>CM059867.1:49978206-50578206 GCA_030490815.1 Acer saccharum
ATTGAACAGCTCAAAAAACCACGATCCCACACCACATTTTAGCAAACCATAGAAAACTGCTATCCCACCACTTCACACACAAACTTCTTGTTCCACGCAAAGTCCTTCTCCTTTATGCACGAGACTTTCCTGTTCAACACAGAGACAAACTCTTTCCTTTTTGTTTTCTTTATGCACAAAAACTTTCCAAAAGAATAACTTCCTTTTCTACGGAAGATTCTCGTTTCACGCGTGCTTATAATTGACTACGGTTCGCGTCATGTTCACCCTACACCGTTACAAGTCATATGGAATTGACGCTCTGAAAATCGTGATCCATATACCACGTTTTAGCAAACCGTAGGAAACCGCTGTCCCACCACTGTCAACTTCCCCAACGCTCTCGACAACGTTATCTTCTAGAATTGGACTGCTGTACAATTGCACAGCGCAAGGCTCGTGTTTTCTATTGTAAAAGCACTCCCTAGACTGATGTCTAATGCACAACGCTAGGGACAGCGGTTTTCTTCTTCTGTCTTCTTTTCTAGTTCTTCTTTATCTTCAAACCTCCCTCAAACACCATGTACATCTTCCAAACGTTTTCCAACGTCCCTAGGAAGTTTCACATTAGTTGAGTCTCGTTTGATTCTCATGGTTCACTTGAGAATACAGATAAAACCTAACATTCTCTCATGTGGCTTGAATTCTCAAGACCTTTGTTTAATCCACAACTTTCCATACCGAGAATCACCATACCCCACCACAAGGTATAACCACTTAGGAACTATCCATCCTAAGATAAAAAAATTTGTTGTTCCGGTAACATGTCGAAAAAAAATAACTTGTCGAAAAAAATAATTGCTGATATTGTGATGCAACTCCTCACGTCATATTTCCAAGGAGTTCGTCAACCATCAACCATCAACATCTTTGTCCACCCATACACCTTACATCACCTTCTGATCAATTCCCATGTGCAAAACTTGTGGATCACTAGCAGCAACATATCCTCTCCATAGCCAGTGGGAAAACCGACCAAACGAATAAACATGTCCTTACTTCACCCAACCCGGTGAAAGACTTGCTATTAGTACTAAGAGTGCTTTGTTGGATAAGCCCCACACCACACCAGAGACTTTAAGCATTTTTTTTTATCGCCTTGTGTAGCCCAGATTGGATCTCCATGACTTGTACTTGCTGCCACAAGCCAAATCTCTCATCCATCGAATTCTTCCTTTAATCAAACCCTACCAAGTTCTAAACTGCTTTCAGACGTATCTCATTGGCTAACCCATACTATGCAATCATGAATCATCATCCCAATACCACCAAGTCCTCCATACGATCTCCCATAAAGACTTGACACCACCATCACTAACCATGACTCTAATCAATTGTTGGGAATTTGAACCATGAACGTGGAAGACATGCCTAATATTCACAACATACACATAAAACGCCTATAGTAGAAAATAAGATGAGAGAAAATTAAACCAATCACACACAACACAAGATTCATGTGGAAAACCCTAAATCAGGGAAAAAACCACCGACCGTCAGGACAACAAAGAAAGTTCCACTATATGACAAATTGTTACAACCATATACTTCAAGATTCTCTGTGTAAACCAAACCCCAAACCACCGACCCTTACCAAGCCCCTAAGCTCACAATCGAGCTTTACATCTGGCTCTCAACTCACAACGCTCATTGAGTCCTCCTCCGAGTACAGCCCCTCCCGAATATCCCCCTAGGTCTCCCCAAAATATCACCCACGTATCTCCCTCTTGATTGCCAGATATTTCCCGGTTCAATCCTTGGATATTCCAAGGGTCTCCCCTCGAATCCACCCACTCTCTAATGTTACCGTGTTTCTTTCGATCTACTCTCAATAAACAATATTACATGTATTTATACTAGAGTACTAGAGATGTTTGAGACCTACAAGAAAATCGTTTTCTTCATGCACAAGACTTTCTGTTCCAGGCAAAGTCCTTCTCCTTTACGCACAAGACTTTTCTGTTCAGCACGAATACAAACTTTTTCATTTTCCGTTTTGTTTATGCACAAGAACTTCCCAAAAGAAAATAATTCATTTTCCGTTGAAGATTTCCCATTTCACACATGCTTATGATTGACTACGGTTCAGTCACATTCACCTTACAGAATTACAAATCACCTGTATTGACCGCTCAAAAAACCACGATCCATGCACCACGTTTTAGCAAACCGTAGGAAACCACTGTCCCATCGTTGTCAACTTCCCACAGCACTCTCGACAGCATTATCTTCTGGAATTGGACCGTTATCCTCACCGTTGTGTAATTGCACAGTGCAAGGCACATCACTTTCTATTGTAGAAGCACCCTTGACCGTTGTCTAATGCACAACGCTAGGGACAACACTTTCTTCTTCTCTCTTCTTTTCTAGTTCTTCTTGGTCTTCAAACCTCTCTCAAACACCATCTCTAACTTCCAAAGGTTTTCCTAGGTCTCTAGGAATTTTCACATCAGTTGAGTCTCGTTGGGTTCTCATTGGGTTAACTTGATAATACGAGCCAAAACCGAAACACACATCACAGAGCCACCCTATCTTGGCACCATCACTTTGTGAACCCCTTCATCTCACCATCACTTTGTGATTGACAACTTAACACCATCTGACTTTTGTTTTTATATTATTGTTTTTCTTGGTCTTATCACTTATCAGATTTGGGTTTTGATTTTTGATTTTTTATATTTATTGTGGCTTCTTCTCAAATCTCAATCAAGCTTCCCCATTTCAACAGAATCTCTCTCTCCATCTCTCTCTTCAAACTCCATCTTTTTCCTTCATTTTGTTTACTCTACAACTAATCCTCACGACTTCCCCTTATTCTTCTTCTTCTTCTTAATCTTCTTCTTTTCATCTTTTGTTTTTGTTTCTTATTTTCTTTCTTTTTCTCTAAACTAAGAAAACTAACCCTAGATGGCCATCGGAGTGATTGGCGAGGACGACCGAACGACGACGATGATGGCGGTTGCAGCTGCAGTGGCGAGGTGGCGACAAAAGGCTCTATTTTGGGTCAAGTGGTATATTTTTTAAAAGAAAAATGCCTAGGCCACTGGCCGACGACTAGTCGGCCAACTGGTCAGTAACTAGTCGTCGGCTAGTCGACGTTAGGCGTTGACTAGCTTCCCTGCCACCTAGGAAGGCCGATTTGGCCTTCCACGTGACGGCCGGAGCCACCTAGGGCCTAGTCGGCCGACTTGACCAATTTCTAGAACATTAGCGACTAGTTTTGTAAATCGCGTCAGAATGTCACAATTTCAATCGAGAGAGCTTGGCGGCGAGAGAAGATGTCAAAAGCCATGGAACGAAGGCTAGCGACACACTCTCAATGGAGAATCTGATGGATCGACAAACGAATTCTGAATCGGGGAGATTGATAGAGAATGTTGAATTTCATATGTGGAGCCAATGAGTCACTACTTTTGGAGAAGGAACAAGTTGACTCAATACGAGTCGACTAAGTTCAATTTTTTTTTTAAAATTTAAATGTGATTTTTTAAATTTTTTATTTATTTAAAATAATTAGGAAAGAAAAATGATTTTGTAAAAAGTAATTGAAAATGAAAATTAAAAAATAAAAGAGAAGAGTATATTATATGATGTCTATTTTAGTCTTTTCTAATCAAGTTTATCAAACACATTTTACTTACTTTTTGATTAAGTTGATTTACCAAGCTGTTATCTACTTTTCTTTTAAGTGGATTATTTGTTGAGTTGAGCTACACGTGATTATTACTTCAGCTACAGCAATCCCAAACACAATCTGAATTTTTCTTTGGGGTAAATTCACTAAAGTCTATACGTTTTGACGAAATGTCACATGATAAAACGTCTTTGTCATATTGGCAATTTTAGTCCATTGTTTTTTCAAAATATATCACTTTAATCCTTCTATTAGTCAAACTTAACGGAACTAGGGTTATTTTATTCTTTTTCAAAATAACATATAACAATAAAATTAGCTTAAAAAAAACAACAAAATAAGATATGATATATTACTAGATAATAAAAATTTCATAAAAAAAATATATCTTTATCTCTTCGGCTACTCCAACACCTCTCTCTCTCTCTCTCTCTCAATGAAAACCCAGAAACCCAACCATCTCAGATTTGCTTAGAAATCTTTAGTGGATTTTACATCTGAGAGCTGTGTGTTTTAATTAGTTAATTTAAGTACAAAAAAATAAAAACAAAATAATGATCTCTCTCTCCTTTCTCTGTTATCTCTCTTTCATTCTCCGTAAAAATCTTGAATTGTTGACTGCCGGATTTTGGTTATTTTGGCTGGATTCAGATTTCGTTTTTGTTATTGTTGGATGTTAAATTAATGGGGAAAAAAAAAAAAGGAAACTTGATGTTATCATTATGAGGGAGGAGATCATTATTCTATAGAGAATTTTTCCTTTGTGTGAAAAATTGATGGCCATGGTGAGCGAATAGAGATCCAGACGATGGATAGAATTTTTCCTTTGTGTGAAAAATTGATGGCCATGGTGAGCGAATAGAGATCCAGACGATCTCCATCGCTGCCTATTTTTTTTTTTTTAAATTATTTATTTTAACAGTTTTTTAATATTTTTCTATAATCCATTAATTTTTTTTTTCTGTTTTTTAAAAGTGTAACTGTTTTTTTTTTTTATTTTTTTTTTTTAATGTTTTTCTATTATCCATTATTTTTTCTGTTTTAAAATTGTAACTATTTATTTTAATATTTTTCTATTAAATATTAAAGTGATGTATTTTAGAAAAATAAGGAAATAAAGTTACTAATATATTAAAGACGTTTAAATAAGTGACATTTTACCAAAAATAAATAGGGACTTTAATTCAATGAAAGTTTCCCTTTTTCTTTTAATATATATAGACATAGAGTAATGCTACATTGCCCAAATCTGGTGCCCAAATGATGTGGCAACACTCTAGTCCATTCATTTAAATCATGCAAATCTAATAAAATTTAAATGAATGGTCTACAGTGTTGCCACATCATTTGGGCACTAGATTTGGACACCAAATTTGGGCAATGTAGCATTACTAGTTATATACGGAGTAAATTTATACCAACCTTGGACAGGGTTTGTGCAGCTTGTAATTCTGTGGTGCTACACTCTAATTCTGCAGGGTGAAATTTGCCTTCATCACTCGTATTTTTTTGTTCTTTCTTTGGCTCTGTCCCATGTGTAGGATTCAAATTTGACGGAATCTCCAGGGAAGTGTCGCCCTGATAGAACTAAAATATCTACCAACAATTAGAAATATGTGATAGATGTTCAAGTATGAAATTATACAACAAATTTTCTGATTTTAATATTTAAATAACTATATATACTGTCGTTATTTTGTGAAATTAAATTTTGTGATTTTAATATCTACCAACATTTTGCAGAGTGAGCTCTTGGATATAGAAGTTATGAGGTTTACGTTGGCATATTATATATATGAATGGTCTAAGATTTTAATTCCATGCGTGTTTGTGTTGTAAGGAATCGGTTTATTTAATATTGTAATTACGTTTGACTTGGAGTTTTAATTGAAATGTGAGGTACCAGATTTGGGTATTTTATTTTTGTAGACAAATTATTGATGATATTAAATTTGTGAATTAAGGTTTTTGTAAGGTCCGGAATCACGTAATACCCTGGTTCTTTGGGTATCAGATTTGGGGTGTTATATGGAATGTCTATAATACCCCTACTATTTTAATATAAAGAGAATAATACTTTTTTATTTAATAGTGATTTTTTTTGAATTAATAATATTTTAAAAAATTGAAAAAAATAAAAATTTGAATAATCATACAGTGGTGGCCACTGCTTGTTGGTGTTGGCCACTACCGACGATGGAGACTAGAGGACAGCCAACTTCCTCTGGCGACGTCGGAGGAAGTTGGTTCTCCTCTGCAGTGGAGGAGGCAAAATTCCTCCTTCCGTCCTTCGTCTCGCGATTGGTTTCATGAATTGCGATGGAATGTCACGGTTTCAATCACGAGAGAAGATGTCGACAGCCATGTAACAGAGGCTGGCTACATACTCTCGGTGGAGAATCTAGTGGATCAACAGACGGAGACTGAATCGGAAAAGTTGACAGAGGAGAATGTTGAATTTCATATGTGGAGCCAGTGAGTCACTGTTGGAGAATGAACAAGTTGACTCAGTACGAGTCGACTTGGTTCAATTTTATTTTTTTTGGAATTTAAATGTGATTTTTCTTAAAAAAATTTTGTTTATTAATTTAACATAAATCTGAAAAGAAAAATGATTTTGTAAAAAGTAGTTGAAAAAGAAAAATAAAAAATAAAAAACAAAAATAAAAGGGAAAAGTATATTATATGATGTCTATTTTAGTACGTCTTTTCAAACAAGTTTATCACAAACATTTTACTTACTTTTTGATTTAAGTTGATTTACCAAGCAATTGTCTACTTTTCTTTTAAGTGGATTATTTCTTGAGTTGAGCTACAAGTGATTATTTCTTAAGCTACTGTAATCCCAAACAGAACCTGATTTTTTTTTATTTTTTTTTATACATATAGTTATATATGGAGTAAATTTATACCAACCTTTGACATGGTTTGTGCAGCTTGAAATTCTGTGGTGCTACACTCTAATTCTGCAGGGTGAAATTTTCCTTTACCACTCGTATTTTTTTGCTCTTCCTTTGGCTCTGTCCCATCTGTAGGATTCAAATTTGACTGAATCTCCAGTGAAGTGTCGCCCTGATAGAACTAAAATATCTACCAACTATTAGAAATGTGTGATAGATGTTCAAGTGTGAAATTATATAACAAATTTTGTGAAATTATATATTTCTTATTTTAATATTTAAATAACTATACTGTGGTTATTTTGTGATGAAATTTAAATAATTTCATTGAATTTTATATATATATAAGATCTTTTTTTATGGATAATGACTGATGAACCCTATGATGCATGTGAGGATCTTGATTAAAAAAATTATATGATATGAATAACGAAATACACTTGGAAGAAATTTGAAAATTTTCCGGCACATAAACTATTTAAAAATAATAACAAGGATGCTAATTATGCTAACTTTACTAACTGAATAAAAATATGAACATACCTTAGAGATTATGCAGTCCACATGAGCAATATAAATACATTCCTTACAACAATAAGCATGATGTTTAGGATTCCCAAGTGTCTCGCAATCATCACAATAATAGTTCATCAAATAATCTATTTTATCATTCGAATCCATAAGATATTGGATGAGTGGATTGTCTTCCTTAACTGAATCTATAAGAGTGAGAGGATGATGATGTTTCTGTGTGATCATCACAACACTTGGTATAGGAATGCATTTCAAATGGAGGTTGAAATCGCACTCCACACAACGGTAGAAGCACTCTTCAAGGCATTTCTCATGGCACTTGTTGCATTCAAAAGATCCCGTTGTGTAATCGTCAACAAAATAATACATATTGTGTTGATGACTATCATTCTTTAAGGCGCTGGCGTATCTGCTTGGATTAGCACATGAAACATGAAGTTGAAAGGCACACTTATTGCAGCCTATTTTGATGCCGCCAATTGACGATTTACATGCATTACAACATATTTTGTTTCGATATCTACCACTGATGAGCTTGTTTTGTACGTCCACCGCTTGAGTGAGAAGAATATGTTGGGGGTGAAATGGGTGCCGAACTTCCACCGGTATCTCCTTACAGGATTCATGGATGAAGAATCCACATTCTAAACAACAATAAGCTGAACCACTGATGATCTTCTTGCAACAACAGCAATATTTTTGATTTGAGTACCTTAAATTGCAGAAGTTGAGAGCATGTTGTTTGTGGTAAAAATGATAGAGGGTGAGTTGTTCGAATGTCTGCTGCTGCAGGAGTTCCTGATGATCTTGTTTAGAAGCGCATTTGGGATGAAGGTTGAACCGACACCAACTGCAGTAGTAAGTGAAGCCTTTATTGTAGAGATTTCTACAACCATCACATATGATACCGATATATTTGTTGTATCTCTTTTCCCAAGGAGCTAAAAAAACATTATCGGATGATTTGGATCTAGGGATTTCAGAGTGAAGGATTAAAGGGTGGGGGTGGGGGTGAAGAGGGTGTGATATCTTTTGGGCCAATTCAGCGCATGATTTGTGAAGATAAAATTTGCATTTTTCAGATTCACAAGCATAACCCGGAAAACTCATCACTTCATCGCAACCATTGCAGTTGGGAACCCCACTCACCTTGATCGAGTCAACCAATTTCAAGTTATGATGAGGATGGCTAAAATGTTGGATCTCCATTTAGAAACGCTACTACCGGTAATGGATTTGCAAACTGACTTCTAATTATATGTATGGAAACTTAACGATTAATTAATCAATGTCGAACTCTCAATACTTTTGTTTCTACTTACCGAGAAAAACTTACATGCATCCGATGCAATACATCCTAATCAATAGGTGCAAGCCATATGGCAAAGCAAACCAATCAAAATTAGTTTTCTTTGCCATATGGCATGCATCTATTGGACGGATGCATTGCATCGGGTGCATGAAAGATTTTCTCTTAGGACTTGTACTCAAAGATTTAGTTGTGTCACATTCTTATTTGCACTTAATAAAGAACATAAAAAGTTGGCATCTTTATCCCATTTGTTTCATTTCATATAATGCCAACTTATAAAGTTATTGTTATGTGGGTCAGATTGTCAATTTGGTGATAAGATCTTTTATCATTTTTCAAGTTAAAATATTACATCTCATGCATTATATATTTTCAATTCAATTTAAGTCACGTGACATATAAATAAATATGATTAGTTATTCATATTATATAGAATAAATTAAATCGAAAATGTGAGATAAATTACATGTGTTAAGAGTATCTTCAATGTAAAAGTGGTTTATATAACAAAAATTGTTGACATGGCAAACTTGCTTCCTATATGACATAAACATAGGCTTGTTAGACAATCAACTCAAAATTTGGTTTCCAATTCTTCTGTTTAAAACATATTTATGTTTAATGACGTGTCCATTTTTGTTTTCCTTTTTTTCATTTTCTTTTTTATTTCCTTACCAAAAATAGATGAAAAATTATTGTAATTTTAAATACTTGCTAAGTCAACCAAAAAAAAAAAAATTAGCTATACAACAGGCTGTCTCAGAGTAGACCGCCATGTTGATAATGTCTAATATTTGTTTTTTCCATATCAATGTGAGATTGAATATGCACAGCTTGATACATTTTTTAATATTGTCTATTTATCATATGTGACATCTTTTTTTTTTTTTTTCACAAGCCACTCTAGCATTGGAGATGCTCTAACATATAGATTTTCATCCCCTCGACACCTCGTCGAACCCTTCCTCCTTAGACAAAGAATCATCTCTGCCAAAAAAAAAAGAAAAAATAATAATAATCAGGGTGGCATCAGCGATGTTGTCTCGGTCACACTCTAATGGTCAAGTTAGGAAAGGAAAGGAGTAAAAGCTAAGCCCACATGTTTTAATGGAGGAAAAACAGAGCAATGAAAATAAGGAGAGGAATAAGAAAAATGATGTAATAGTGTGTGAGTGAGTGAGTGTGTAAAATGTACCTGAACCTTCGAAAGGATGCCTATCATTAGATTGCCTTGCTGTCGTGGCAGGTGACATTCTGTTGAGACTTGAGATCTCGTAAAGGGCTTTCTGGACAATTCCTATTAGAAGAGGTTCATTTTTCTTAATCTCCAAGATACAAGTACTGCCTTTCCTGAAAACACTTCTTGTAGGAGAAGTTTTCTTGTAGGAGCTTTTGCCTTACAAAATTAACCGCCAGCAACACCTATTCTCTACTTGTAGGATTAAACCAAGTCTGTCAGTTGTTCGTAGGTTTAGGGTTAATTTTATAGAGTCAGCTATGTATGTCAGATTACTAGAGTCAGATTAACTGTTAGTAGAGTAATCAGTGTCAATAGTAGCTGTTAGATGTTGCTTGTGGTCTTCGGTCTTCATGCATTGGCTATATAAAGGTGGATCAAGTTTTATTTCAATTTAACTCAATCAATACAAAAAACTTATTACAAATCGGTTGTTGTTCACTGTTTTTTAGATATGAATCTACTTCACGTTAATGCGGAAAAAATATCTGATTTATTTTTATATTTATCACTTTAGAATTAAAGAATCCCAAGCAACTTTATCACTTTAAATAATTCTCATGTAGGCCACACTCGATCTCATCACTTTGATGTCATTAAATTGCAAATAAAAGAGACTCATGATGTTACAATTACCATGTTATGCTTTCCCAATTCAACCAAGCAAATTACTTTTTGTAATGATGAATAAGTATCGGAACCCATCTAATAATTCCAAGTTTGTTGTGAATAAATAAAATAAATAATGAATAAAGAGATAGAGGACGAGAAAACATATTTTGCTTTGTATTGAATTTTGGAGCTAACCTTTACATTGAAATGGATCACTTATATATATATAGACTCACATTTGACCACTTGGCCACTTATATCAATTACTTAGAGATGAAGCAAAGCCTATCAAGTGGCAAAAACAAGGTGGTGGAAAGCCACCTATTATAACACTCCCCCATATATTTCCACTACTTGTTTTGTAATTTTCTAGGAAAAATCCAATAGGACAAAACCTAGACAAAATATATACAATGATCTTATGGATCTAGTAGGGTTAGACATTTTTAAAACTGTCTCAATAAAAACCTTGTCAGAAAAAACTAGTGGGACAAAAACCTAATCGAAGGGAAAAAGAATACAATGCACATATGTCAAGAATTAATGTTTTCTTTGAAACTTTGCTCAAATTTATACTTTGCTAGGAAAAACTCGATGAGATAAAAACGTGAGCAAATATATTCATTGATATGTCGGATCAAATTAATATTTATGCTTATCTTCTAGATCAAGGTAACATATATACGATGATTAGCAAGATCAAAGTAATATTACAATGATCTTCTTAATCAAGACAACATATATACGATGATCTACTGGATTAATGTAATTTTTATGATAATCTTTATGGATCAAATGATTTTTGGGTGTGCTTAGAGAATTGCCTCATTAAAAACCTTTATTAGGAAAACCCAATAGGCCAAAAACCTGATCAAAAAGAAAAAGAGTACAATGCTCATATGCCTCAAAATAACTAATATACTTCATTTGATATACTCCCCATGATAAAAAATCTTTTGAAGCAATCTTCTAGATTGCTAAATAGATTGCTAAATTGTCACACACCGATGTTTATTTCAAAAAAAATGCAATAACATCATAAATGATTGGAGGGATTATAAGCAAATACTTGTTTTATGAAGCGTTATTAAATTGATGTGTTATTATAGGTAAAAACATATCTCGTTTGTGAACGAGCCTTTTGTGGATCATATAGATATATCTGACATTAGCATAACCAAGTAAATCTGAAAATCATTAGATTTTGTATAAAATAATCCTAAATCTTTCATTCCATGAAAGTAACGAAAACGATGTTTAATCTCATTTCAATGCCTTTGAGTTGGTGCTGAATTGAATCCAGTAAGTACATTCATTGAGAAAGCAATATCTGGTCTAGTATATTGAGCAAGATATAACAAATTAGCACAAATTGCATTTAGATATGATACTTTAGACCAAATATCTTTTCTCCATCTTATATTGGTCGGTATGGATCTTTCTTAGGATTAAGAGTTCTAACAACCATATGATTACTTAATGGATGAATAATATTCATATGGTATCTTTTCAGAATTTTTTCAACATATTATAATTGATGGACAAGCATTTCATCTGATCTATGCTCGATCTTTAGGTCGAGACAATATTTTATGTGATTTTAGAAAAGTTTGGAGAAATGCTCGTGAAGAATTCCCAACTTGTGAAGTCCGTAACTCCTTCTGTAGATCGAACCAAGTTGAGATTCATATGTTTTCAGAATGCTCCGGATATTTAGTTTTCGACAAACATTATGCTCTATCGATCGGAGTTTTCTAGAGGAAGTTATGGCTGATTTAGTAACCAAATGTCAGAGCTGACAAAGTCAACCGTCTCCTAGACCGCAGCTCATGCATAACAGCCTACGTAGCGGCCAAAACCAGTAAAATTCAGCAGTTTGGACCACGGTTGACCTATGGAGCATCCCAGACCACGGTTTGACGTATTTTTGATGGAAAACTAATCCAAATTGGTCCAAAATTGTCCAAAAACTTTCCAAATCAAATCCTAATGGCTTTAGAAGATCAAGACATGGTTGGGAAACTTCCTAAACTCAAATTAGGAGTCAATCATCAAAAGAGGAAATTCAAGTTAGGAAAGAAATCTTATTCCTTAATTCATTCTACATTCCTATTTGGTGGATTTCCTAAACCTAAGAAGAATTAGGATCTCACAATGAGAAATTACCTATAAATACCAAGAGTTTTCTGCATGAGAGGGGGTCTGGAGTTGGAGATTGATGATCAAAGACTCCATCAGCATTCTCTTCTTCTACCTTTCTTTAGTTTTAGATTTTTTATTTATTTTTCTAGTTTTTATTTCTAGCTGATTTTCTTTTCAGTTAGGGCTAACTTGAAGCCCTATACATGAATTCAATTCCATATACAAGTTTTGTTTAACGAAGCATTATTTTCTCAACATGTTGATTTCAATTTCTCCATACGAATTGTTACTCTATTATTTTGTTTCTTTGATTGATCACCTTAGAAGCATGTTTATTTGATTATAAAGTGTATGTTGTAGGATAGAGTTCGAATAGCTAACGAACATATTATTGCATGCAACAATTAATTGAATTATGACCCAATTATGGGGCCTAGAATAAATATTATGTTTTAGGGTTCATGCGATATTCATATTCTCTTAGCTCTTAATGGGTTCCGATTATTAAATCTAGTAAATAATCATGCTAGGTTATAAATTGGAATACAAGCATTTATGCAAATACCATGCAATCTACATACTAACTAAGAGAGAATCGGTACAACTTGTGTGGAATACCCACTGTCTTGTTGTGAATATCTTCATCATGTTTGACATCTTTACCGTCATTATTGTCTATGGATTGGATGATTCTTTAGTGGTGGATAAAATGTCCTAACTAGTGTTTTTTCCATATATTTTTCTTCATTAAATTTCTGCTGTGTTTTATTTATTGTTATTTAATTTTCTTTAGTTTTAATAATCAAATCAAAACCCCCATTCATGTGTGTGCGTTAAGTGTTTTTGTTTTCTTATTTTTAGTTAGATTAGAGTCCTGAAGTATCATAGATATGAAGTCATTATTTTGGTAAGTTATTAATTCTCTGTGGGAATGATTCTTGCTTATCTGTTGTGCTATTTCTCACGATTTGTGCTCTTGCAAGGTTTTTATTATTTATGTTTGCCTATTTTGCAACCAACATATGGCCCTTAGTTTTTGTCAGTGCCATATTGATAAAGATATGAATGGGTGGCCTCAATTCAGAGTTAGTTCTTAAGATTCTTTTCTTTAACAGGATGTCTGTATGTGCTTATAGTCTTTTATCTTCGTGGTCGGGTTTTGGCAGGACAAGCTATGTTTCTACGGGCTGCACTTTCCTGCTTTGGGGTCGAAAGCTGTACTCTTTTCCCTTCTATAGGTTTCCCATCGGGTTTTACTATCAAGATTTTAATGAGGCGGCTTCTAAAGCATATCCCATGGCTATCGACATGAGGATTAGTTTTTTTTTTTTTTTTTTTTTTTTTTTGTTGTTGTTCTTTTGGCTTTATTTGAGCTTGTTGCCTTTGTTTTTCTTTTTATAATTAGGTCTTCTTGACTATGTACCTTTTTACTTCGTACCTTTTTACTTCTTTTTTTTTTTTTTTAATCTTTTTTTTTTTTAAAACAATATTCATTTGGATAGGCAAGCACTCATGGGATATGGTTTGAGCGGGATAGGGATGTCGCTTGCCCTTGATGTTTCAGGTCTACTTACTCCATGTATTCATATATATATATATATATATATATATACAGTGGTTCTCTCATAAGGGATCCCTTATTTTAATTTCGGTAAGGACCACCATGAAATCATATCGATTTGAATGAATTTTAATTTGAATTTTTTTGTGGATGATAAGTTCGTTGAAATCTACATATGAATAAAATTTCAAATTTTTTCAAGTACTTAAACCATTGTTACCGATTTTTTTTAAATATGAAGGCATTAGAAAAATAGGCGAAATATAGGAAATTCAAGAAAAATAGTTTTCGTGCTTGAAAAATTCTCAAATTTTATTCATAGGTAGATTTCAATTTACTTATCATCCACAAAAAAATTCAGATTAAAATTCATTCAAATCAATATGATTTCATGGTGGTCCTTACCGAAATTAAAATAAGGGATCCCTTATGAGAGAACCACTGTATATATATATATATATATCAGTCGAATAAAACACGAAATACCCAGTCTTGAAAAGCAACGAAGCAAGTGCTTTAGTAGCTGAAATCCAAGAATTTGAAGGAAAACGTTAGAGATGGAGTAAGTGCTTTAGAAGGTGAAACCAAAAATGTAATGGAAAATATTAGAGAGAGTAAAGAAGATAGTATATATGTTTATTTTACTTTATTTTATCTTCATTATACCTTCTTAATTGAAAGGGGAAAGCAAAACTGAGAGATTTTCAGAGATCATGCTTTGCTTTGTATGCAGAGATGCTCTCAAAAAGCTCGCACAAGTAGCATGGTTTTGTAGTTTCATGTAAGGGGAGCCCAATTTGTTTCACTGCTTGACCCACCAGAGAGATGCCTCTCTATCAACTCCAGTCTTGCATGGAATAGTCTCAATCAAGGTTTTCAGTGCAATTGTTGTTGGGGATTTGAACCGATGAACGCAGAAACGTCGTGCCTAATACTCGCCCATAACTCATAGGAAATAATAACGTCAATATAGCAGAAAAAATAGATGAGAGAAAATAAACCAATCACAACACAAGATATACGTGGAAAACCCAAATCAGGTAAAAAACCACGAGCCATCAGGACGACAGAGAAAGTTCCACTATATGATAAATTGTTACGACCATATACTCTATGATTCTCTCTCTCACATCAACCCCAAACCACACTCACAAGATCCTTGCCAAGTACCCCCAAATATCCCCTAGGTCTCCCCTGAATATCACTCACGGATCTCTAACTTGATCCACCGATATTCCCTAGGGTCTCCCCCGGATCTCACCACACTCTCTCTGATGTTACATGGTGTTCTTTTTGCTCCACACAAATTGTAAATGCCTCCCTTTTTGATTGGCTTATTTCGTTGACAAAACCACAATGGGGTTCAACTATATAAGGGTAGCTTAAGATTGAAGAAATCTCCTCAAATGCTAATGGACCTCATTGTGGACATCAAGAGCTTCAAGGAAGGTAATTCACTTGACTTAACTCTTTATTTAAGAGATTTAGAGTGCACACACACACAACTCATGCATTTTAGTATTTATGTTTGTTTTGGTATGGTTGGTAAAATCTCGTTGTGTTTCAAAGAAATATATTTTTGAGATTTTTCATATTTTTTATGAGTCCAACTGTGTGTGGATTTGTCCCTAGATTAGTTCCGAGTGATTCGGAGACTTATCTATGTGTTTCGGATGATTTCCGAGACATTTGGGACATTCTGTGTTTTATCGAAAACCGAAATTTAATTCCAAGCTTAAATTGAAAAGTTATGTAATGGAAATTGGAAAGTTATGTAATTTTCCATATTTGTGATTGAGTCCAGGTCAATATTCCGAAGACGGAATTGAATTCCGAGGTTCGAGGTCAACTGGACTGAAGAACGCTTGAGACCGAAGTCGGCTTAGTGTGGCATGATAGCCACACCTAGCAAGGGGTGGTGTGTGAGCCACGGGCTCCCCACGCCCAAACTCCCTCTCTACCCCGTGCACACCACTGCTCTCTCAACGCCTCTTTCAACGTGCTCACCCACTTTGTTTGCCTTTTTTTTAATTGTTATGATTGTTCTTTTTTTTGTCTGTTTGTGTGTTATAATATTATATATATATATATATATATAAACATGCATAACCTTATATATATATATATATATATATAATCACCGTTTGACCTTTGCTTCACCTAAATATTATATATATATATATACAATTGTGCACTTTTGTTTTTTTTGCACAAATCTAATATATGTATATATATATATATATATATATATATATATATTTAATCGGTGCACCTCTCTTTTGTTTGCAAGACTTGATACATGTAATATATATATATATATATATATATATATTTTGCTTTCTTCTTCACTTGACACACACACACACTTTGGAGAGCAAAAATTCACTTTAGAGAGAGACAAATATTTTTCAAGTGAGAGTCTTTCAAGATCCCATTTTTTACTCAAACCCTAGAGAGAGAAGCTCCCAAGAACTCACATTTACTCAATCAAATCACTTCCCATGAACATCTAGCATCTTCTTAGAATCATCCAAGCATGGGCTTTCTTGTTTTCTTTGACTAGGTAACTTCTACATGTCCTAGAACTTCTTATTTCATTCTTATGACATGAATGCCTAGGTTTAGCATTTATTTGTTAATTAAATGCATGTCTCCTTGCCTAATGTTATTCTTAGCATGTTTGAGACTTTGATTTTGGTTGAGATGAGTTGTTTGTTGATAGCTAGCATTTAAGACCATTTTGCCATCTAGTTAAGTCTACATGATTTTCATTTAGACATTGATTATAGGACTTATTGATTGCATTTGTTAATTGCATTTATTGTCCTTGCCATGTTCATTGACAACTTATGTTGATTGGCTTTTGATTGACAATTCCTTAATTGCATTAGTTAATTACATGTTTTTAGTCTTTGCCATGATTATTGACAACATATGTTGAATTGGCTTTGTTTGTTGACAATTAGGTTGCTAGAATCTCTTTGCATCTAATTGAGTCCTCATGTATGAGCATGTAGGCATTGTTGATAACTAGAGTATTGATTAGCATTATAACATCTAGTTAAGCATTTAGTGTAGCCTAGCATTATTTGCATTTTGGATATTGTCATATATTCACATAGGTTTTTGATCTCTTCATTGAGAGTTAAGTCTTGTGACTACCGGTGTGTAGTGCTCAAGCAAATTGGACTAGGTTCACTTTTAAAGGCATGCGGGTAGTAGTGGTAGGTTATAGACCGTGAGAGGTTGAGGTCAACCTAGGTTGTAAACACCATTACAATTAGTGGATTCGACGTTCGTGTGTGGCGTACATAATAGCCCGTGGTTTTTCCCTGTTGAGGGTTTCCACGTAAAAATCAAGTGTTCTTTAAATTCCGCACTTTTACTTGATTTTTATTGTTTATTGAATTGGGTTAATAGTGATTAATTTTGACTAATCGAAAAATTAGTAATAATCGATTAACAACCCATTCACCCCTTCTAGGTTGTTTTAGACACACGCGAGTATATATTTTCACAAATAACCTAATTACAAGGTTTCATTTATATTAGTTACAGGGAGTTTAAAATAAAAGGAAATCCTACTCCTAAACATACAAAACTTGTTTGTTCCATATAAATACTATTTCTTTTTATGACAAGTCTTCTTGTAAAAAGTAAATCATTTTCCTTCAAGCACAAGAACTTCTAGATAGAGAACTTTTCTTTTTTGCGCAACATTCCTGATCTCAGCAAAATACATCGTCTTCGTAGTATGGGCCGCAGTGTGCACCTTGCTTCCTTCACCGTGGAACACTTCTGGAACCGACCGCTCTGTAAACCGTTGTTTGTGCCTCTTGCCTCCGCCGAGGTTTGCACCGTGCTTGATCCTCTAGGATCGACTGCTCTGGATACCGTTGTCCATGCACTTTGTCCGCACCGCTCTTTCTTCCGAAAGCCGTCTCTTCAGTTCTTATTCGATCTTCAAACCTCTCTTAAACACCACCTTCAACTTTCAAATGTTATCACATGTCTCCAGGAAGTAACACATAAATTTAGTCTTATTTGGTTCATATTGGGTTCGCTTAAGAATACAAGTCAAAACCTAATAATTGTCACATGGTTGTATGAATTTAATTGGACTGGCGTATTGAAATTTTTATCAATAAATCTAAATATAATCATATAAAGAAAATTGAATGCAAGAACATAAACGATCACTACAAAAAAAAAAAAAAAAAAAAAAAAAAAAAAAAAAAAAAAAAAAAAAAAAAAAAATTCTATTAGTGACGAACTATTTCCGACGGCGCTAATTGCCATCGGAAATGGTACCATTTCCGACGGCCATTTCAGTACCATCGGAAATGAGTAAAAATATGATACCACATTTCCGACGGCCTTTGGCCGTCAGAAATAGTCGAAAAAGCCGTCAATTTTGTTCTCAATTCTGACAAATACACTATTTCCGACGGCCTCAATGCCGTCGGAAATAGTCTTATTCCATTTCAAAAGAAAAAAAGGAATACACTATTTCTGACGACTTCAATACCGTCGGAAATAGTCTTGTTCCATTTGAAAAGAAAAAAGGGAATATACTATTTCTGACGGCCTCAATGCCATCGGAAATAGTCTTGTTCCATTTGAAAAGAAAAAACAAAACGGAATACATTATTTCCGACAGCATTTAGGCCGTCAGAAATAGTCTTTGCTTTGTTGAACTCAATTTCATTGAATAAATAAATAATTTATTATTAAAATATTATTTAATAAATTATAATGGAATGTATGTAATTTATAACACTACACAAAAAATGTGACTTGTAGGTCAATATTTTAAATGTATCACTATATGTGTTAAATGTATCCAAAATTCACTGTCAACAAGAACTCTAATAATTTTAATAAAATATTATTTTAAAAAAAACAATATCTCAATAGTATACAAAAAAATATATTTACTGTAATTACATAGTATACAAACATATTAATAGCTTATATATAAATAATATGCAAAACATATCAGATATAAGGTTATAGCAAAATGATAAGGGAAACCCTTACTGTCATCCAAGTCAAGGGTTCAAGACACATGAATTTCAAGGATTTATAGTGCCACATGCTGGGTGATGTGGCGGTGACATGGCACGTGACAAGTGACGTGGCGACTATCAAGTCGAGTCACGCTATTTTTTTAATAATTCGACTATTTCCGACGGTAATAAGCCATCGGAAATAGCGGTAAAGCTGTCGAAAATAAAAGTAATTTTGACCACCTTGAATCACTATTACCGACAACATTTTTATTATTTTCGACGGCCATGGCCGTCGGAAATGGTAGTATTTGTGACAGCTCGTCAGTGAATAGTTATTTCTGACAAGCGTATTTGCGACGGCCTTTGACGGCCTTTTCCCATCGAAAAAGCTTATTTCCGACGGCAAATGGTCTTTTCCAACGGCATATGACCATTTTTTTTGTAGTGGATTCTATTACTATGATAACAGGCATAGTCCGGTGACAATCATACTCTCAACCAATATCGAAATCCCAAATTTAAATTCCCTCCCTCGACTAGAAAAAACCAACTCTATTGCACTACAACAAAATACTAGTATTCTTGACAGTTAAAAACTGTCAAGAATGCTAGTGTAAAAACTGTCAAGAAAGGGTTTATAATATTAATTAAAAATTATCATTGTTTAATATTTAATTATAATAACATTTTTTATATTTATACATACACCACCTAAACTGCCGACTAGCCACCGTCCGGCAGCCCGTCGACAACAGTCCGTTCGACAGCCGGTGACCCTGGCTGCCGTCACCAGTCGGCCACCACCCGCCCGCCACCTCCAGCCCGACTGGCCACCACCCGCCACCTGCCAGCCACCGTCCAACCGCCGACCACTTCTAATAATTGTCATTATTATGAATTGAACTTAAGATCTCAAGTTAAAAGTTGTAAGTCTTTACCACTTGACTACAAGAGTTGATTTTTTAACAATTGAACAATATATATATAACCTATATGAGTTGTTAAAAAATAAAAAATAAATAAAAAAAACTTGTTAGTTAAATTTAAATTTATTCAACTAATCAAAATTCTAATTTCTACGACAGACAAATATTAAAATATATTTATTGAAACTTTTAATAAAATTATATATTTTAAAACATATATAGTCGAGTTATTGGTCTATACTCTACAGTCACGTTTGGTTACATGGTAGAATGGTAATGGGAATGTGAATGAGAATGGAAAGGAAAGAAAAAAATAAGTTTTTGTTTGGTTGGAACTTTAGAATTAGTCTCTGAATTAGTATTATTTTGTTTGGTTAACAACGGAATGAAATGGAGTTAACTGAATTCCGAGCAAAATACCCCTAATTATAAAACATTCATAATAACATGATATATTATGGATAATAATATAATATATAATATATATATTATATAATGTATATATATATTATATATAATACATATAATAATATATTTATATTATATAATATATGTAATTATATATAATATATATAATAATATAATATATATATATAATATATATATATATATATTATATTATATATGTTTATATATAGTTATATATATTATAATAATATAATATATAGTACATATATATAAAATATATATTTATATATCATTAATATAATATATAATAATAATATATTATTTTTGGAAAGGAGGGTATTTATGGAATATAAATTTTAGTTTGGAATGGAAGGGCACTCCATTGGTTTTTGGATGGAATGCCCATTCCACCAAAATGGTGGAATCCACATTCCAATGGAATCACCATTCCATTGCATTTTAACAAACCAAACGAATGGAATGGCTTTCTTTTCATTACATTTCATCCAACCAAACATGGCATATAGGAGACTCGTAACATCAATTGTATAATAAGCATGATTTAAAATACAACTCTCACTATAGGGGAGATATTTCTCAACATGTATCTTGCAATTTAATAAATAAATGTAAGACTCAGATTACTAATTTATATGGGTAATTGAATTATTAACATGTTTCTTAGTATGAAGCAAGAGGGTGCAAAATAAATAAACAATTTTTAAAAAAAAATATTTTTTTGAATTTCTTAAAAGTAAATTTATTAAATTTAAAATTTTACTTATCCAATATCGGTTTGCCCAAAAACCGATATCTTACTGTAAAATAAATCAATATCGAGATTTTGTTTGGTGTTGAAAATAGGAAGTAAAAGTTTTTAAAAAATTATTAAAGATAAATAAAATTTTTGGTCTTTCCTGATAGTTTTAAATTGTCAAGAATTGGGAAGTTCTTGACAGTTTTAAATTGTTAAGAAAAAACTGTCAAGAAAGACAGTTTTTCTTGTAGTGTTGCCGTATAAAGTTAATTAGGGCTATTATTAAAGCACGCCAAAACTATACCTAACTAGAATACAAAGGAATGGACTGTGGAGTTTCAAAAAAAAAGAAAAATAAATAAATAAATAAAATCAAAAGAATGGATGGCATCTTCTTCTTTTATTACTTTGGGAAAGAAGAGAAGCATATCAGACCCACATGAAATTATTGAGACTACTTTAACCACTTTTTTTTAGACAAGACTTCATTGTTTTAATTTTTACATGTCGATGAAACTGTGATATTAACCAAAGTTTTCTACTTTGGATTATATCAATGTTCATCAAAAAGCAAAAGCCAATGAAAAAGTAAAATATATAGGACGCGTCCTGTAAGTGTTTTTCATCTGTTGTTTTTAGAAAATAAAAATAAAATGAAAACAGTGTTTTTGGTTTCAATTTCGAATACTGAAAATGCGTTTGGTAGCATATATTAGAAGATGTATTCTAAAAAAGGGTATTATCACTAAAGTCCCTAATTTTTCATGAAATGTCACCTTTTTAAAACGTCTTTGTCATATTAGTCACTTTAGTCCATTGACCAAAAAACTAACGATCAACTATAACAGAATGTGTAAAAATACAATTTTAAGGTTAAATAATAGCTGGTTAACCCCTGAAAAAATTAAAACGCCTCCAACAAGAATAGAACCTTCAACCTTAAGGTTAAAAACCACAAGCTTTAACCAACTGAGCTACTCTAGCTCATTGTTGAAGGTTTGTTGATTTAAATATATATATAGTTATATAATTTGTTTCAACTAATTTAAATCTGTTTATATAATTTAAAATAAACTCATATTTAATAATAATATATAAAAACATATTTATGAAAAAAGAAAAAGAAAATAACAAAACAAAATGAAACCTAGAAAATCAAATCCCATAAAAAAAATTTCTTTCTTTTATTGGATTTTTTCCTTTTCAAAAAATATATTATTTCAATTTGATAAGTAATAATAATAAAAAACCCTAGAAAATCAAATCCCATAAATTGAAAGGGAAAAAAATCAACAATAAATAAATAAATAAATAATAAACTCATATTTATATCATTTAAAATAAACTCATATATAATAATAATATATAAAAACATATTTATGAAAATGAAAAAGAAAATAACAAAACAAAAGGAAAAAAAAAAAAAAAAAAAAAAAGGAAATTTTCAATTTATGGGATTTGATATTCTGGTTTTTTTTTTTTTTTTTATCAAATTGAAATAATATATATTTTTTGAAAAGAAAAAAAAATCCAAAAAAAGAAAGAAAAAAATATTAATTTATGGGCTTTAATTTTCAGGATTTTCTAGGTTTGTTTTGTTATTTTCTTTTTCATTTTCATAAATATGTTTTTATATATTATTGTTAAATATGAGTTTATTTTAAATTATATAAATATGAGTTTATTTTTATTATTTTTTTTGTTGATTTTTTTCCCTTTTCAATTTATGGGATTTGATTTTCTGGGTTTTTTTTTTATCATATTGAAATAATATATTTCTTGAAAAGGAAAAAAATCTAAAAAAAGAAAAAAAGAAACAAATTTACGGGCTTTGAGTTTCTGGATTTTCTAGGTTTCATTTTGTTTTGTTATTTTCTTTTTTCATTTTCATAAATACGTTTTTATTAATTATTATTATTAAATATGAGTTTATTTTAAATTATATAAACAAATTTAAATTAGTTTAAACAAATTATATAACAATATATACATTCAAATCAACAAACCTTCAATAATGAGCTAGAATAGCTCAACTGGTAAAAGCTTGAGGCTTTTAAACTTAAGTTTGAAGGTTTGATTCCAGTTCGAGGTGTTTTAATTTTTTTTTTAGGGGTTAACCAGCTATTATTGAAACTAGAGGGACTAAAAGAAAAAATTAAAAAATAACAATAAAGGGTAAAATTGTATTTTTATATATTATGTTATAGTTAATTGTTAATTTTTTGGTCAAATAGACTAAAATGATGTATTTTGAAAAAGACTAAAGTGACTAATATGGTAAAGACGTTTAAAAATGTGACAATTCATGAAAATGTAGGGACTTTAGTGATAATACCCCTTCTAAAAATGAAAACTAGAAAAAAGCGTATAGTAGGTTTACCGAAAATATCAAAAATTGAAATATCATTTTTGTATTTTGTTTAATATTATAACAATTAAAATAAATTAGTTAAATAATTAACCAATATAATTTTTTATTATAATTTATAAATTTAAAAAAAAAAAAAAAAAAAGGTGGCTCAATAACAAATCACAAATAATAATCAATTAATCAAACTGTAACACCTCAAATCCAACACATAATGGACCAGGATATCACGTGATTTAGACCTTTCAAAAATCTTTTACAAATATTCACAATTAATATAATCAATAATCTGCCCATAATATACAATACTCAAATCTGATGCCATCAATTTCACTAAACTTATAGATTCTAAACGTAATTACAACATTAGGGTAGGATTTAAGAATATACCCAAATCGAGGCCCGTGATTTTAGTGATTGTCTCCACATGATTTTAAGAATATACACATACCGTGTTATAAGAACGTATGTAGAGACAATCGCTATACACATACGGTGTTGTACGGCGAAATTATCTTAAGGACACCATGTGAAACACAGGCCTTGATTTCCCTAACGGTTTGTTTCTTTCTTTCTCTTCCAAATTCGAACCAGATTGTTTGTTATTTACAAACAACAAGAAGTCTATTATTTAATAAAACAAGAATTTGCATTTAAAACAATTTACATATTTAATATCAATAAAACAATTAGAGCAACACTTAAAATCATATCCAGTCATATTTTTAAATCATAAAAGTTTTATAAAACAATATGAAATCAAACGATCATTTAATAATTATAATTTAAAACACTATAATTGTAATACAGATAATCACTTTATAAAGTGGTAAACAAATAATTTTATAGTATAAACGTTATTCTTTTTATACAACGGTAAACATATAGCTCATATCTTGTAGTGTCACAAGTACCCGTGTGACGTGGCAACAGTATGTCACAATTACCCGAGTGACGCGGCAATAGTATGTCATAAATACTTATGTGACACAGCAATAACAGTATGTGTGCACACAATATCCCAGTTGAGCCAATAACAATAACGGTAACTACAAACAGTGAACCAAAACATAAAACATACTTTTCTTTACCTTTTAAATCACTTATAAGAAATATTACTTTTGAAGATCAAAATATCATATCGGTAAATATATCACATCTTATAAACATTTCAAAACAATTATATCAAATTATTTCAAACGCTTTCAACATTATAAATCACGTTTTCAAACAAAATTAACTAGGGTGGGCGTTTAATGGATCGGTTCACTTTTCGAGTGAACCGATAAAAAACCGATACTATCCGGTTTTTGAAAAAGTGAACCGATCCGATAAAATTAGAAAGTGTGAACCGATCAAAAACCGATTAAACCGGTTCGGTTCGGTTCGGTTCGGTTTTTTTCGGTTTTGGGCCTATTGGGCCAAATTATTGGGCTTTAATTTTTAAAATCTATCATGGTTAGAAATTTTGAAAAAATACACATTGTTCATATTTTAGGCCTATTAGGCCAAATAATCTAGCAATTTAAACCTTAAATCCAACAATTTAACCTTAAGTTCATAACAATACACATAAATCATAACAATCCACATAAGTCATAACATTAAATAGTCCACAAAGAGTTCATAAACAATCCATCATTAAGTCAAATAAAAACAACTTAAACAATCCACAAAGAGTTCACAGCAGCCCTTGAATCCATATAGCACAGCAGCCCTTGCACCAAAATTCTATCCATTGCATAGCAGCCCTTGCTCCAAAAATTAATGACATTAAAAAAAATCATTGCACAGCAGCTCTTGCACCAAAGTTCAATCCATTGCACATCATCTCTTGCACCAAAAAGTAATGATAACAGTAAAAAATCAATAACAGCCCTTGAATCATTGATTTAACTTGATTCATCAAACAAAAAATCAATAATAGTAAAAAAAATATCATAATATCAAAAAATAATAAGTGTCAATTGCAGCAAAATTGTGAGAATTATAGTGAGAATTATAGTGATACTGCAGCAAAATAATAAGAAAAGTGTCAATTGCAGCAAAATTGATACAGAGCAGTAATTTGTCTCATGTTTCTTTAGCTAGCCACAAATAAATAAGAAAAGTGTCAATTGCAGCAAAATTGATACTGATATGATAATAAAGACAAACATCAACACCCATGGATCTTCTTAAAGAGGTTTTAAATTCCTGGAGGTAAGATTGTGCAAAGAACCAATTCTAGAATCATGATATACATATTAACGAATTGCAAGTAAACTCATCAACGGTCGAGATTGTTTGCTACTCAATAAAGAGTTCTTCAACAAAATCATCACAAATAATTAATTTTTTATTAAATAAATATTATTTCTTATTAAATATAAATTATAGGGAAAACAATTAAAAATATTTATAAAAAAAATAGAGGAACAGATCGATGGAGGAGCAAATCGGCGTCGCCGCCTCTGGCGTTGGAGGAGCAAATCGGGATCTGTTCTTTCATGGCGTCAGATCTGTTTTAGTTTAGCTTTGAAAACCAGATTTGATGCCATCTATATGCAGATTGCACTCAGAATAAAAAGGAATTGAATATCGTTCAAAGATTGTTCAATCTCAGATAATATAACAAAAAACTGATTTGGTTTTAATTGAACATTGAAATCCAAATTTGATGACAACTGAATGCAGATAGCAATCAGAAGGAGTTTCGTCTAATTCACAGATCATTCGATTTCACATACTATAACAAAATTTCCTCATTTGCCAAAATAAAACCAAATCAAGAAAAACAAACATGAATTTTGTACAAGAGATTTGAGATTTGTGATGTAAACAAAAGAAAGAGATGTGGAGAAGAGAGCAATATGGACAAGAGATTAGAGAGAAACAAAAGATTTGAGAGAAAAAGAGATTAAAGAAACAAAACATTTGAGATTAAAGAGATTAAAGAAGAGATTTGTTTAACTAACCTGAGCAAACGGCGGACGAGGACGGCGGAAGACGAGGACGGCAGATGAGGACGGCGGAAGACGAGGCCGGTGGATGGTGTAGTTCAAACTTGAGAGATTTAGGGTTTGTGACCAGAAGAGACTCGGGAGAGAGAGGCAGAACGCAGAAGAGGCAAAATGAAAAAAAAATTAGGGATTTTTTTTTATAGTCCGGTTCTCGGTTCGGTTCACCGGTTCGGACCCCCGAACCGGAAACCGAACCGGAAGTACCGGTTTTTCAAAAATTAACCGAACTGAACCGGTATACAGTAAAAAACCGAAAAAAAACCGATTGAACCGGTTCGGTTCACCGGTTCGGTTCGGTTTAATGGTTTTTTGCCCACCCCTAAAATTAACACTTAGAAAACAACAACATTAATTAGTCATTACAAAGCATTAATCAATATATCAAAAATCTTTAAATACGTAATATATATATATATATATATATACATTTGAAAACATAACACGTCATGAATGAGTTTACTTACCTCGAACCCGTACGAATTCACTTTGGTTCTAGAAGCTCAATAATCACTAAACCTATACAATTACAATTTGAATTACTATCATATCCTCATTACTACAACAAATTAATCGGCATAAATGACTTGCCTTGAACTAAACTTAGAATCTATCCATCCAGCTAATTACCACAACTGACCACACTCTGATCTACTATTTTTAATTAATTCTCTATAGCTCCAAAGTTTGCCAAACTTGACATGGATAATCTAGACATATAGGGAATGCTACAATAAAGTTTTCAAATTAATCCATGATCATTAGAATATGTAAAAATTCATTCTTTTCTTATTTCACGAATCTTTCCGGTAGAAACTAAAAGGGAGCCGATATTGACACCCATAAATATGATAAACACACCCATATTTTAATAAAAAATTTAATTACAATCATATCCCAATAGGAATTTACCAATAAGGACAAATTAGTTTAATTAAAAATAAACAAAATATTATGTACACCCAGTAATTACACCCATATCTTCAACTATATCACTTAATTTTTATTTTTTTTTTAAAAACCCTAATTAAACCCTAATTCTATTTTTATTTTTTTAAACCGCAAAACTTTTTTTTTTTTTTTTTTGAAAAGGTCGCCAATATATTATGGAAGACAAAGTGAAAACAACACCAGACTAGACTAGACAAAAACAACACCAGGCCACAACAACAAAAGACCAAAAAACGTAAAAACAAAAAAAACAAACACGAAAGCTACAATACCAAGACACCAAACGACCTCCAAAAACAAACCAAAACAAAGAAAAAGCCAGCACAACAGAGTGCATTAATAATCTATGAAGATTTTTATTTTTATTTTTTAAAGTTTTCTAATGATGGTGTTGTTACTAGTGTAATAGTGTAATTTTGTTTTCCTTTGTTGTTGGTAAAGAACAAATAACAGGGTTTTACTTTGGAGGAAAACTTGATAGCTGAAAGCCTTAATATTACTCTTAATATTTCTTTGTTATTTATTTTGGTAAAGAACAAATAGTAGGACTTTACTTTTCATAGTTGTACGCTTAAGCACTCTTATTCGTATAATAAATATCATAAGCATGTCTTAGGTAAATACACAGCCTGAAATTCACCTGAAGTAGAGATTCTCGAAATTTAAGAATTTAAGAATTCTCGAGTCTGTGTTTTCGAGCATGCAAAACTTAAAAATTTATCATTTGTAAAATTTGGTGTATTAATAACTTATGAGGGTTTATAAATAAACTGTATTAAAATAAAAACATTAATTTAAATAAGGGTACTATTGGTATTAAGATTTGTGTTTATCGTAATGTTTTAATTTAAAATTTTAGACATGGGTGTACTTATAAATATGGGTGTGCTTATCATATTTATGGATGTCAATAGCCGTACCCAAACTAAAAACCGACCTCTGTCCACTCCAAAAATTATAACTATACTTTTATTCATATAAAAATTATGAAGTTTTGCAGATAGACAGGGGCGGAGCCCTTCAGAGGCTTGGGTGGGCTACAGCCCACCCAAGTTTTTTGAAAAAAATTTCTAAGTTTGACTTAATTTTTTTTTTTTTAAATGAAAATTAGTTATAGTCCAAATGAAATAATTGCAGACAGTCCATCTAAAATTCAATCTTCATTTTCAAACTAAAGGCCCAATAACCTAAACATAATAAAATTAACCCAATAGTCCAACTAGCCCAAATAAATTGTTATAAAATACTTTTCACTTCCCCTTTTTTTTTTTTTTTTTTTTCACTTTCCCAAATCCCTCACCCTCTCTCCACCCTCCAGCATCAGCCATTAGAGATGCACGTTTGGGGAATGGGGATGGATATAGGTCCCCCCATCCCCATCCCCACTTCCCATACTACCCCCCCCCCCCCCCCCCCCCCCCCCCCCCCCCGGGGAAAATGGGGATGGGGAATTTTGGGGGGACCTATATCCATCCCCATCCCCATCCCCATCCCCAATTCCCCATTTTCCCCGTTTTTCCTCGTTTTTTCCCATTTCTCCGTTTTCCCCGTTCCCCCATTTCCCCATTTGATTAAAAATTACAAATTAAACTAAAAAAATAAACATTCCATTACAAATACAAAATAAAATTCATTAGTGCATTTTATATAAAATGTGTATATATACTTAGGGAGTTAGGGTTTTCAAAGAATAAACAAAAAAATTAAAAATATATATTATAATTATATTTATATATGTTTGGGAGAAAGGGGGAAATGGGGATGGGGGACCTCCCCCCCCTCCCCATCCCCATTTCAACATAATTGTGGGGGAAATGGGGAAATGGGGATGGGGAGGGGTCCCCCCATCCCCATCCCCATTTCAATTTGGGGATGAAAATCATCCCCATCCCTCCCCATTTCCCCATTTTTTCCCAAAAAAAAATCCCCAAATGAGGATGGGGACGCGGGGAATTGGGGCCCCGGGGAAAAATGTGCATCTCTATCAGCCATTCTTTGATCACTTACCCATTTTTCCTTTCTTTTTTTCACTTTCCCAAATCTCATATTCCAAACCCTAACTTGTCATTTTTCTCTTGAATCTCTCAAGTCACAAGTCAAGAATATAATTTCCTTTAATCTTTTCTTTTTATTTACTTATAATGAATTTAATTTTCAGTTTTATATTTTATGATTGATATTTAATAAAGTCTTGTATTTCATATGATTAAGATTTTACGTTTTATAACGTTTTGTGAATAGATTATTGTTTTGAGGATTTACTTTCTAGACAACTTAGGGTGGTTTGCGGCAAGAGAAAGTTGTGAGTTTTTATTTTATATTGAATTTATTAATTAATAGTAATGGTAATTATTTTGAATTTTAGTTTTGTGATGGTATGTCAAAGCTTAAGCTTATTGATTGTGAATTTGTGATGATATTTTTATTGGACTTGCAGTAAAAAAGTAATAATAACTTTTGAAGATTATTTTTTGTTTTTAAATGTTTATTTATGTCATTTTTTTATCGTAGGTTATAATGTCAGATCTTAACAATATTTCTAAATCAAGTAAACAACAAAATATACGGTCCTTTTTTAATAAAGGTGGGAACCAATCAACAAGTGATGCTCCCACTAGTAGTAGAGGTTTTGGTGAGTCACATTCTTTTAAATATTAAAGGCTTGAATCTGAAATAGTTGATGCTTCTTTGAATGAGACCCGAGATTCCGAAAACCAATTTGGATATATGATGTTAATCAACAAGATGAGGTTCGAAGAGCATACATTGATGTTTTTTGTTTTTTAATTTCTCACGTATCGTTTTGATTTGATTATTACAAAGAAAAATTTTGTTTAGTAGTTAGTTCAAAATTTTAGGACTTTTAAATAAGAAAATAAAATTTAGATCAGCCTACCCCCATTTTTCTTTCTAGCTATGCCCCTACAAATAGATAGTAGACATATAAATCTACCTACATAAATATTTTCATAATTTTCCAAATGAATAACCAAATCAAAACAATTTTCAAAATCTGGCTAATCTTACAAAAACAGGGGATTTCAGCAACCTCTATACTGGTTTGAAAATAAAATAAAAATCATGCTAGGGACCATTAACAATGAAATCAATATAAATCAATCTTATACATGTCTATCCTCATAAACTAATCATAAAATTATCTTAATATATCTAGGAAGTCCATTATGTAGAAGGAATATAGTGAAAGAAGAGAAACAACTTACTTAGCACCAAGAGTTCTTCAACTAATTCTGATTTCTTGTTTCTCCACAGAGAGAATTTAGACTGGCTGTAAGAACAGAAAGGAGAATAATTGTTTCTATATATATATATATATATGAGTGAGTCTCTCATGAGGGATCTCTTATTTTAATTTCGGTAAGGACTACTATGAAATCACATCGATTTGAATGAATTTTAATCTAATTTTTTTGTGGATGATATGTTCATCAAAATCTACCTATGAATAAAATTTTAGAATTTTTTAAATACTAGAACTATTTTTCTTGAATTTTCCTATATTTCACCCATTTTCCGATGCCTTTATATTTAAAAAAATCGGGATAAATATTTTTAGTGCTTGAAAAAATCTCAAAATTTATTCGTAGGTAGATTTTGATGAACCTATCATCCACAAAAAAAAAAAAAAAAAAAAAAAAAAAAAAAGATTAAAATTCATTTAAATCGATGTAATTTCATGGTGATCCTTACCAAAATTAAAATAAGGGATCCCTTATGAGAGACCTACTATATATATATTAGATGCAAGGGCTGTTATAACACACATTTATATATAACATTAAAAGCTCTAAACCCTAGCGGTCACTAGTATAAGGAAAGTCGGCCTTCTATTTTGCTTTGATTACACCATTGACTATTCTTTCCCTCCTGTAATTACCATTGACATATAATCTAGACATTAATTCTTTCCTTACTATAAATTTCGAGTTCATTTTTGCTCACCCCCTTAACTGGGGGTGAGCATTACCCCCCACCCAACTAAATGCCAAGTGTCCCTGAGTTAACCTAGGGTTAACAAATATCCACACTGATAGAAATTTCATTAAATAAATTAGGGTAATTAGGTAAACTTGATAAAAAAAAAAAAAAAAAAAACCTAAATTAATTTTTTTTTTTTTTATTGCACCTAAATTAATTTTTTATTAACAATTATTAAGATTAAAAAGGTAACATTAAAAAAATTAAAAATTAAAAAACAAAAATCAGAAATAAGAAATCTTTTCATCGTCTTCCTCTTCACATCGTCTCCAGCGCAACTCCGGCGGTCTCCTCCATCGACAATCTTCTGTCGGTACACCGCTATCGTCTTCTTCTTTGGTTGTCATAATCTGCTCTCCAGCGGCGTCGATCTCTTCGGCGGCCAGAGGTTGGATTTGGGTGGCTTCTCGGTTTGATTTCTGGTGGTGTGGGGTGGGTTTGATTTCTGGTGGTGATGGTGTGTGATTGATGATTTATGGAGATGATGATATGGTGTTGATAGTGATGAACAGATAATGGTGTGGGTGATAGTTTCTGGAGAAGATAATTTTTTCAACTTTGTTTTTAGATGATGGCGTGGGAACAGAGTGGTGGCCGCTGGATTTGTAAATTTTTCGAGTGGTGGGTGGAGGTGGGTTAGGTTTTGAGTGGTGGTAATGGTGTTTTGAGATGGATGGTTTGATGATTTTCTGGGTTGTGTTTTTTTTTTTTGTTCTTGTTTTGATGGTGATGAGAGATATTTGCATATTGTGTAAGATTGGTTTGTTTAGCATAATGATTAATAAAAATCAGATTTTATATGGGTGTAGATCATGGAGACTTGTGATAGTATTTCCAGGCAGATTGGTGCTGATACTAGTGTGATCCAGGGATGGAAAGCTGAGATCTTTTAAGCTTAATGTTGATGAAGTTATGGATCTTGATAATGGCAGATTTAGTGCAGAATTGGTGAGAGATGATAGAGATTTGGACGTTTGGTTGTTGATGTTTATTTAGGGACTCTTGTTTTTTTTTTTTTTTTTTTGATGCTGCAGAATTTTGTTGATGCTGCAAAATTTTTAGGGACAATGTCAGCTTTGTTGATGCTGTAGATTTTTTTATTTTGTTTTTCAATTTCTAGTTGTTTTTTTTAACCTCAGATTTTGGTATTGTTAAGAAAAATTAAAAACAAAAACAGGGGTAAAATAGGTAGAACAATATTTGTTAACCCTTGGTTTATTTATGGACACTTGGCATTCAGTTGGGTGGGGGGTAATGCTCACCCCCAGTTAAGGGGGGTGAGCAAAAATGAACTCGTAAATTTCTTAGACTTAGTTGCCAAGCTATTATATAAATGTATACTCATTGTACAGAGAAATATACTCAAAATTATTCAATCACCAAGCGCTTTAGTAGCTGAAATCCTAGAATTTGAAGGAAAATGTTAGAGATGGAGCAAGTGCTTTAGAAGGTGATGAAACCCAAAATGTAATGGAAAATATTAGAGAGAGTAAAGAAGATACAGTAGAACCCCTGTAAATTAATTTTCTATAAATTAATATCCTCTCTAAATTAATAAAAAATCTCAATCCTGACTCGGACTAGTGTAAAAAATTAGTAAACCCCTTGTAATAATTAATAAATTCTTTTTGAAACCTAGTGTAAAATTTTGATCCCAACTGTCGCATAAATTAATAATTTCATAAAAGTACAAAATATATTACATATTATTCAAAAACTAGAAAAACACTTCAAGATATTAGTTTACACTAGACTAACATGTTTGATATTTTTGACATCATCCTTCCTCTTTTGACCTTCTGGCGGCTTTGGACGTTCTGTTTTGTAAAATCAGCTTTGTAGCCTCGAAGCTTGTCAACTCCAGCGCTTAAAATAAGAGCCACGTGTGTAACTTTGACAACATAGGCTTGTCTGCTTCAAACAGTCTTCAAACTATCACAAATTTAATTACAATTCTGATGCAAACTTGTGAGATTCTTGAAATCCAAGGATTGCACTTGCCCATTCATGTAAACTTCTAAAATTAGGAAATAGGAATGCTTGAAAATCCTAAAATCTCCAGATTTTCAATCAAATTTAACATCTGCCACATCGGAGAAGAGTCTCTCCATTTCAGGAGATGTTTCTGTAACCAACAACCTTTCATCTTCGTCATGTCTGCATCTAAATCAGACAAGTTCCTCATAAACATATTCTCAGTCGAAAAAATATATTACGTATGCTCGACAATATCCTCGATGCCAGTAGGAAAGCTGTTGAATCCACAGATTTCCAAAGACTGGACATCCTTTTAACAAGAACAATGACAACATTTCTCTGTATCTTATTTACATAGCACACAATCCCTAACTGATTGCACCACATTCACTTTTCCCAATTCCGGTGTCACTGACAAGAACAATTGTTGACTCACAATTATCTATCAAAAGTCCATTGATGATGCAAGAATATATAACAAAAAATTCTCCCACATAAGATTCTGATTCTGATAGATTAAAGAAAATTTAGAATTTGAAAGAAACCATGCAACACATCCATTTAGTAACCTAGTTAACTAAATGAACAGTTCAACAAAACTTTACAAAACAGCAAAAGTCAAACAGATCCGTACACTCTTCAGTTTTCAACTTTTCATCTATCATCTCGTTTTTTTTGGCTGTGTTAAATTCAATATAGGACTAGAAGCAACCAAAAATGGTGAAAACCAGTAAACAATAACAAATCATGAAAGGGTGACTATTGCCACCTAAAAAAAATCTTTCTACACCCATGTTTTAATGAAACGTTTTTATTTCTAAAATACATTTGCATTTAATTACTTGAAATATATGGTTGTATAATTGAAAATTTAAATTTACTTCTTACACCCGTAAGTTGAACACTCAATTATCATGAACCCTAATAATATATACAAAATCAAAACCAACATCGAAAAGGAAAAATATAATTTTCACATGGTTGAATGGGTTTTCTTTCTTGTGTATTCATGGAGGGAAAAGTATGATTGATTAGTCAAGGAAATGCAATTTAAAAACAGTGTTGACTGTAACTATATGATTTTGCTGCTGTCTTACTGCTATGTTGATGGATTCAGGTTACCAAGGTGGGGACATTGTTGGATAAATTTGAGCTGGTGAAAATTCTCTGTTTAGTCTGGTGGGATTTCTTGCATTGTGTTGTAATTTGATGGGTGAATCTTGAACTATGAATTAAAATAATTTATTAAAAAAAACAGAACAACAGATTAGAATTTGGGTGCTTGTGTGCATAAATGTTGCTTTGGATCCAAAAACCCGTGTGTCGGCACTCGGCAATTTCAATGAAATATGCGGTTGTTCTGCACATTTTAAGGCAATTTCAATAAAATCTGCAGTTGTTCTCCACATTTTAAGGTGCTATTGTAGGTTTTCATGTAGTAAGATTTCTTGTAATTCTTCTTTAAAAAACACCTTTTTTTAATTGTTGTTGTTTTTTTTTTTTAACCTATTCCCTTCCAAAAATGCTAATTTTGTTTTTGAGATTAGGCGTTGGCAACCACATTTTGGTAATCTATGAGAGGTTTGTTGATATCAACATTCTATCAATCTGAGCCTATTTCTTTTCCTCTTAGTTAGAAAAATGGATGTAAATCCTGTAATGAGAAAAATTGGTGCAATCAGAAAAAAAAAAAATGTTTAAATTTACAATAATGCTAAACATCTCACCTACAATCCCACCATTTTCATCCCAACACACGTGGCAGCTGAGGTGTTACTTGGTGAGTGGACACATATTAATTGGTATTTATCTCTCTTACCCATGTATTCACTTACCAATTAATGTGTGTCCACTCACCAACCGACACATCAACTGCCACGTGTGTTGGGATGGAAATTATGGGGTTGTAGGTGGGATGTGTAGTATTACTGTTAAATTTAATAATAATATTTAAAGGATAGTTTTGGACTTTTGGTATTTTGAATATAATTTTAACTTTTTAATATGGATATAGCAATTAATACAGGTGTATCAAGATTTTTTTGGGTGGCAATAGAGCCACCCATCATGAATCCAATAGATTTCTCATTTGCATGCAAAAACACATAATAGAAATCAATTTCCAGAATAAAAATAAATAAAAACAAAAAATAAAATAAAGTCAAAGTAGTAAAAGAAGAGAAGGTACCTGTTAATGTGGTCGATTCAGATGGCAAAATTGGTTATTGTTGCAAAGACGAGACTCAACCGAGCCTCAAACGGAGTCGGTTTAAGCATGACTCGTTATCGAGTCAACATCCAGCTGATGTCGAGTTGGCACCAAACCAGTGACGTGCCCGGACATGCCCACACCCTTATGTTGACGTGCCTATACACATCACTACCGATTTGATGACTATTTAATGGTATTTGTTCTTCTCTGGGCCTGCTTTGGACGATGGGTTGGCCCAATATGAACAAAGGTCCCTCTTGTTAAAAGCCCAATCTGTTTGTACCCTTATGATAACATGCCCAGGCACGCACCACCTTACCCACCGATTTTTTTCTTTTCTTTTTAAACTATTACAATATTTCAAGATTGTGAGGCATGACTAAATTTCGCAACCTCATGATGCAGGTGCGAGGAGGTTACCACTTCGATTAACTTCATCTTTTCCGTCACAACAGATTAAATGGCTATTATATGGTATCTGTCCGTCCCTGGGCCTGAGCCGTTGGGTTGGCCTAATTTCAAGAGTGGTCACATGTCCCCCTTGTTCCTCAAATTGTTGGGCTAGTTCAATTTACACTTCGATCTATTTATATAAGCAATTATGGATTTAACTATTATATTATACATGACTGCAGAGTTGTTGAGGTATTAGGGAGATTTATTTTCTTTTAGATTTTAAATTTTTTATTTTTGTAGGCCTTTAGATTCGAATCCAATGACTAATAACCAGTCCATTAATATGAAACAATATAGTAGCTAAACCTGCATGCAAAGTTTACTCATGGTCCCGACTCGGGTCAGTGTAAAAAATTAATAAACCTATCTATTGTAATAATTGATAATTTCTTTTTGAAACCTAGTGTAAAATTTCAGTCTTGACTGTCGCCTAAATTAATAATTTCATAAAAGTACAAAATATATTATATATCATTTAAGAACTAGAAAAGTATTTTAAGACGATAGTTTGCACTAGACCACCATGTTTGATATTTTTGACTTCATCCTTCATCTTTTGAATTGTGCTCAAGAAGCTATTGTGATCATCTTTTTATTGTAGCCAAAAGATTTCAATTAAATTTAACATTTCAACAGTCTTACTTGTAAAGATTTTAGGTACCTCATGACTATCATCGTCGTCATTATCTATCTCAACCACACCATCATTAAACTGCCTTGTGATATCATTGATGATATCCTCTTCAATTGGAGTGTAACACACTTTTTCTTCCGTCGGATGGTTAAGTAGATGATTGACATCCATAGAATTGCTATAGTGGAAGCTTTGAATTTGTTGTACCACTATCCTTAATGTTCCCCTCGGTTTCTCCTTGGAATGTATGGATTTTGCAGTGAAGAAAATAATTAGCAATGGTCTTGGGCTTAACATCAAAGGTTCATGCTGTAACAGCCATACGAATGGTTTCTAAAATATCAATTTTTTCAAGATCAAGTGTGTTGGATTCCAAACGTCATATAATTAAAGCGACGATGATAATACGCCTTGAAGTTTCGAATTATTCCAGTATCACATGTTGTAACTTTGATGTCAAATTCGGTGGTAGATAGTGCACAGTGGTGTTCCTGAGTTGGATGTGATTAGATAGCTCTGTAAATGGTTTATGGGCAAAGCAGTGCAATTGTGATTAGGAAAAAAAAAAAAAACACTTTCCCTGAAGAAGAAAACCGACTGAATAAGGAATCCCGAAAAGGAACCTTCCATAAACAAGAAAACCGACTTCCACACATTTTTTAAGATAAAATAACTTTATACAAAGTAAAACCCTTCAAATTAATAACCCCTCTAAATTAATACTCAAGGGTGGGTCCCAAGAATATTAATTTAGAGGAGTTTTACTATAGCACCAAATCCATAGTAATTTTTAGAAACAGCACTAGATTAATAATTTGAGTTTATATGGCACTAATAAACAAAAATACCCTAACTTTTTTCTTTTGTTACTTTTCTGCCATTAGGTTTAATTTTTAATTTTTTTTTTTTCCAAAAACCTCCATTCATGGAGGACCAATGGAGGTGCAGTAGACCTCCGATGGAGGTCAAAGTCTGTTCAACCTCCATGGAGGTCGATGAAGAAGATGAAAAAAATATTTGAAAATTTTTGTATTTTGCCAATTCTCGGAATTTGCAACAATACCTAATAAGTCTCGAAAATATAAAATAAGTCTTGGAAAGACCCAAATAAGTCTCGAAAATACGAAAATAAGTCTCGGAAAAAAAAAAAAAAAAACAACACTTGGGTGCTGACCGGTCAGTACCCAAGGTGCTGACCGGTCAATAGTTGATAGCCACATAACCCAAAGCAAGGAGAAAATTAGAAAAAGTGAAAGATTTTTGCCACGTGGCAACACCCCATTGGGTGGTTATGGGTGGTCAGTATGCAGTACCCAAGCATTTTCCAAAAAAAAAAAGCGCGAGCTATTTTTATGATTGTATGCTAAGGGTATTTTTGTCAGATTCACATTTTAGGTACTATTAACATTTAAGTTATTAAATTGGTGCTAGTTTTAAAAGTAAAGGAGTAAAAAGTGCTAGAAAATTTGTGAACCCTACTCATAATTGCACATACATTCCTTGTCATCGGTTGACTTCCGTCAACTCTAACCATTGAACACATTATTATCATGAAATGACTAAAATACCTGTATTATTTTATATGATTAGTTTCAATTATTTTATTTAATTAATTAAGGAAAAAAAAAATTCTTGAAATGAATTCTTCAAGAAACTCATAGTCAAACACAAATCAATCATTCTTTAATCAAATTCCAAATAAATAAAAAATAAAAAAATAAAAAAAAATACAGAGAGAGAGAGAATGTCACCCAAAAAAAATTAAATAAGAAAAACATATGCACCATCAAGGGAGCAAGTCGCTCCATTAATGATGGAATGTTGTTCCTATGTTCCATCCGATGGAGCGCATCTTTTTCTCCTTAATCTTTAGATTTCAGATCTCTTCCAAGATTTTATTTTATTTTTCTATTTTTTCTATATTCTTTTTATGAACTGTTTAACCATTTGCCGGCCAAGCTGTGCCCATGACTCCATGAGGACTGATTTTTTTAAAAGGGGTAATGACCCTAGTGGCTATCAACTTTCGCCATCACTATCAAAATAGCCACCAAATAGGGAATTGGTTTCAAAATGGTCATTTTTGGCAAACATTGTTACACTAATGGTTATTCCATCTATTTCCATCCAATTCCATCCGATGAGTGACATTTTTGTAAACAAGGGAATGACATTAATTTATTTTAGATGTTTTTTTAAAATCAATTTTTTCTTTTGTTTTTTGGAACAAATAATTATATTTAGTATGTATATATGGATAGCATATCTCAAACATATATATATATATATATATATATATATATATATATATATAAGGTTACAAAGTCTAAAAATTCTAAAAAATATATTTGAGATAAGTTGAAAAGAAATATATATATATATATATATATATATATTTTTTCTTTTTTATGAAGATTAAGGCAAAATCTAAAAATTCTAAAAAACATATTTGAGATAAGTTGAATATATATATATATATATATATATACATATATGTTTGAGATTTGCTATATGTATATACACACATATAAAATTCTAAATATAATTTGTTTCAAAAACAAAAGAAAAAATTGATTTCCAAAAAATATCTAAAATAAATTAATATCATCCTCATATTTACCAAAATGCCACTTATTGAATGAAATTGAATGGAATGGCTATTAGTATAACAATGTTTTCCAGGCCATTTTGAAACCAATTCCTCATCTGGTGGTCATTTTGATAGTGGTGGCATAAGTTGATGGCCACCGAGGTAATTATCCCTTTTTAAAATAATTATTTTTTAATAATAGAGATTAATTGTTTGATGGATGAGGGAGACAAGATTATTATCTTCAAGCTCTATCATTAAAAATGTTAAAGGAAAATTGTCACTGGGGTGAATTTCCAATTAACAACTTGTGTGACCACAATCGGGGTAGACCACGATCGGAGAGGTATCAGGTAGTTCGATACCTATGCGTTCTCAATAAAACAAATTATTTACAACGACGATGAATCAAAATATAATATCAGTAGAGATCATATATAACTCATTTTATTGATAATAAACAAGTAATGGGAATACAATGGAGATTTTCAATTGTCATAGTAGGAGGGTTAAAACATAGTTGGTGATGGAGATAGCGATGGAGATCTCATGCATGTCGATAAGTGGAAATTAGAACTGTAGGGTTTTGGACTCAAGTTGCGGTCCAGTGTCATGTTCTATATTTATGTCCCATTTCTTGTTGTGCACTCCCCTAAATTCGGTCTAGTGGTTTAGCGATTTATGGGACGTTCTGTGGTGATAGGCGAGAAGATTATGGGATTGATTCAAGGAATCAAGTGATCCCTTTTTTGGCGGAATCTGACAGAGTTGAGTTTGCTCTCAAGTAGAACTCTTGAGTGGCGGGAATGAGCCAATTTCTTTATTATTTAAACATCGACGTCTTATTGTCTTTCTTTGTAGCTTTATCTTGACGTACCTGATCTTACCTTAATAGTTTGTTAATCTCATACTCTTACTGCTTGGTTGGCTGCCTCTAGGAGGGATCGGGATACCCAGATATCCCGCCTCCTACTGGATCACGTTATCAGTAAGTCGGGGTATCGGGATACCGGGTTGGTGTGGTAGCGGGGTACTAGGATTTTGTAGTAGCGGAGTCCTTAGGAACTTGGCTTCTGTGTTTCCTGGTGCCTTGGGGTCTAGGAGCCGTTGATCTTGATCTGGATTGGTAGAAGGCATACCCGGTCAATTTAGTGGTGGGGTACCGGGATGTTCTTCTATGATGTCTTTCTACCTCAAATATTCTCTGGTGTGAATGGAAAATTCTTCTTTAAATCTTTGTCATTTTTGGCGGTTAACAAAAAATAATTATTAAAAACGTTTAGAAAAAAAAAAAAAAAAAACTATTATAAAATCAAATAGTAGATGTGTGGCTTGAATATTTACTCCATGACGGGAGATATTTAATTACTCTTACGACACCTAAAATAAAACACATCACATATGAATATATGATTGTAAAATACGTTCATTTTACCCATAACAATAAGAACCAATAAAATCGTCTCATTTGTCGGACTCATCTAATGGTCGAGAATTCAAAATTTTATTAGATTTTTTTTTTTAAAAAAAGTCACATTAACCCATGTAGACTTTACATTCAATTCACAATGCCTGTGCGTCAGTGCATGTAAGATCATTGGGAGAGATTATTAATATTAATTGATTCATCTGATCTTCTGAGTGCAATTGATCATGAATTAACCGTCAACCTATTTATTAATCTCTGAAGCGCAGAGGAAATTCAATGGGTATGGGTAATGGCATGTGAACTTTTTTGAGTATCTTTTCTTGGCAGAACAATGAAGCGTAAAATTTATAACCCATGGCCCCTTGCTCTCAGATTTTTTTATCATTCATTTAATTTACGAGGAAATAACGCTTTTTAACCAAAAATTGAGGGTTTTTATTTTTAACCAGAATTAGTGTTTTTATTGTTTTTATTAAATATTCCATCGAAGAGACAAATTTACCCATGCACCAGATTAAACACACTGGGATTAAACACACAGATTAAACACACTAGGATTTAAACTGGTGGTGTGTTTAATTGATAAAAATTGGTGGTGTGTTTAATTGAAGAAGAACGGTGGTATATTTAATTGATGAAAACTGGTAGTGTGTTTAATTGAAAAAAAAAATAGTGTGTTTAATTGAAGAAAACATGTGGTGTGTTTAATTGAAGAAGACCGGTGCATTTCATTGAAGAAGACCGGTGTGTTTAATTGAAGAAATCATTAAGGGGCCGTTTGGTATGGGGTAATCAAAATAATGTGATTCCTGGGAATGTGAAACCCAGGAATCACATTATTGGGAAAGTTGTATACATGTGTTTGGTTGTGTATGAGAATATTAGGTCGGATTCCTGGGAATGTTAGATAATTGTGTTTGGTTGCGTATAGGAATGTTTTTGTCTTTATATATAAAAACATGTCAAAATTGATTTGAAAAAAAAAAAATTATAAATAGGTAAATAACATCACACATTTACACGTCATTGTCATCTTCATTGCTGTCTAAAACCAGATCAAGAAAACAAAAAAGAAAAAACTAGATCGTCGTCTTCATCTTCTTCTTCAAAGCTCGTCATCGTCTTCATCTTCTTTGAAGCTCGTCGTCATCCTCATCTTCTTCGTCGAGAAGCTCATCGTAGTCGAGAAGCTCGTCGTCGCCGAGAAACTCGTCGTCGAAGCTCTTTGTCGCCAAGAAGCTTGTCATTGTCGAAGCTTGTCGTCGGCGTTGTCATCATCGAGCAAACCCAGATGGTGTGATTCGATTTTAAAATTGATCGATTTAGGTTTGGGTTTGGGTTTTTGAAAAATTGATTCGATTGGACAAGATTGGGATTTGGGGATGAATTGAAGGGTTTGTGTGATTGAAAATTGAAGAAGAAAAAGAGGTGGTGTGATTGAAAATTGAAAATTGAAAAAGAAGAGGTGTGATCAATGACCTGCGTGAAGAAAGAAGAAGAACAATTTTTTTTTTTTTTTTTAATGAGGTGGGTCCCACGGTGGGAATCAGATGGAGGGGAATCTGAAACCCATCTGTTGGGGGTGGGAATCACATTCCCAGGAATCTGAAAATGCAAACCTTGTAACAAACATGGTAATCCTATCAGATTCTCATTCCCATGCTAAGATGCCCCCATACCAAACGACCCCTAAGGGTATTTTGTCTCATCAGTGAAAAGTTTGGTAAAAACAATTAAAACACTAATGTCCGGAAGAAAAAAAAAATCCACTAATTATATGGTTAGTTTCAATTTTAACCCTTAATTTATTTTATTTACAAAAGGTTTTAAATTTCATTTAAAACTTTACTTCGTGCCACGGAGATTCTCAGTCAGTCAGTCAAGTCAATCACACACTCACACTAGCACACGATAAACTTATAAAAATCACCTCAAAAATAAAATAATTACACAATATTAAACTGATACAATCGTTTTAACACCCCCAACCATAAAATTGCATTCCAGACTATTCATAAATGAATATCGGTGCAAGTTATTTCTTTGTCATTGCATTTACATATAGTCCAGGTAGGTAATCCTTAATGTTTCATGATTAGGGGAGAGGGTATGATTAGAACCCATAATTTTATGGATGTTGGTGTGAAAACACAATATTTTTATAAACAAAAAAAATTACATATAGTGAAATTTAAGATCCAACCAAATATTATATATATATATATATATCTACAGTCTTTCTATTATCAGTTCGAACTGACAAAAGTTATATAAGTTCCTTACATGTGGGTCACTGGATTTAAATACTTTGACTGACAAGTACATACAGCCAAGTCAAAGTATTTAAATCCAGTGGCCCACATACAAAGAACTGATATAACTTTTGTCAATTCGAACTGATAATAGAATTTCTGTATATATATATATATATATGAGTAATGCTACACATCCCTCCTACAATCTCACCATTTCCATCCCAACACATGTGGCAGCTGATGTGTCACTTGATGAGTGGATTCACATTAATCGTAATTTATCTCACTTACCCATATATCCACATTAAACATCATTAGGTGTGATGTTTAGCATTACTCATATATATATAATTTTTCTATTATCAGTTCGATCTGACAAAAGATATATCAGTTCCTTGCATGTGGGCTATTGGATTTAAATACTTTGACTTGGCTGCATGCACTTGTCAGAGCATCTTTTAATAGAAACTGATATATTTTATATCAGTTCGAACTGAAAATAGAAAAATTGTATATATATATATACACACCTTTAAATAAGTCTAATAAAATTATAAAGTGAAAGGTGTTATATATATATATTCAAATCATTTCAAAGTATGGAGTAACCTCTCCTAGCCGCATGAGAGTTAATATCACCGAATTTAACGGACACTACATAGTAAACATGTGCATCAAAAAAAATAATTTCAATAAAATAAAGGGACATATGCATCCTTGTTTGTAAGGGTGTGTGGCGGATCTAATCTATGGACTTAAAAAAAGGACACCCTACTTGTTTGCATGGCAGCATTAATTCAATTTCCACATTTATGTGTTATTAAATAAATATCACATCCACTCAGCCAGCTTTTGCTTCACTTTAACAAGAAACCGTCCTCGACTTAATAAGACACAACAAGAGAAGAGAGACTATTTAATTAGCCAGAGATTGAAGATAACGTCAAAACAAAAATGGAAGAGCTAAAGCCAGGCCTCGTCAATTCAGTTCCTTTAACTCCACTCGGTTTCTTAGAGAAAACAGCAGCCGTGTACGGTGACTGTCCCTCCATCATCTACAACACCACCACCTACACTTGGTCCCAAACCCACCGTCGATGTCTCCAACTAGCTTCTTCACTCTCTTCCTCTTTCAGCATAGCCAGAGGCGACGTCGTTTCCGTCGTGGCTCCGAACGTCCCCGCCATGTACGAGCTTCATTTCTCCGTACCATTTACCGGTGCCGTCCTCAACAGCATCAACACGCGCCTCGACGCGCGAACTGTGTCTATGATTTTACAACACGGTGAGTCCAAACTCGTTTTGGTTGATTATTCGTTGACTTCTCTGGTCGTTGAAGCCGTTTCTCTGTTCCCGCCCAACTCTAAACGACCTCGTTTGGTCCTCATCGCCGATCACGATGATTACACGTGTCCAGCTCCAATCACCGTTGATTCAGGTTTTTGTTGTACGTACGAGAGTCTCGTGAGAAAAGGTGATCCAGAATTTGAGTGGGTTAGCCCTAAAAGCGAGTGGGACCCGATAGTATTAAATTACACATCAGGTACGACGTCGTCTCCTAAAGGTGTGGTCCACTGCCACCGTGCGATCTACACCATGACCGTTGATTCTATGATTGAATTTTCTTTACCTAAACGAGCGGTGTACTTGTGGACCCTACCTATGTTCCACGGTAATGGATGGTGTTTCCCGTGGGCCGTAGCAGCTGTTGGTGGGACCAACATCTGTGTCGGCAAATTCGATGCGAAAACAATGTACGGCTTGATCAAAAGACACGTAGTCACTCACATGTGTGGCGCTCCTGTGCTGCTCAACATGCTAACAAACTCGTCACCCGAAAACGAACCGCTTAAAAACCCGGTTCACATTCTCACAGGCGGGTCTCCGCCTCCGGCGTCCTTACTTTTAAAAGCGGAGTCAGTAGGTTTTATAGTGACACACGTGTACGGGTTGACGGAGGCGGGGGGCGTGATTGTGTCAAGCGCGTGGAAACCGAAGTGGGATTCGTTGGCGGCGAGTGACAGAGCTATGCTAAAAGCGAGACAAGGAGTGAGGAATGGTGGGTTGACTCGAGTGGACGTGGTGGATCCGAATACCGGAGCGAGTGTGAAACGTGACGGGTCGTCGGTTGGTGAAGTTGTGTTGAGAGGTGGGTGTATGATGCTCGGATACTTGAAAGATCCGGTCGGGACCCGTAATTGCATGAGAGAAGATGGTTGGTTCTATACTGGAGACATTGCTGTTATGCATCCGGATGGTTATTTGGAGATCAAAGATCGGTCCAAGGATGTTATAATCAGCGGCGGAGAGAATGTGAGCAGCGTCGAGGTTGAGTCTATTTTGTATGCGAATCCGGCTGTTTATGAGGCGGCGGTGGTGGCTCGGCCGGATGATTATTGGGGTGAGACACCATGTGCATTTGTGAGTTTGAAAGGTGGGTTGAAGAGGAAACCGACGGAGAAGGAGATGATAGAGTATTGTAGGGCCAAGTTGCCGCACTACATGGTGCCTAAGACGGTGGTTTTCATGGAGGAGCTGCCCAAGACCTCCACTGGGAAAATTAAGAAGTTTCTATTGAGAGATATTGCAAAGGGCATGAAGTCCATCACCGTCACCGCTACGGTGAGTCGGATGTAGGAGAAAATCTTCGGTGCGTCGTAGCTAATTTTATGTAATTGAGTAATAAGTTCTTAAAATGTCTTAATACTACTCTTGTATTGAAGGTTCAGAAAGAAATCTAATAAATATGTATTGACTGATCTCATTTCAATAGATTCCATTCAGTATTAATCTATATTAAACTTTAATGTAAAGAATACGTGAAGAGATGTCAACCTTGATTTTTCTATTACAAAAATTTAGTTAATTTCATTTGAAACTCGTTGGTCTAAAACATTCTTTTTTCTAATTCCTGTTAAGTTAAACCTGTTGACTTGACGCTGTAATGAATGGAATAACATTATTTAATTATTTGAAGCAGCACTACCAGTACAGGTTTAACATTATTCAATTATTTGCTCGGTAGGGACGAGAATTATTGGTCTGACCGAAGACATATGTCTTTGTCTCTGTGATACTTTGATTACACATCTGCATTGTCAAGGTAGTTGATACATTATTAAAACGTTTTATAAGCAATATTTTAATTTCACATGAAAAGTAGTACTTCAATTTTTCATGTGGATCAGGAGAAAATCTTGGCTGGGACGGTCCCAAATACATGGCCATGGGACCGTCCAATGAGAGTGCGCCACATATATATTGGGACAGTATGTGTAGAGTATGTGGCACACTCTCATTGTATATATGTGGCGCACTCTCATTGGACGGTCCCATGGCCACGTGTATGGGACCGTCCCAGCCAAGATTTTCTCGTGGATCAGATTGTCTCTCAATTATAAATTTAATAATGCATTGATTAACTGACCGCAAATTGTTGGTAAGGACTAAGGACTAACCAGCTAGCTAGCCTAGTTTAGTGACAACATCTTTTATCTATTTATAAGTTTATAAACATATTTTCAATTCAATTTACGTATATAATGTGGTATATATATAAATGATTACAATATATATATATATAAGTTCTCGTGAGCTTGCTGTTTTGTTGTTAAAATCTATATTTATAAAAAAAAAAAAAAAATGTTTATATAAGGTATATTATCATTTTGGTCTCTAATTTATTTAAAAATATATATATCATTTTTTAAGTTATGTTTAGTTTGTTAGCTCACGTGATCTCTAAATTATATAGAAAATGCATACATGAAATAGGGAGATGAGCTAGGCGTAGAACGTGGGAGTGACGTGGGACAGTTCACTGCTTTAATCTCCTCTCTCTCGTGACTCGACCCCATCATCGGATTCAGATTCATCTTCTTTGGACTCCAGCTCCAGCGAAGCCCACCTAAAAGTACCCTTCAATTATTTCATGTGGGTCAGGTTAACAGTGTATCCAGTACACGATAGAGATTAGACAGTAATCTGGAATTCAGGATGACCACACATTACACATGTTAATGGGATTCTTTCTCTACCAATATTTGTCTTTAGGTTTTTTTCACTCTTCATCGCCAATAATTAATGAGCCTATCAATAAATATCTGCCAATAAAAATGATTTCTTTTACATCAAAGTGTGAAAAATATGTATTTTCCTGCCTTGAACTTCTGATTTACTATATATCGGTACCAATTCAAAAAGAGTCGCCTCCAGAGGTGTTAAAAAAAAATAAATAAATAAAAAATATTGTGCGGACTATAGACAATTTTATATAGGTAAAAAATTATACTATTTAATAATAAAAAAAATCATTTAGATGGTTAATCTCAACAGTACACAAGAATTTGTATTAATTAAAATAAAAAAAGCATACTAATCCGGAAACATAATGAGTCTTACCCTCAATTATATATTTTAATCAAGAAAAAAAACACAATAAAATAAAAAGAAAATACGTATGCAACATAAATAGTAAATACAATAAAATCCTTCTAAAGATCTATTTAAAGAGGCTCTTCCAAATGGATTAATGTGGGTTAGGTCCATCAAGACTGCTTCTAGTTTTTTTTTTTTCAAAAGTTATAAAGCATAGTATATCCAGTACCTGATAGAGAAAGATCAGGATGACCACACATTTCACATGTAAATGGGAATCCTTCTTGGATTAGGATCCTGTATGAGAGAGAGAAAAAGTAATCAAATCTTGACCTTGTATTTTTTATTTTACTTATGTGTCATTAGATTATGAAAAGTTAAGGAAAAACAAGATAAGGAGAGGATCTTGATCCTTCTTTCTTTAACTTTTTTATCTTCAATTTTTTCTATTATTTTTGCTCTTTATGGCCAATAATTAATGAGCCTATCAATAAATATCTGCCGATGAAAACTATTTCATTTACATCAAAGATGTAAAATATGTATTTTCCTGCCTTGAACTTCTAATTTACATCTACTATATTTTGGTACTAATTCAAAAAGAGTCTCCCTTTAGATACATAGACAAATAGTCCATGCTCTCATCCTGGAGCAATACATAGGGCACGTTTGGCATAGCTTTTGGAAGCCTGCTTTAGGCTTTTGAGACCTAAAACTCACTTCTCCAAAGTGTTTGGATGAATTGTAAATGGAGCTTTTTATTTTAAGAAGCTCTGCCTCCTAGAGTCCTAGTAGAGCTTTTGAAGAAAATAGGAAAGCGGTTTTATTCCTTTAATGAATTTTTTATTTATTTAAGATTTCATCCTCTTCTCAGTTAATAACAAATGAATTGAAGATAAGACATCCGGTAATTAAATCGACGTGACACACATCTTTCTCTTATAAGGATTCTAACTTGTCATTGGTACTATTAACGGGTGCATTGAAGATTTTCTATCGTAGAGAACCCTAACTTGTAATTGGTAAGATTATTTTTCTGGCATCTAGAGGCGGAGCTCTTCAAGGGCTTGGGTGGGCTGCCGCCCACCTAAGTTTTTTTATTTTTTGATATATATATATTTTTAATAGTTTGAGTTAATTAATGTAAAGAAGTAGTTAAATCCCAGAGCGACGATAATGACACCAATTAAAAACTGTATGTACACCCCTTTTGTATTCACACTCATCAAATTTTTTTAAATTTTATAGTTTGTAAATAAACCCCAGTTAATGCCAAAAATATCCTTTCTTTAATTATAATGTAATTGTATTTTTATAAGTACACACCATCAACATATATTATTATGTTATTTAATCAACTTTATTATTATTTAAAATTGGAAATTTTATTATTATCTTTAATTCTATCATTGTTATTTCAAAAAAAAAAAAAAAAAAAAAAAAAAAAAAACTTTCTATCACTGTTCTTAAAAAAATAATAATTCTATTATTGTTCTTTCCCATCCATTCTTTTTATCTTCCAAGTTTTCCTTTCACAAAAATCAAATTCCATTTTTCTTTTTTCTTTTTTTCTTTTTCTCTCTTGGTGTGTCAGTCTGTCTCTCTATTTCTTCTTAACCGTCTTCTATCAACAAAATCACTTCGTTTTGAGGTTTTTTCTATTGGAGATCCACTTTATGTTTGTGAAAGTTGTAGGGAAGCAAGATTTATGTCATGTACCAATTAATTTGGAAGTAGAGTTTAATGGAATTGAAGAACAACTAATATTAAAAAAAAAAAAAAAAAAAACGAAGTCTAAAACGTGTTTGAAAGAAAAAAAAAATACAAATATTATAGAGAAAACAATTTAAATGATTTTGTTATTCTAATAAAAAATAATTTAATACTTGCTTTTTTACAACCAACTTGGAAAATTTTTGATTCATTCTCTAGTAGTTAATTTGTATTTCCTTAAAGAAAAAGAAAATATTTTTAAAATTAAATTTTAAGAGAGAATCTAGGATTCTAAGGTTTAAGAAAATGGAAAGAATTTTTAATGATATATGTTAATATCAAATCATTAAAAGGAAACATTTTTTTTTTTTTTTCACAAGATATTAAAATAGGAAACTAATTAATAATTATTGTGGGTGTACTTATAAACTATTTAATCTTATTGGTAATTTACCCAAGGGTATTATTGTATTTTCAAAAACATATTAAGTTGAGGTGTACATACAGTTTTTGAGGGGTGTAAATATCGTCACTCTAAATCCAAATTCTATTTTTTCTCGGCCAATAATATTTTAATCCTCAACTTAAAACTAAATTCACTAAAGCCCAATAAACTAAACTAGTCCAAAAACTTTATTAAAATAGATCAGCTAAAATTAAAAATAAATAAAACCCCCTTTTTATTTCAGCAATCATCATTCAATAGACTCCCAAACCCTTCACTTTTTCTTTCCTTTCCACTTTCCCAAATCTCAAACCCTAACCTCTCTCTTCTCTAAAATCTCCCAATTTGAAAGTAAATTCCCACAACTTTAATCTTATTTATTTATTTACTTAGAATGAATTTGATTTTAGGTTTTGTATTTTATTATTGAGATTTAGGTTTTGTTTTTTTTAATGTGTCTCCTTATGGGATAACAAAGTTAGAAAAGGGAAGAAAAATCTTAGGAAAGGTGGGTACGTTTGATATCGTTTTTAAAATGGTGTTTTTGAAAACTAGTTTTAAAAATGGAAATCATGTTTTAAAAATGATGTTTTTAAAAATGTAATGTGTTTGGTAGTATTTTTTAAAACTAGTTTTTTGAAACGGAAAACGATATAAAAGTGTTTTGTTGTTGTTTTTAAAATGAGTGAAATAGTTGTTTGAAGGGAAAAGTTAAAGTTTATTTTGAAAACAATAGAAAACAATAAAAAGTTGTTTTTAACTTTTTAGTTATAAATTTAAAAAAATTGTTTTTTGTTTTCAAAAACAGTTTTGTAAAATGCTCAACCAAACAATATTGTAATTGTTTTTTGTTTTTAAAAACAAAAAACAGTTTTTAAAAACGGATTCAAACACCACCTAAGATTTATTTTATTTCCAGGGATTTGAAAATAAAAATATACACCAAAATTTTTTATTGTGTGGTTCACTAGTGATCCACTACTCCACACCACTATCTTCTCTCTCTCTCTCTCTCCCCGTATCGTTTTGATTTGATTATTACAAAGAAAATTTTATATTAGCCCACCCCCAAAATTTTTTCTAGTTACGACCTTGCTGGCATCATCAAGCTCTGAAACTAATACCTGAATCTTTGCCCTTATAATTTCTGCTCCTTGGCCTAATTTAACAAGCACCTCAATTTCTGAAGATAATGCCTCCATCTTTGTCTTGACATTTTCGAATATTCTTTTATCCAATTCAACAAGATCACAGTCATGATCTTCTTCGCTTGTCTTTGCTGCTTGCACAGCCGTCTCGTCCTCTGCTTTCTCACTCTTGTCCGAGGATGACAGTAACCTGTCATCAGCATGATAAACAAGTATATATACCTCTTTTCGCTCTTGATCATGATCTGCATCAACCTTGTTCATATCTGATATTATCTGATCAAGTGAAGCTTCAGATTCCTGATAGAGCAAACACAAATAAACAAATTCAGAGAATAGTAAATACAGTCCTGACACAATGCAACCATAAAATTAGAAAAAAATTGTAATGAATGAATATATAAATTAACTAGCCTCGTTGGCATGTTTTTCCTCAAGTGCCTCAAGTTCTAAAGGTAATGTCTCCATCCTTTCACTGCCATTTCCGTTTCCTCGGTCTAATTCCGCTTGGCCACAGTGATCTTCTGTACTGCTTCTCTGTTCTTTCTCTGGTCTAGGATTCAAGTATTTCAGAACCTTCACTGCAGTGTCATCCTGAGATAGCAAAAACACTTGAATTAATGATCAGAAAATGAATATTATATGATTTTAAGATTTGTGAATAACTTGTGAAATTAGACAATCAAGCTATATGCTATCACATATATTCTTATAATTAGTTTTTTTTTTTTTTTGAAACTGCTATATTATTAAATATAAGAAAACAGCCACAGCTGTAAATACAAAACCAAGACCAATGCATAACAAAGCAGGAACCAAATGGAACCAGGCAAACAAAAAAGAACATAAACACAACACAAGACAAGGATGCCACACCAGGCAAAACAAAACAGAACATAAACAACAAATCAACAGATTCCCAAGAACATCACAACCCCCACTCTAAACTTTCTTCCAATAACCCTGACCCCTCTTTTGCCAAACTGTCAGCTAAGGAATTGGAACTTCTAGGAGTGAAAAAGATGGAAACAGAATTCAAAGATAGAAGCACCTGTCTAATGTCATAAATCAAGTTAATAAAACTCAAATGCCCGAAACCCTCCTCATTGATCCAAGAGACCACCGATTTGGAGTCACTCATAATAAATATGTTGCGATTCAGCAAGAACATACTAGTTGATATCAAAACACAAGCTCTATGAATGGCAAGAACTTCAGCCTTTAAAGAATCAGCAAGACCAACAGGAGCCGAAAACAAACATAGAATCTTGCCATTAGCATCTCTCAAAACTCCACCAATACCAGCAACACCCGGATTTCCTAAAGCGGAGCCATCCACATTGAATATAAGATTTAGTAATGATGATTAATTAACGTTAATTTACCTCTGAGATCGTGCATTCAATGTGAACGAAACTCTTGCACTCCGCACAAAGAAAAATAGGATGTCCAGCTATTAAATATCCTGCCTTACAAATATCACAGATCACTTCATTATAAGAGACAGAATTCCTAGAAGCTTTAAATTTAGGTGAATAGGTAAGGGTGAGAGGATGAGTGTGACATTTATGCTTCACTTCGCACGGTAGAGGAATGCACTCGAAACGGAAGTTGATATCACACTCCCTACAGCAGTAAAAGTAGCCTCCAGTGTCATGGCATTTGTTGCAGTACAAAACATTATCCTCCTTAATTATTCTTCAAGTCAAAAGCAAAGTACAAATTGTGATTGTGACACTCATGTTTTAGATACAGTTTTATGGTCTTAGCACATGCACTATGAAGGTCAAAGTTGCATTCCTCACAGCTTAACAACATGCTCCCAACTTTTGGATTTCTACACGCACGACTCCTCCTGGTCGTGCCATCATGAGCGAAGTTGTGTTTTAGGTGAAGTGGGTGGGGGTGAAGTGGGTGTTGAAGTTGTGGTGAAATCTCCATACAGCAGAAATCATGAATGAAGAATTTACAATCAATGCAACGATAACCTGGACCTTGGATTTCCTTGTAGCACCAACAACAAGAGGGATTTCTGTTAGAGTACTCCATAAAAAAGTGTAATTTGAGTTGATTTGATGGAAGAAATGGTGGATGATGTCTTTTCTTCCCTTCTCTTTTGATGCCAGGCCCTCCTGCTCATGTTCACAAAAATAAGCTGTAAGCATCTCCATTGTCCAACCTTATTTCACATCTAAATTTTGTAAGGATCATGATGAAATTATTTTAAGGGTTAATAGTATCAATGTCCCCCTGAACTTATAGCGCGGTAGCATAGTGCCCCCTAAACTTTTTTTCTTGGCATTAATCCCCCCTGAACTTTCATTTATTGGCAAAAGCAGACAGAATGGAAACGGAAGTCAAAGGAAAATTATACTTACACGCCCTGATTATATGAATAATTACATTAAAACTGGAAAAATATAATAATATCACACAAATACCCTTTGACTTGTTTGATTAATGTCTAAAAATAATAATAATAATAATAATAATAATAATAATAATAAGAGCAAATTGCAGCCAACCTCCCTGAGGTTTGGTCTTTGACAACCAAAAACAACTTTATCATTAATTGACAATGACTTTCCCTACTATCAATTAAAGCTAGTTAAATTTAACCGTTGACCGGATTTGAGCGTTACAAATACCAAAATGTCCCTAATTAAAAAAATTATGATTTAAAAAATATATAAATATATGAAAACTAAAAAATAAAAAAATAAAAATAAAAATAAAAAATCTAGCTCATCTAAATCTAATCTAACAACATTTTCTTCTTCAGTTGATCTATCTCTAGATTTTTCTTCATATTCAAGTTTTTCAAAATTTTCAAAAATAAAAAATAAAAAGTATGGCTCATCTAAATCTAATCTAACAACATTTTCTTCTTTTATTGATGTATCTCCAATTTTTCTTCAGATTCAAGTTTTTCAGACTTTTCAAAAAAAAAAAAAAAAAGTGTGGCTTACTTAAATCTAATCCGACAACATTTTCTTCAGTCTTTTTTTTTTTTTTTTTTTGTTTCACTCTTCCATGTTAGTAAAACTTGAGAAGAAAATAGAAAAGAAAAGAAAAAAAAAAACTTAAGAAAACTTGAGATGTTTTTTTTTTTTTTTTTTTTTTTTTTTTTTTTTTTTTTTTTTTTTTTTTAATAAATAAAAAATACTTAAAAGGACAAAAATACCCTTATCTTTGTTAAGTGTAACTTTACTTTAATTAACAATAAAGGAGGTCATTGTCAATTAATCATAAAGTTATTTCTGGTTGTCAAAGGTCAAACCTTAGAGAGGTTGGCTGCAATTTGCTCTATTAATAATATTAATAATTTTTTTGTAATAATAATAATAATAATAATAATAATACTAATACTACTACTACTATTACTACTACTATTACTACTACTACTAATAATAATAATAAATTTAAAGGAAAAATTTTTTAAAGAAAAAAAAAGATATTTAAAGGATTTTTTTTTTATTAGTCCACCTAATCAAAAATAAAAAAATAAAATTAAAACTTGATCGAACTTTAATTGAGAACAACAAAAACCCAAACATCAACAACAACATCATCTTCTTCATTTTCAAACAAAAACACAAAAACCCAGACACACCATCACAATTTTTTATGTTTATCGAAACTCAGATTGAAATACACAATTTTTGGTATCAACTTCTTATTCTTCAAACCCAAATCAAACACTTTATCCTTCTCCACCACTTTATCCTTTATCCTTCTCCCAAATCCAACACTTTATCCTTCTCTACCACCACCTGAAATCATCACCACACCAACCAAAAACCAAACCATATCAGCCTTTTCTTATTCAAACCCAACTCATATCAGCTTCTTCTTCTTCATCATCACACCAACCTCCAAACCCTAACCCTCAAATTTAAACATCCCACCAACAACCACCTCAAACCCATCAACCACACCGATTCAGGGACTGGTTCAACGGCAGCCAGAGTTGGCGGTTAAGATGGAGAGGGCTGATCGGCGGCGGTCGAGGGTGGTCGTGGTAGACTGGTGGTTGCTTGTGGCGATTCTCCATCTTTGATAATGGAGTTTCTATCTGGAGCAGTGCCTCTTCGACGATGGAGGCGCACCATCTGGGCATCTGGACATCTAGGCAGTGCTCCGTCTTCCCAGATTTTGTCTCCCTTGCATACCAAACTCAGATCTTCGACGATGAAGGTTGGTTGACGGTGGGTGTTTGGTTTGATTTGGGGGTGGTTGATAGGGGCAGTGCATTTGGGTGGCTAACAGTGGTGGTGTTCCCAGATTTTAGTTTGTTTTTGTTTTTGTGTTTTTGTTTGATTTTGGGGTGTTTGGTTTTTGTTTGATGGTCAAGTTTTTATTTTTTTTATTTTTTTATTTTAAGTTTATTATTTTTAAAGTTTATTATTATTATTATTGTTATTATTTTGGGTTAATAACATCAATGCCCTCTGAACTTATAGCGCGGTTGCATAGTGCCTCATAAACTTTTTTTCTTGGCATTAAACTCCCTGAACTTTCATTTTTAAACTTTCATTTATTGGTAAAAGCTGACAGAAGGGGGATGAACGTCAAAGGAAAATTACACTTACACAGTCTAATTATATGCATAACTGCATTAAAACTGAAAAATATAGGACTAATTGCACAAACGTCCCTTGAGTTTAGGCATAATTGCATGTATATGGAATTTTTACCCATAATTACACAAATATCTCCTGTAATTAGTTGACTTCGTTAAATCTAACCATTGACCACAGTTTTAACCAAAAAAATGACCAAAATGCCCCTAGTTACCTATTTTATTATTAATTATATATATACTTTTTTTTTTGACAATTTATATATATATACTTAAAATAATAATTATATACAATACTTAATTTATTTATTTAACAATTTTTATAATCCATTTTTTAATCCATTTTTTACATTTTTATAATCCATTTTTTTAAATAAATAAATTAAGTATTATATATAATTAGTATTTTTAAGTATATATGTAATTATTTTTTTAAATATATATATATAATTATTTTTTTAAGTATATATATAATTATTTTTTTAAATATATATATAAATTGTCAAAAAAAAAGTATATATATAATTAAGGACTAATTGCACAAACGTCCCTTGAGTTTAGGCATAATTGTATGTATATGGAATTTTTACCCATAATTGCACAAACATCTCCTGTAATTAGTTGACTTCGTTAAATCTAACCATTGACCACAATTTTAACCAAAAAAGACCAAAATGCCCCTAGTTACCTATTTTATTATTAATTATATATATATATACTTTATTTTTTTTTGACAATTTATATATATACTTAAAATAATAATTATATACAATACTTAATTTATTTATTTAACAATTTTTATAACCCATTTTTTACATTTTTATAATCCATTTTTTAAATAAATAAATTAAGTATTATATATAATTATTATTTTTAAGTATATATGTAATTATTTTTTTAAATATATATATAATTATTTTTTTAAGTATATATATAAATTGTCAAAAAAAAGTATATATATAATTAATTATAAAATAGGTAACTAGGGGCACTTTAGTCATTTTTGGTTAAAATTATGGTCAATGGTTAGATTTAACAAAGTCAACTAATTACAGGGGATGTTTGTGCAATTATGGGTAAAAATTCCATATACATGCAATTATGCCTAAACTCAGGGGATGTTTGTGCAATTAGTCCTATAATTAATTATAAAATAGGTAACTAGGGGCACTTTAGTTATTTTTAGTTAAAATTATGGTCAATGGTTAGATTTAACAAAGTCAACTAATTATAGGGGATGTTTGTGTAATTATTGGTAAAAATTCCATATACATGCAATTATACCTAAACTCAGGGGATGTTTGTGCAATTAGTCTAAAAATGTATAATAATAACACAAAAACACCATTTGACTTGACTAATGTCTAAAAAATAAAAAAATAAAAAAATATTAATGTCTAAATTTTGGATGTGAAATAACCTAAATTTTGTAAGGATCATAATGAAATTATTTTAATTTCATTGAACTTTAAATATACGATCTATTTTACCTAAGATGTGCAGATCTTGAGAATGAAGAATTAAATATATTAGGAAGAAATTTGAAATTTTTCGGGCACCGAAATTATTTTAAATAATAATGATAATAATAACCACTAAAGGGATGCTAATTATGCTATTAAATTTCTAATAGAGAGCAATCGAAATCTTTACTAAATGAGTATAAATATGAACATACCTTAGAGATTATGCATTCCGCATAAGCAATGTAAATGCATTCCATACAATAATAAACATGATGTTTGGGATTTCCTGGTGTCTCGCAGACGTCACAATAATAGTCCATGGAATAATCTACTTTATCATTTGAATCCATAAGATAGTGGATGAGTGGATTGTCTTCCTTAACTGAATCTATAAGAGTGAGGGGATGATAATGTTTCTGTGTGATCATCACACCACTTGGTATTGGAATGCATTTCAAATGGAGATTGAAATCACACTCCACGCAACGGTAGAAGGACTTGTTAGTGCAACTCTCATGGCAATTGTTGCAATCATAAATCCCCATTGTGATATCGTCAATCAAGTAATACATATTGTGCTGATGACAATCATGCTTAGGGCACATCTGTTTGGATTAGCACATGAAACATGAAGTTCAAAGGCACACTCATTACAGCCTATTTTGATGCCTCCTAAAGTTAACGACTTACATGCAGCACATATTAAATAATCAGAAAGGCCCATAGTTTGAGTGAAAAGAATATGTTGGGGGTGAAATGGGTGCTCAACTTCCTTGGGTATATCCTTACAGGATTCATGGATGAAGAATTGACATTGTAAACAACAATAAGCTGAACCACTGATGATCTGCGTGCAACAAAGGCTAATTAATGTTGTGTGACTTTCTTACGTTGCATAGCTTGAGTGCATGTTTGAGGTAAAAACGAAAGAGGGGGAGTTCTTTGAATGTCTGGTGGTGTTCCTGGTCTTGTTTAGAAGCGCATTTGGCATCTAGGTTGAACCCACACCAACTGCAGTTGAAAATGAAGCCAGAACGGTAGAGATCTTTACATCCATCACATATGAGAGCCTCACAAAATTAAAATTCATCTGTAAGACTGCAGGTTTAAGGGTGATGGTGAAGAGGGTGTAGTATCTTTGGTGGCAATTCAGCGCATGATTTGTGAAGATAAAACTTGCATTCATGACAAGCATAACCTGGAAAACACATCACTTCATTACAACCATTGCAGTATTTATTCTTCTCCTCGCTCGACCCATCATCTAAAATCTCCTCCCCACTCGACCCAACATCATCTGAAATCCCCTCCCCACTCGATTATTCATCTTCTTCGGATTCCTCATGCTGCAGCAAAGTCAACATATGAGGATGGCTAGGATGGCTAAAAAGTTGTTCATTATCCTTACTCTTGGAATCCAAGCAAGCAGCACCATTCTTCTGAAACAGCAAACAACAATCTCTGTTTAAGAGCAATTGTTTACATGATTAATTTTAACCAATTTATTGATCAAACATGAATTAAAACTCCAAAATTCAAGTGAGAAGACTAAAAAATTTGTCTGTCAACTAGAGTTACTAATATTAATATTATCGTAACTGAGTTTATACCAACCTTGGACATGCTTTGTGCAGCTTGTAATTCTGACATTCTGTTATACTGTCTGATTCAGCTGGGTGAAAGTCCGCTTCATCTTTTGCTCTTTCTTTGGCTCTGTCCCATTTGTATTTTCAAATTTGATAGAATCTCTAGTGGAGTGTCGTCCTAACTGAACAAAAATATCTACCAACAATTATAAAATATGTGATAAGAGGTTCAAGTGGGAAATTATTTAACAAATTTTGTTGAGTACTCTAAGCAAGATATTATTTTTCATTAGACATTTGTAGAAATTTACTAAAAAAAAAACTCTACTGTAACACTTTTTTAATAAAATAAAAACCAAAAAAAATTATTTTTTCTAAAAGACATATATATATATATATTAAAATAAGATATAAGTTGAAAAAATAAACAAACTGATTTATCTTAATTTAAGATATAAGAAGCAATAAGTTTTATAGTAAAAAAAATAAACAGCCCCTGTTAGGATGTATAGCTCCCAGAAAAATTAGTGCAGAGGTGTTCTGTTTATGTCCCTTGACAGCTTGTCGAACCCTTCCTCCTTAGACAAAGAATTAATTTCCTCAGCTACCCAAAAAAAAAAAAAAAAAAAAAAAAAAAGTAATGTAATAGTGTGTGAGTGAGTCACTGATCAAGGTCTCCTCTGATTGCTCCAGCTTGACAATCAATCATTGGATTGCCTTCTTGTCTAGCAGGTGACATTCTGCTGAGATTTCCTCAAGGTCTTTCTTGACGATTCTGATAAGAAGAAGTTCACTTTTCTCAATGTCCAAGATAGAATTGCCTTTCTTAAAATCTCTTCTTGTACTATAAGTTTTCTTGTGTATCCTTGAATGCATCTATCCAAGGAGCTTTTAGCCTTGCAAAATTAATTCTCAAGTCTCAACAACACGTATTCTCTACTTTTTTTTATCCTTTAGATTTGAGTATACTTCACATTGAAGTGGAAAAATATCTAATTTATTTTTAGATTTACCACATTAGGATTAAAGAATCTACAAAACCATCCAATCACTCTTAACAACTTTTATCACTTTATGTAATTCTCATGTAGGCCAGAATGCTTCACATTTTACAAAAGTACAATACTAATTATTCTGGTACAATGAAACTCTTACAAAATACACACGCCCAAACAATTAATCAAAGGACACGATAACGAGGAAAAATAAAGAGACACGAGATTTTACGTGATTCGGCATAAATCTATATATACGGAGTGCACCGGCACTCAATTCCCACTACCAAATCAATGTTTATAAGTTTATAAGCTTAGATTACATCTCATGCATAATCTTAGAGGTGTTCTGTTTATGTCCCTTGACATCTTGTCCTAAATAGCTGCAATGAATAGGTCTTTTTTACAACATGCCAATGATACATGATTACATGATTACACTAAATAACCTTAGTAATTTGGTATATACATGATTACATGAACAGATTGCCAATGATGATTATTATACCCCACTACAGATTGTAAACATTCAGGGAAAAATGTAAACCTGAGCTGAATTTTATTAATGAACTTCGATCAATGACAGATTGTCGGACCCTTCCTAAAGAGCTGCAATGAAACCAAGAATACAGTTTATCTGCAGTGACAACTGCATAGTATCAAAAGAAAGCAGTTTACTTTACGTTTTTGAGGCCACAATCCAGATATATAGGCACACTGCACAACTTGATCGATCTTATCAGTCTCATGTCATGAAACTGCCAATAAAAGAGAGACATGCTGTTACAATTACATACCATGTCACGTACGCTGCCCCGATTCAACCAAGCAAATTGTTTTTTGTAATGCTGAATAAATATCGAACCCATCTAATAATTATAATTCACAAGTTTAGATTATAATTATAACAGTGGATTTAAATGGGTTGTGTCGGGTTTGATCCAACCCGACTTGTGAACCTGTTTTGCCAGGTCTATTTACACGCGTAAATATGTAATGGTATTCTTTCATTACCTTTTATCTTCAATTTTTTCTTACTATTATTTTCACTCTTCATCGCCAATAATTAATGAGCCTATCAATAAATATCTGCCAATGAAAATGATTTCTTTTACACCAAAGGTGTGAAAAATATGTATTCTCCTACCTTGAACTTCTGATTTTCATTTAATAGTGGTACTAATTCAAAAAGGTCGTCTCTAGAGATGTAGTTCAGCTGTTAGATGGATGAGCTTGGCATTTAGGCAAATGACCTCTAAATCAGCGGCTCGAATCCTACCAATGACAAAAAACTTCGAAAAGAGTCTCTAAACACGTAGTCCTTTAACTTGTTCTCATCATGAAGCCATAAATAGGATGTATTTGGCATAGCTTTCGGAAGCATGCTTTAGGCTCACTTCTGAGAGTGTTTAAATGAACGGTCAAAACAGCTTTTTATTTTTATAAGCTCTTCCGCCTAGTAGAGCTTTTAAAGAAATTTGCGAAGATGGTTTTCATTTCAATGAAATTTTTTTATTTAAGATTTTATCTTCTTCTCGATTAATAACAAATTGAAAATTACACCCATATCCTTTTCTTTTTCTCTTACTCTGCTAAACCAAATTTCATCTCCCATCTCTACCCAAAAATAATGAATTAATTCATTCTCAATTAATAACAAATGAATTGAAGATAAGACATTGATCATCTGGCAGAAAATCCACGTGGCACACATCTTTCTCATATAAGGATTCTAACTTGTGATTGGTATTATTATCGGGGGCACCGAAGATAGAGCAGAGGACCTTAACTTGTAATTGGTAAGATTGTTTTTCTGGCATCATCAAGCTCTGAAACTAATGCCTGAATCTTTGCCCTTATAACTTCTGGTCCTTGATCAAATTTAACAAGCACCTCAGTTTCTGAAGATAATGCCTCCATCTTTGTCTTGAGATTTTCGAATATTCTTTTATCCAATCCAACGATATCACAGACCTCATGATCTTCTTCGATTTTCTTTGCTTGCACCTCAGCTGTCTCGTCCTCTGCTTTCTCACTCTCGTCCAAGGATGACAGTAACCTGTCATTAACCTGATAAACAAGTATATATACCAATCAGACAAATTAAAGAATTTCTAAGAATTTAATTTGTATATACAAATTAACCTCTTTTCGCTCTTGATCATGATCTGCATCAACCTTGTTCATATCCTCAGAAGTAGTAGCGGGATCCAAGTATGATATTTTCTGATCAAGTGAAGCTTCAGATTCCTGATAGAGCAAACACATATAAACAAATTCAGAATATATATAGTCCTGACACATTCCAACCATAAAATTAGACAAAAATTGTAGTGAAAATATAAATTAACTAGCCTTGTTGGCAGGTTTTTCCTCAAGTGCCTCAAGTTCTAAAGCTAATGTCTCCATCTTTTCACTGCAGTGGTGATCTTCTGTACTACTTCTCTGTTCTTTCTCTGGTCTAGGATTCAAGTATTTCAGAACCTCCACTGCAGTGTCATCCTGATATAGCAAAAACACTTGAATTAATGATCAGATAATGAATATTATATGCTCATATGATTTTAAGATTTGTGAATAACTTGTGTAGTTCCAAGTGAAATTAGACAATCAAGCTATCATATATATATATATATATATATATATATATATATATTCTTATAATTAGTAATGATGATTAATTAACGTTAATTTACCTCTGAGATCGCACATTCAATGTGAACGAAACTGAAATATCCGCATTCTGCACAAATAAAAATAGGATGTCCAGCTATCAAATATCCTGCCTTACAAATAGCACATCTCATTGGATCAATATATGAACCTTCAAATTTATGTGAATAGGTAAGGGTGAGAGGATGTCTGTGACATTTATGCTTCACATCGCACGGTAGAGGAATGCACTCAAAATGGAAGTTGATATCACACTCCCTACAGCAGTAAAAGGAGCCTCCAGTGTCATGGCATTTGTTGCAGTACAAAACATTATCCTCTAATAACTCAGAATCCTCATTCTTCATGATCAAGTCAAAAGCAAAGTACAAATTGTGATTGTGACACTCATGTTTTAGAGACAGCTGTTTCATGATCTTAGCACATGCACTATGAAGGTCAAAGTTGCATTCCTCACAGCTTAACAACATGCTCCCAACTTTTGGATTTCTACACGCACGACACATCCTGGTGGTGCCATCATGAGCGAAGTTGTGTTTGAGGTGAAGTGGGTGGGGGTGGAGTGGGTGTTGAAGTTGTGGTGAAATCTCCATACGGCAGAAATCATCAATGTAGAATTTACAGTCATCGCAACAGTACCCTGGACCATGGATTTCTTTGTAGCACCAACAACAAGAGGGATTTTTATTATATCCCTTCTTCTTCAAAAAAAAGTGTAATTTGAGTTGATGTTGATGGAAGAAATGTTGGATGGTGTCTTTTCTTCCCTTCTCTTTTGATGCCAGGCCCTCCTGCTCCTGTTCACAAAAATAAGCATCTCCATTGTCCAATCTTATTTCACATCTAAATTTTCTAAGGATCATGATGAAATTATTTTAATTTCATTGAATTTTAAATATAATTAAGATCTTTAATTTTATGGATCATGAGGGCCCCTTTACCTAACATGTGTGGATCTTGAGAAAAATGTTTCATTTATATGAAGAATTAATTATACACTCGGAAGAAATTTGAAATTTTTGGGCACCGAAACTATTTTAAAATAATAATGATAATAATAACCACTAACAAGGATGCTAATTATGCTATTTAATTCCTAATAGAGAGCAACCAAAATCTCTACTGAATGAGCGTAAATATGAACATACCTCACAGATTATGCATTCCACATGAGCAATATAAATGCATTCCTTACAACAATAGGCATGACGTCTGGGATTGCCTGGTGTCTCGCAAACATCACAATAATACTCCACGGAATAGTCTACTTTATCATTTGAATCCATAAGATATTGGATGAGTGGATTGTCTTCCTTAACTGAATCTATAAGAGTGAGTGGATGATGATGTTTCTGTGTGATCATCACAACACTTGGTATAGGAATACATTTCAAATGAAGGTTGAAATCACACTCCACGCAACGGTAGATGGGTTCATCATCAACGCATTTCTCATGGCATTTGTTGCATTCAAAATAGCACCTATCTCTGTCTTTATTAACAATGAAATAAAACATATTGTGCTCATGACAATTATGTTTTAGGGGGGAGGCCCATCTGTTTTGATTAGCACATGAAACATGAAGGTTAAAGTCACACTCTTTACAGCTTATACCGATGCCGTGAATTGACGGACTACGAGTACTGCTAGTGCTAATTGACAACAGACATGCAGCACAGTTTCTATAATCGTCCATATTTTGAAAGACAAGAATATGTTGGGGGTGAAATGGGTGCTCAACTTCCTCGGTTATCTCCTTACAGGATTCATGGATGAAGAATTGACATTGTAAACAACAATAAGCTGAACCACTGATGATCAGCGTGCAACAAAGGCACTTAATGTTGTGTGACTTTCTTATGTTGCATAGCTTGAGTGCATGTTTGTGATAAAAACGATCGAGGGTGAGTTCTTTGAATGTCTGGTGGTGTTCCTGGTCTTGTTTAGAAGCGCATTTGGCATCTAGGTTGAACACACACCACCAACTGCAGTTGAAAATGAAGCCAGAACGGTAGAGATCTCTACATCCATCACATATGAAAGCCTCATTTGTAAGACTGCAGGTTAAAGGGTGAGGGTGAAGAGGGTGTAGTATCTTTGGTGGCAATTCTGCGCATGATTTGTGAAGATAAAACTTGCATTTTGCAGATTCATGATGACAAGCATAACCCGGAAAACACATCACTTCATTACAACCATTGCAGTACTTAATCTTCTCTTCACTCGACCTATCATCAGATTCATCTTCTTTGGGCTCCTGCTGCAGCAAAGTCAACTTATGATGAGGATGGCTAGGATGGCTAAAAAGTTGTTCATTATCCTTACATTTGGAATCCAAGGAAGTATTAGCACCATTCTTCTGAAACAGCAAACAACAATCTCTGTTTATATAAGGCCAATTGTTTACATTATTTTTAATCAATTGATGAAACAACTTGTATTAAAACTCCAAAATTCAATGGAGTAGACTAATGAATTTGTCTCTCAACTAGAGATCTTAATATCATTAATATTATTGTAACTGAGTTTATACCAACCTTGGACATGCTTTGTGTAGCTTGTAATTCTGTTATACGGTCTGATTCAGCTGGGTGAAAGTCTGCTTCATCTTTTGCTCTGTCTTTGGCTCTGTCCCATGTGTATGATTCAAATTTGACAGAATCTCTAGTGGAGTGTCGTCCTGATTGAACAAAAATTTTAATTCAACAATTAGAAAATATGTGATAGATGTTCAATGGGAAATTATATAACAAATTTTGTCGAGTACTATTAGCAAGATATTATTTCTGATTGAGATTTAAATAACTATATATACCATGGTTATTTTGTGAGTATCGTGATGAAATTAAATAATTTCATTGAATTTTACCTAAGATGTGAGGATCTTGATAAAAAAAATTATATGATATTAAGAATGAAATACACTTGCAAGAAATTTCAAATGTGGAGGGAGAGTTCTTACGCATGTGGTTCCAATCCAAGATTGTTTAAAAAAAAAATTAGAGTGGGATAGAGTGAGATTAAAGAATGCATAAAATGATAAAAAAACTAAGAAAAATATTAGAGAGAAGATGAAAAGAAAACAAATGAAGTCTAATGGAGTGGCGCTGTGGTGGGATCTGGATTTGGGAAGTGGGATTAAAGGGGCCCTCAAAAGTCAAGACATGCACATGGTGGGTCATGATAATGTGGATCAGTACTTGATAACTTATGTTGGGCTTGTATAAATTTGGTATACTATTAAAAACTTGAAATGTTTTTATTTAAAAGAGCTAGTAATGTTAGGTTTCTTAAATTTTTCCTCAAATATATAGCATGTGATGTGTCAACGTCTTGCAAATCATAAGATTATATGGTAAGTGATGTAATATTGACACCTCACATACTACAAACATTTGGAAAAAAAAATTGGAAAATCTAGCATTACTCTTTTTAAAAATGGCTGTCGGGACTACAATCCCCGTATAGCCCAAGATATCATTCGCCCCTAGTGTGATATGATCTCAGGAGCCAATTCAGCACATGATTTGTGAAAAAACTCACAATAATATTATTCACAAGTATAAGACGGTGAAAAGATCACTTCATTGCAACAATTGCAGTACTCATTAACCTTCTCACTCGACCCATCATCGGATTCATGATCATCTTCTTTGGACTCCAGCTCCAGCAAAGTCAACTTATGATCAGGATGGCTAAAATGTTGAATCTCCATTTACAAAGAATACAGGATTTGCACACACTCAATTCTTAAGTGGAGAAGAGATCGATGGATGTCACTTCTTTAGTTTCTCATGCTAAAAGATTAGCATTTTTATCGCGGGAGAAAATTAGCTTCAGTGCACCGGATGCATCGGTTGAGTGGTGCATCCGGCCATGATATCATGACACATCAGTGTGTCAGTTTTTTAATTTTAATTGCTTTCTTTCTCATTCCATTAATTTTATTCTTATTTTTTTAACCGACACATATTGATGCATCATGATATCAATGACCGGGTGCATCCAGTACAATGAAGATTTTATCTTATCCCCGGTATACATGTCATTCTCATAATTGGAAACTTGCCAACAATTATTCTTATGATGTGGTGCGCCTGAACAGAATGATTCTCATTTTCCAAAAGTAGCATAAAAATATCTCATCTTATCTGTTTGAAAACGATACGAAACTTGATCATCAATCTTATATCATTTAGATTAAATATAGTCAGGAATTTACTGTCTCATCTGATTTTCAAAAGAATAAGAGTAAGTCTGGATTGCCACACATGAGACATAATTTATCTTCAGATTTTTTAAAATTATTATTACTATTAATGTAACTTTTGATCGGCATCAATGGGCCTAACAAAAAATGATTGCTAATGAAAAAGATTTCTTTCACATCAAAACTGCAAAATGATTTAGGCTGCTTAAAAAATAAAATAAAAAAAGACTTCAATAATTTAGTATGGTATAATGTTGATAAGGAATGTGTTTACTTTTGTTTCCTCCTATCATTTTAGAATCAACAAACCACCAAAAAAGTAAACAACTTTATGCAATTACAGCTCCTAAAGTAACCTCAATGCTTCACATTTTTCAAAAGTAAAGAAATATCTTATCCGGTATAAAGATAGTCTCATACCTTATCATACAATCAACCAGCAACAGAATATATACCTCATCACTGATCCTTAAATCATGTGGATCATAAATCGTCGTTTGAGCTAGCTCATTGGCCGACGAAGGTCAACAATCATACACCACAGGGGAACTATACACCAATCTCCAAAGCAAAATAGAATAAGATGGCCTCTGCATAGTTTCACAGCATCATCGTCCAAAGCTCATCCAAGCGTTAATAAAAAATCAATTAATTTCCTGTGCCAGAAAATAACAATAATAAATAACAGCAATAAAGAGATCTTTACAGCATCCCAGGTTAAAAAAACTGTGCACTTGGTATACATCAGCAAAAGCACTAAATATTTCAGCTCTCCTGAAAGAAAGGAAGATTTCCTTTCTATGTTTGTCACAATTTGCCACTTTGGAGAGGCAGATCAAAACAATGGATTTGTTTATATTTTCCTAAATAAAATTCCATTAATAAAACAACCAAATCATTACCGGCATTCAAATGGAAGCCACAAGTAAAATCCTGGAGAAACTACTTCTCTTAAGGAAGAAAAAGGCAAACACTTGCAGCAATCCTCATTACTTCACCTCATATTTCTTGTCCAACAAGAAAAACGTGTTAATTTTATTTGTAGTGGGGATCAACCCCCATTTTACAATAAGGATTGGAATCATGGGAGAAAAATATAATTTCAGCCAACAATATACTTTATGGGGTACCACACCACCACCAAAATGGCATCTAAATGTGTTTATTCTACTCAAAGTTTCTTAGATGTGTAAATTGCAAGTCATTGTTGTCTCTAAACAGGAGAAAATCTTTCATGTATGTACATTCATCCAATAACATTTTGTCATGTATGCATTCAAGGGCGAAGCCAGGATTTTGGCTTTGTGGGGGCCGAGACAAAAAGATATTTAAGTTTGTGCAAGGCAAATATATTAAAATTTAAAAACTAAATTATTAAAAAAAAACAAATATAATACTGTTTAGTCTTATAAATTAATAAATAAAATAAACATAAGTTTTATGAATCAAAATGATGCTCTTTAAAATCTAAAAAATCATTTATAATCGAATCATATATATTCATATTTAATTCTTGTAATCGAGAATCAATTGCAACATAAAATATATACATACCAAATAATATTGTTTAATTGTAAAATTATCTTGTTGATAGTGACTAGTGAGTTCGACCTCGCATTGCAATGTAACGAGCATTAATATCTAGAACATCTATGTTGCATGTCTCACAAAATGAACTTACTACTTCAGTAAATAATCTATCACATCCAATATTTCTTAGTGATCATGGTTAATAATTGATAGTGCCCATTTGTAAACTCGGTATAGCCCCCATTTCTTATCAATTGTACTTATTTTCGAGTGTATTTGTATATTTAATGTGTATTGTGAGCTTTGTGTAGGTTATTTGCCATAAATAAGGTATTTGAACTTAATTGATGAGTTTTGGAAGTTAAAAGGGCTGAAATGGGAAAGATTCGTGCAGTATACCTATATTTCGGGAGCCACATCTCCCACCTCAGATTTATCTAGGTTTAATGCTACCTATTTTTGAAAAGCCCTGATTGTCTAGTTTCCAACGGTTTTTATAGATCACAATTTCGATGTTTCTGGAGAAGGTTATGGCTATTTTCGTAACGGTGCACGAGGCAGAAAAGTTGAAAACTAAAGAAGAAGTGCATGGCGCTACTCGAGTAGCGCCAGACCAGTGCAATTTCGGCAGCCGTTCGCTACTGGTTGAGCACTGGTTCTGCGTATGACGACTAGCACATACGTGCCCCAACTTAGCTTTCTATGGGGTTTTGTGCCCTAAAATCCACACACTATAAATTTCTCACTTCCTTTCTTTTCCCATGACCTCTTGCATGACCCTTTACTCTCAAACACTCCAAGAACACATTTTTACCTTCCAAACCCACAAAATCACTACATCCAACCTCAAATCCATCATCCAAACTCTTAATCCACTTCACCAAACACCAAATATCCAACTTTTCCACCATTTCCCACCATCAAAACCCAACATTGGAGCATAAAGGAAAGCATCAAGAGAGGAAGCAAGCCAAGCACATCAAGTCACCAAGGAGGAGTTCTTCACTATAGTTTTCTCTACACTCTCCTCTATTAATTTATTCACTTGTATTTGAGATAGCTTGCATAATATTCTTATCTTTTGTAGCCATATTTTGTAATATGAACTAAAACCCATCTTGGCTAATGATCGAACCAAAATTGGTATGATTTTGGTCCTCATTTCCTTCTCTTTATGCTTGATTCTCGGGCATTTCCCCGTGTTTTAATGACGTTAATCAAGTTTTTCAGGTTTATTTATGCCACAAAGGCATTTGTGAAGTAGAGATGGATTTAGTACAAAAAGTGCAATTAAAGTATGAGAAACAGGGCATTGTTGCCCTTTGATGGTGTCGCCTTGAGCACACGGCGACAGAAGGCATGAAGCATTAAGGACTCAAGCCAAGAGTTATTGCGGTGCTGTCGCTATGACGACCAAAACGTGACAGAGATATTTAAATCCTGAAAATCAATCAGGTATGGAGTCGCAGTGGGATGTCGCTCTGAGCCAAACCGCGAAAGAGGAGATGAAATCCTAAAAATCAATCAGGTATGGCATCGCTGTGAAGTGTTGTCATGTGACCAAACATTGACCACTCTTAGAAATCTCAGATCTCTTTGTCGCCTTTTCAATGTCGTTGTCGCCACAACTGTGAAAAAGATGAGAATGGCCGCGACAATCGAATCTTAGAATGTGTAACTGTCTGTCGCGGTGGTGTCGCTACAGTGACAACATACCGCGACACCCTGCCATTTATGGCAGTTAACAGTACAAGTCCGAGAGCCACTATATATATTCTTCTCTTTCAAGTTGTAGAGGGATCCAAACATATTTCCAAGCACGAATATACATAGTTTTAGACCTAGCATTCTCCTCCATACTTTCCACATTCAACTTCCTCCGTTTCTAATCTTGTACTACCTTTCCCATCTAAAAACTCAACACTAAATCTTGATTACTTCACCCAACCATTCCTCTCTTCCCATCCTATACATCCTAATACCTTTGTCACTCACCATTAGACACCCACCTATCTAGACATATCATTATCTACCACTCTTTGCACTAGGAGCATCTAAGGAAATGAAGGAGCAAACATTAAAGAAGGAGGCTCAAGGGTAATTTCCTTATCTATTACTTTCTTGCTTATTTGATTGTAACTAAGTGTAACTAAACTCATAATCTAGGGGATAGATGTGAGGAACATTTGGATTTGGGTTTTACTTAAAACTCATTAACTAAATATTTCATATATTATATTCGGGTATTTTATTTTATGTGTTTTACCTAACCTTATTAAAATCATTCTCTTGATTTAAACAAAACAAAAAAGAATGAGGCTAATCAAATTATTTAAACTTTAAAAAAATGGATTTAGTGATTTAAACTAAAATAATAAAAAAAAATACGGAGGAGAGATGTGCAGAGCCATGAACAGAGAGGAGGAAAATAAATAGATTGAGAGGAAAAAGAGAAGAAATTTCTTGGTGGAATAAAGGAAAATGAAAAAGAGCAGCCATGAATAACACATAAGAGAAGAAAAAGAAAATGTAGAGGAGAAATTTACAGAGTGTGATTTGTGAAGAGAGGAATTTCTGATGTGGCAATGTTGGTGTTAGCCTGTTAGGTTTGTAAAATTAGAGATGTGGTGAAATTTGAATGGTTGGGCATGCCAACTCACCTCTTACCTCAGAGGTACTGAAGTTTCTCTCCTCTCACCTCAACGACATTCTCTCTCTCGCATCACATCCCAACACAACAATTCCCAATTCTCTCTCTCTCTCTCTCTCTCTCTCTTTCTCTCTCTCTCTCTCTCTCTCTCTCTCTCTCTCTCTCATGAGTCACGTCCCAACTCTCTCACTCTCTCTTTATGTCTCTCTCCCAAATCTCCGTTCTCTCATCTCAATTAATAAAAAAAAAATATTCATATTCTTTCTAAACAAAAAAAAAGAGTAATAATAGTCCTTTATTCCTAAATAATACGGTATATGAGGAGTCAACATCATATCACCCACCATATAATTTCATGTTTATAGGTTGTTAACAGCTCATATGCCACATTATTTGAAAAAAAAATGGAAAATCTAACATTACTAAAAAATATATTTATATTTGGTTCTCCAATTCAAGAATTTTTAAAGTTAAAATTTATTTTTTTCTAATTAACAATTTAGGGTTTTAGGTTTTTTATTCATATTTTTAAGTTAGTGCTTTTTTTTTTTTTTTTTTTTTTTTTATGAATTAATTTTATGATTACAATTTATTATTTCTAGTGTTATATTATAATTTATAAAATATAACTTTAACCAAATTGTTTGATATATATATATATATATATATGAGTAATGCAAGACATCACAACCACTATCATAATTTTTCAACCACAACACATGTGGCATTTGATGTGTCAATTGGTAAGTGGATTCATAGGTAAATGAGATAAATCATTATTAATGTGTATCCACTCACAAAATAACACCTCAGCTGCCACATGTGCTGTGATTGAAAAGTTGTGATAGTGGTTGTGATGTCTAGCATTACTATATATATATATATATATATATATATATAGTCTCATTCTCGTACGGATATTGAATAAGAGCCATTGGTTTTGATAAGTGTATACACACTTAAGTCAAAACATGTAAAACTAGTGGCTCATATTCAATATCCTTATGAAGTTATATCAAAACGTTCTCATTTGAAAATTTATCTATATATATATATATATATATATATATATATATACATAAATGTTCAAATCAGTTCGCATTGATATAAATTCATCAGTGCGTTGGATGTTGTTGACGGTAATTTCTGGATTGCTATGCGTCCAACAATAATAATATGTTTATGAATGCAAAATAATAATAATGTACGCAAGACATGGATTTTTATGTGGAAAACCCTAGAAAGGGAAAAAAAACCACGGTGCCTATGAAGGCAGAGAAATATCACTATGAATTTTTTGAGAATACACACACAATGCTCACTTTCTTCTCTTGTAAGTATAAATTGTCCATGATGATGATCCCCATTATAATGAGTACATGGCTGTATTTATATGGTTCGGTCTAGGGTTGCCCTAGTTCTTGTTGTATAGATAGTGGATTCATTAATTAGAATACTGCTAAGATTTAGGTAGAGTAGATCAATTAGGCCTCGTTTCCTGTTTAGTGTTTATCCTTCTAGAATCTTTGAGTTCTTTCCTGATTAGAATTCTCTAATATTGAGGAGGAAATAGGGATATTTCCTTATTGGAATATGATTCTTAGACTTCATATCTGGGTCGGTCTCTACAAGGCACTTCTTTCCATACTGGGCCGAGTAGATCTTGCTATCGAAAGATATCTGGTGAATAAGATCTCAGCTCATTAAAGTTTTCCAAATCAAATGATTTGGCTTGGTGAGCACGCTCTGATATTGCGGAATAACTCGCTATGTATTATGATCCGATGACGTGTCTTTGACCAACCATTTGTTGACCGATCCGTTTACTCGTGATGAGTGGAATTACTATATTTCCGCATTACCCGCTACCTTTGCCGACGTGTTATGCTGACAAAAAACCCCTATAACAAATGTGGACCATTAGATTTACATACTTTTACTAAAAGTGTATGCACTTGTCAAAACTTCTCCATAATCAGTAGTCCACATGCATTAGTACTGATATAATTACATCAGTGCGCACAAATATGAACGGGACAGTATATATATATATATACATATATATGTATATATATATATATAGTTTTTCTATTGATAGTTTGTCCTGATATAAAATATATTAGAATGAAAAATGTGGACCATAGATTATGGAGAAGGTTTGATATACAATTTTTCTATTGATAATTCGTCCTGATATAAAATATATTCAGTCTTTCTGCTGTTAGTTCGTCCTGATATAAAATATATCAGCACAAAAAATATGGATCATAGATTATGTAGAAGTTTTGAAAAGTGAAAAGAAATTTACAGTGTGTTGTAATATTATCTAGAAGGGGGTGGGGGTGGTGAATAGATTTTAATCGTTATTGCCCAATTTTTGCATTTAGTCAAATTTACGAAAATGCCCCAAACTAGTTAATATAAAAAATCAAACATACAAGTGCGGAAATTAAAGACACTTGATTTTTACGTGGAAACCCTCAACAGGGAAAAACCACGGGCTGGTAAGTGCGCCACACTCGAACCTCGAATCCACTAATTGTGATAGCGTTTACATCCTAGGTTGACCTCAACCATGCTCGGACTATAACCTGCTACCACTACCCGCAGGCCTGTAAAAGTGGACCTAGTCCAATTGCTTGATCCTCGCAGTCACTACTTGTAATGATGTTTACAGCCTAATCTCGGTCTGTAACCCACCACTACTACCCGTAGGCTTGTAATAGCAACCCTAAACCAAGACTTACTTCTCCGAAGAGACCAACACCCTAAGTGAATATATATGATGTATCCAAATATGCAAATTGAGCTAGGGAACACTAAATGCTTATATAGGATTATATGATGACAATAAAATCAATCATAGATATGAAAATAGCTATATGGCATATGACATACAACTTTAGCTATGTAGAGGATAACCAATCCTAGATACAATAGCTATCAAAAACAATCTTAATCATTTTAATGAGATTAATTAGCTAGATGTTAGATAGACATAAAAACCTAGCTATCAAAAAATAATCTCAATCATACAATGAGATTAATTAGCTAGATGGCATATAAGCATGAAAACCTAGCTATCATAAATAATCCTACATGAACACACATGAGGACTCAATTAGATGCAAGATGATTCTAGCAACCTAATTGTCAACAAACAACTCACAAACATTCAAAAGCTTAACTAGTTGATTAAAAGACAATCTATCAACCTAGTTATCAATAAATCACACAAGAATGTTTATGACTTAGCTTTCAGGCAAAAATGACCTAATCAATTAAGCTATCAAAATACAAACCCAATCATGTTATCAAGACTCATAAATATATGCAATTAAAAGAGTCTATGTATTTAATCATGCAATAAATACCTAATCTAGAGTAAGAAGAACATTAAATGATTTTCAATGAAGTTCTAACTTACCTAGTTATAAAACCATGAAGACCCATGCTCAAATGATGTTGAATGATGCAAGATGGAGATGGGTTTTGGGTTTAGAGAGTTAAAGAATACTTCTTGGAGCTTCTCTCTCTAGGGGAACTCTTCCTTTCTCTAAAATGTGAATTTTGGAGTCCTAGGTCGACCAAAGGAAGAAGAGAAAGTATATATAGTAGGGCAAGACGAAACTACATCGTTTTGAAAAAAATAGCCCAAAAAACCCGTAAAGTGCAATGCTGGTGCGCTGGTCTGTTGGTTGGTATACTACCCGCGCAATCACCCGCACACTAGCAAATTAGCACAACAGTTCGAGATTCGAGCACCTCAAACAATGACCAAAAGACATCGAAACCTTTCGTATGATATACCGTTGGAAAGGTATGGATGTCTAATTTCTACTCTAATTTATGGAATGACATTTCAATGTCTATAGAAAAAGTTATGGTCAATTGAGTGACCAATGGTCAGATTCAGATAACAGCTGTGATGCCCTATTTTAGTGGTCACTTTGGAGATTTCAAAACCAATCCAAACGGTCATGAAATATTACGAATAATATACCGTTGGAAAGGTATGGGTGTCTAGTTTGTCCAGAATTTTACAAAACTCAATTTGAATCTTTTTATAAAAAGTTATGGTCACAAGACCATACAAAGGTTAGTTTTGAAAAACATTTAAATCATTGAAATCCAATCTTTTGAAACTAAACACTTTACTCCAAATAACCAAACCGAATCTAACACTTATCTAAGAGAAGAATAGGACCTTCTCAAATGGTCAACCATCATGCTAAGACATATACAAAATCGTGCAAGCACAGATGTTTCCTATCACTCAAACGGAAACGAATTACACCACACTTAAAACTAACAAACATGAAGTGCAAGTGTGGGAAGTGAATGCATCCTAATGCCTAACATGTCATGTCATTGTCATTGAACAAGATGCACTCAATTAAAACATGCATGAATAGAATTCATGGCTTTGTATCCTAATACCTAAACATGTCATGGCATTTCAATGAACAAGATGCAATCATTTAAACATGCATGAAGAGACTTCATGGCTTTGCATCATAGTGCCTAAACATGTTATGGCATTTCAATGAACAATATGCAATCATTCAAACATGCATGAAGAGATATTCAAGAACATGAATGCACACATATAAAAACACACAACATACCTTTGGTGCTTCTTCTCTTGAGGTCTTGAGAGGGCCTTGGTTGTGCAAATCACCAACCATCAAATGCCTAAGCTACCCTTACATCAATCCCAATATGTGGTTTGTCCACGAAATAAGCCAATCAAAATATGAGACCTTACAACAAGTGTATACACTTTAAGTCAAAGTATTTAAATCTAATGGTCCACGTTTTTCGTGCTAATATATTTCATATCAGAACGAACTTTCAATAGAAAAACTATATATATATATATATATATATATATAGTTTTGTTTTGGCCGACTATAACTTTTGGCCGATTACAGGCTTCACAAACCTAACACATGTATATATAGTCTTTTTCTCCTTAGAATGAACTAATTTTATTTATATCAGTTCCACAACTATCAACCATTAGATTCACATACTTCAGCTTAGTCAAAGTCTTCTTAAACTTAATCAATGACTTACAAGTCTCGTTATAATCTTAAAAATTAAGTTCGGTCATGAGGAGAGAAAAAATGTTATATACATACACACACACTTACGCTGCCGACAACTCAAATCTGTGACATTTTAAGATTGAGTGAACACTCTTCTACCACCAAGCCACACACACACAAATACAACTTTTTTTTTTAGTGAAATCTACTTGTAAACAAAACTTAAAAAATTTCAACTATAACTATTTTTTCAATTTTGCATATTTTTTGACTTATTTTTTAACGCTTCATATTCAACAAAATTGGGAAAAAAAAAAATTGTAGCTCTTGAAAAAAATTAAAATTTTGTTTACAAGTCAATTTCGTTGATTTATCATCCAAAAAAAAAAAATCAAATCAATTCATCAAAGTCCTTACTTTATGTTGAAATAAGAGATACTTACGGATAACAAACACATCACCTTACAAGGACAAGAAAACACATCACCTTACAAAAAAGTCATCCTTTTTTAATTACAGTTACTTGTGAAAACTTCACTTAATTAATAAGATAGACTATATTATAATAGATAACAATAGTAAGTATGTTGAAAAGAATCCCAAAAAATAATTTGAAAGCTTTAGAAACCGAAAACTATATTTTTCTTTTATAGAAAATTAAAAATTAAAAATTTTATTAATAAAAAATTAAATATATTTTTTTAGACAGAATCCAGAACTTTATAAATAAAAAAGAATAGAACAAAGAGTAGCATAAGCCAAACCAGCCACAAAAACACCAAGAGCAAATCCCTAACTAGAAAAGTGGCGTGTAGGCCACGCAAGAAAACAAAGACATCAAGAAAAACGAAAAGACTCCCATCCCATGTAGTCAACATAGATCTCTGAGAACCCACCTCATAGAACCATTCCCAATCCCACAACAATTCCAATATAAGACATTAATCATCAGAAACCCTTGAAAAAGCCTAGGATCCGGACTTATAAGAAGCTAGTCTGCATGCAATCCTAGTAGACCTTCGAGTAATAGTAGTATCATTTAACTCTTCTTCCTCAACCTGGTCAGCCTAGGAAGAATCAGCAATAAGGCGACGTTCATCTTAGGAATCAGACAGCAGACGCTCAGGATCCTGGACCCAAACATCAGAGTCCGCAACCAAAATAAGGGAACATGAAGATCCAAATCCATTCCTTAAAACAACCCGATCAACCCTCTCAACAGAAGGAGAAATCAATTATCCAACTCATCAACTGAAACCACTGATTGAGCAAAAGAAACCAACATAACAGAATCCCTACCAACCTTCGACCCTTACCCGACCATCGAAACAGTTGAAGAGATCGAGACAACGGCACCAGCTAAAACGTCAAGAATCGAAGAGGGGCCCTCTGAAGAAACAGGCCCTACTCCCACTTTAGAGGAATGAACAGGGACATCAATAAGAGAATCCTCACTCCGCCCCACCTGCTGGGACCGACAAACCTGAGCAGCCACCAAAGAAGTTAAACCTGGCGAATCAACTAGACTACCAGAAGAAACCATACCTAAAATCGGATCTGAACCTACTGAAGAATGAACCACAACTGAATCCAGAGACCTTAAATCCTGTTGAATAGCGGTAAAGACAGTAGAAACCAAAACTTTCGCTTGAGGAAAAACTAGTTTAGGAGCACGGTTGTGGGGAACCTGAAACCCCTAATCAGCAACAACCGTGGCCGGACCATCTCTAGTCGAATTGGGCTTACTAGAACTAACGGGAATCCCTTTGCTGGACTTGTTCCAACGACAAGCATTAGGAAAATGACCAATGGAGGAACAAGTAGAACAGAAAGCCGGGAGATTCTCATACTCCACTGAAATGAAAGAACTATGAGAATCATCCCTCTCAAGAAGCAAAGAAGACGGAGGCACAGTAGACACATCAATATCCACCATAACACACATAAAATGTTTAAAATCACCCTCCACAGTAGCCCTGTCCAGCCATAAAGGCACTCCGATCCCTCTAGCTAAATCAGAAATAATCTTCGGATGCCAGTATTCTCATGGCAGATCATAAAAACAGACCCAAACCTGAGCATTTGAAGACTTATGTAATGCCGGTTTAAAATTTGGAATCTAAGGCTGAAGCCGTAAAACACCTGGTTTGAGATTAAGAGACCTAAAACTCCAAACTATATTCTTGTCAGCATCTGAATTCAACATAATCTGAAAGTACCCCTTATCTAAAGAAATCAGCCTCCGAACAGAGTTCAACCTCCAAATAGACTACAGTCTAGCTTTAAGATCAACCAACTTCCGAGGCTTCTCTCCATAAGAAAGGACAACCCGACCAATAAAAGAAAACTTACATACCTCTAATCTAGACTTATAAGCAGAGGGATCCACCTGAACAGCCATATAACCATAATTTTTTCGAAAGAATCGAAATCGAAAAATTTTCCACCTTAATTGGGGCAGCCTTAAAAAGATCCGCATAAGAAGAGCCCCTAACAGATGATAAAGGCAAGGAAGAAGCCTCCATTCTCATTAGATCCATAGAGTTAAAAGCCATTTAAACCACAATTGGAAAACCTAAACCCTAACAGCCATGCACATGCAAACGAAAAAGTTTTTTTTTTTTTTTTTTTTTTTTTGTGAACAGTGCTGCTACAGTATCATGAACAGTGCCATCACTCTGCCACAATACTCTATAAACAGTGCGCTACAGTACTGTGAACAATGCCCCGCTCCGCTACAATACCCCGTGAACAGTGCCACCGCATCACCCCTGTGAACAGTACCGCCACAAAACTAGTTAAAAAATATATTGTTTTGACATCGTGTCTTTCCATCAAAAAATTTAAAATAAAAATAAAAAAATAAAAAAAGGATTTGTTTCTAATATGCCTTACAGACACCAGCATGATCTTTTGTACTTCATGATCAATACATAACAATTAGTGTTTTACTCATAAAATCTTGAAAAAAATTCCAATATTAAACTAGACAGATAACACATACTTCATATTATGTTTGGAATATATATTTCGATAAAAATAACATTGTCAAAACAAATTATTTATTACAAGTGATGCTATAGGTATCATAATTTATAAAAAATTCAAATTATTTTCGAAATGGGAGTAGTAAATATAAACATACCTTAGAGATTATGCATTCAACATGAGTAACATACAAGACTGTCTCCAGACATTTTGGGGCCCCATCCATTTAATGATATTAACAAAAATTGGGGCCCCATATAAAAATTATTATCATTAACATAAAAAAAAAAATTAAATAAATAATTATTCATTTACCAAATAAAATGTAATCCACATAAATTAAAACAAAAAAGATTTATCGTATCTAATAACATAAAAACAAAACATTATTTAAATTTCTATTTTTCTTGCTTTCTGAAGTTCAAATTTACTAATTATACTACTACCATCAAAATTTTCTATTCGTTTAGAACTTTAGCCTTTAGGTCATTGTTGTTTTTTTTTTTGAACAAGAATTTATTGAAGCCAAAGGCACCACACAAACACCAGCAGGCAAAGCCCAAGGCAGCACAACAAGAGCCACCACCCAAAAACAACAGACAGCAAAGACCCAGGCCACAAGCCAGAAAAAGAAAAACCAAGCACCCAGGCTGACAGCACCAGCCAAGAAAGGAAAACAGAAAAGAAAAAGCACAGCCACCAAGCACCAAAACAGAAACCAGACCCAACCCAAAACACACAGCAGGAAGCGAGCAGGCAAGAAAAACTCAGTCCACCTCCCAGTTAATCATGTCCCCAGCCAAAAAAGACCCTTTCTTCGCCAGAAAATCAGCAAAGCAATTAGTAGATCTTGGGTTGTAGATGACATCAGTACTTCCCAAAAGGTTCAGATTAAAACGGATATCATAGATGACTTTAACATGATTAGGCTTCCGTAACCATTGCCGTTAACCCAATGAACAGCCTCCTTGGAGTCACTTATAATGGTGATCCTTTTACCAAATAAAACAGGAGAATTAACGCACATAGAGCAAGCCTGCTGAATTGCTATAATTTCAGCCGTCTTAGCATCAGCAGCACCTATGCTCATGGAAAAGGAACCTAAAACCTTACCACAATGGTCCCTCAAGACCCCCCTAATTCCCGCCGACCCCGGATTACCCCTAGGCGAACCGTCCACGTTAAATTTCAGAGCACCAGGGGAAGGAGGAGTCCAGTCTCCAAGTCTGGCAGCCTTTTGGGGCTTCGAAACAGAGCACCGCTCAGCAATATTTTGGAGCATGGCTGAGATCGAATCCGGACAGCCTTCCGCATAATGCTTGAACCACCAAACGACTCTGATTCTAATCATGTCAGCGGCTTGACTGACCCCTTGATCAGTATTCCTGAAAACCCCTTGGTTCCTACACTCCCAGATGGTCCAGACGGTAGCGAAAAAGAGGGTATTCCAAGCTCTCCCTTGACTGATTCTCGGACACAAACCAAACCACCCAACCGCCCAATCCACAAGAGTTTTACTAGCACACCATTGCACACCCCACCACACCATACACTGCCTCCAAACCTCACTCGCCCAATCACAGTGAAGAAATAAGTGGTCCACAGATTCTTCCTCACTCTTACACATAGGACACTCTTGAGACAAATTTGAGCATAATCCAAATTTTTGAAGCGTTTTTCTGACCGAAATTCTGCCCTTTAGCACCTGCCACATAAAAATCTCAATCTTGAGAGGGCAAATCCCTTGCCAAATAAGAGAAGAATCCACCTTTTCAGCCTCCCAACCCTCCTCCTCCAGATTTTTACGAAAAGAACTAACCGTAAAGATACCTTTCGTTGTGAAAGACCAAGCAATCGAATCCTGAAAAAGTTTTCGAGGTTTAAATTGCTCAATCCTACTAACAAAGGCATTCCAACTGTCTTTTTCCCAGTCAAAACAATCTCTTCTCAAAGGCACCTTCCACACCCACTCTTGACCATGCCAACATCCGAATTCGTCCACCGAACCAGACCTTTTCGAGGACAGCGCGAAGATTCTTGGAAAAGAATTCATGAGAGGCATTTCCTCACTACCCAACTCTCTCCAAAAATCGATCCTCTTACCGTCTCCAAGCACAAACTTCAAGCCTTCCCTAATCAACTTGTCTGAGACCGAATCTGAGGTGAAAAGGCTGTTTACAGCTTGAACAAAATTAGAAGCCCGAGCTGTACCAGAGCATTCCCACTTCCAAACCAGCGCTTCTCTTCGAATTCTATACTTAGCACAAAAAATCCTCCTCCACAAACTATTTTCCTCATTTCCAAATCTCCATATCCATTTAGCTAACAAACTCATATTTTTATCCTTCATTCTCCCAATTCCTAACCCCCCTTTATTCTTGCTTCTACACAAAGAAACCCAATCGACCGAGTGAATTTTCTTCTTTAAAATCTCATCCCCCCAAAAGAAAGACCTTTGAATTTTTTCCAATCTTTTAGCAACACCAATAGGTAAATTGAAGACGGATAAAAAATAATTTGGGATGCTAGAAAGGACGGCTTTAATTAGGACTAAACGACCCCCTTTGGTTAGGAATTTTTTCTTCCAAGGCGCTAACCTACCTTCAACTCTACTCGCAAGGTTTTCCCAAAAAGATTTAAGCCGCAGTTTTGCATCTAAAGGGAAGCCAAGATAAGTGATTGGGAGATTGGCGCTCTTACACCTAAAAGCCGCAGCCCAATCAAAGGAATTAGAACCCTTCTTCCCAACTTTAACCACGCACGACTTGTGAAAGTTTATATGGAGACTCGAAGCCATCTCAAAAACTCTAAGGATCCTCCTAGTGTTATCAATAACATCCAGACAAGGTTTGAGAAACAAGATCGTGTCGTCGGCAAATTGCGTGGGTCACATGAACCTCATTTTCCCCAAAAACTGCACCTCTCAACAAACCCACCTCCATAGCTTTGCAAAATAAACTACTGAGACCTTCGCTCACTATATTAAAAAGGAAGGGGGACAGCGGGTCTCCTTGCCTAAGACCCCTTCCTATCCCAAACTGAGACGTTGGACTACCATTCACCAGAACAGAAAGCTTCGGAGATGTAATGCAATATTTCATCCACATTCTCCACCTGTCACCAAAACCCATTTTTTCCATCATCGAGTCAAGAAACTCATGACCAACACCGTCATAAGCTTTTTCGAAGTCAAGTTTGATAATAAGACCACCCTCAAGGTCATTCCTCCACAAATGAATCACCTCCTCCACAATGACAAAACTGTCCGAGATTTGTCTATTAGAGACGAAAGCCATTTGCGCCTCACCTATAACAGAGTTCATGACAAGTCTCAATCTGTTGGCAAGGATCTTAGACAAGACTTTGTACAAGGCGCCCACTAGACTTATACGTCTGAAATCTTTGAGAGATTCTGGATTCCCACATTTAGGAATGAGAGCAATAAAAGTGTTGTTTAATTCTTTAACACTCGAACCATCCTGATAGAACTCGTTCATGAACTTCTCAAAATCCTCCTGAATCACCTCCCAATTTGCTTTAATAAAATTGAGATTCATGCCGTCCGGACCAGGCGCTTTGTTTCCGTCACAACTCTGAACGGCATCCCATATTTCCTTTTTGCTGAAAGGTTTTTCGAGCATTTCTCTCTCGCTGCCCGTTAAACTCTTCAGCTCCATCCCACTAATATCAGGACAAAAATCAGTTTTTTTACTGTAATGTTGTTTAAAAAAATCTGCTATCCCCTCTTTGACCTCATTTGGGTTTGTAACCTTTCTCCCATCCAGAACAATCTCCCCTATGAAATTCGATCTCCTTCTCCCATTCGCTAAGCAGTGAAAAAATTTTGTGTTTCTATCCCCCTCCTTAAGCCATTTGACTCTGGATTTATGGCACCACATATGTTCATCCCTCCTAACCCCTTTCCACATCTCACCCATAATAATCAACCTTTCTTGATGCAAAACATCAGTCCACCCTTCCAAAACAGCCTTCCTATCCACCTCTAAAAGACGATTTTCATACTCCTTTAAAGAGAAACACTCAGTTTTTCTATTAGGCAAATAACTTTTGATTGCCCCTTTAGAAGCCTTGATTTTGGACGCTAAAACCAACCCAAAAGAACCTTTTACCTTGCATCCCTTCCATCCCTCCTTAGCTTTATTCATTAAATCCACATCCTCCATCCAGCTATTATAAAATCTGAACGGGCTCGGACCCCAGTCCTCTCTCGGTTCTCCTAACGTGATCGCACAATGGTCTGACACAGTTCTAGGAATAGCAAATTGCAGCAAATTAGAGAACCAAGAAAGAATTTCGGGAGATAATAAAAACCTGTCAAGGCGTGCCCAAGACGCCTCCTCCCTGTTATTGGACCAAGTGAAGCACGAGCCGCACATTAGGTCATTGTTGTTGTGTTTAATTAATTTGCTATTTGTTTTTGTTTTAAATAGTGTAATCTTAGAAATCAAAATCATAAGTATATTGGGCATTTGAAGTTTATTTTTTATTAATTGAATTAGTGCATAGGGCCTTGATTTGAAAAGAAAAATAAATAAAGAAAAGCAGCAAAAGGTTTGGAATCGGGCCATGTTTAAACTTAAATAGATTAGATCCTGAGGCTCCTAATTTTATAAAAGAAGAAGAAGTAAATTGGGTCAACTGAGGGCCCCAGCAAATGGTTGGGTTTGCTACCCCCATGGGCCGGCCCCGGCAACATGGAGACATTTCTAACAGCAAATAAGCATGATGTTTTGGATTCCCTGGTGTCTTGCAGACATCACAATAATACTCCACCAAATCATCATTTTCGTTAATTGAATGTCTAAGATGATGCTTCAATGAATAATCTTCCATGATAGAATTCGTAAGAATGAGAGGATGACGATGTTGTTTATGTTTGTTAGTGGTTGGTATAGGAATGCATTTGAAACCAAGGTTCACATCACACTCCAAACAACGATAGAAGGGTTCATAGAGAATGAGGATCTTGCAATTATGGCATGTAAATGTTGGGGAAATTACCCTAAGAACAAATGTTGTTAATCTATATGCAAAATTAATAAGTGTATCGACATTTTAGTTTATATTTGTGTACATTTAATGTTATTAATATTGTATTAATAACATAAAATTCGGTGATTATTAAATGTAATATTAAACATAGTATATATGCTGTTATATACATGAGGATTATGTTTAATATAAAAATCTTAATTGTCTGTAATTAATAATTAAAGTTGTGATCTTTAATTTATTAAAATTACTAGTATGGTTCATTCTCATTAAGAATGAAACAGTTTTATCCGAACTGTTAATATGGTGACATTAGGATGAAGATACTTTATATAATAAGATTATATAAGACGTGGACACAATAAATTGGAATCTTTAATAATCTCCGTTTTAAACAAAGTATATCCATTTATCAAATTAGATGGTCATATATGGAACGATCTTAATCTTGAGTATTTAACAGACTCCTAAGTATAGAGTTGTGTCTTTTGACTTACTCAATATAGTTTGCTCAAATTGCCAAACCTAAACTTTGTATATTGGAGATATAATGATATATTTAGCTAGGAATGGGAATGATAATATACAAGATGGAATCCATTCCTTCTTAATTGAAGTAGACAAACAGTTCTCTTGAATAAGTGATTCGGGTTTTAAACAATAGAGCGCTCAATTTATGATAAGATCATAAATAATTGTTCATTAGATAATCACTAACACTCAAGGAAAAAGATATAATTGAGAGGTTAACGGATTTGAACCTAACTCATATTACGAACTGTTTATGGAGGATTGATCTATATGTAATGTTTATATCAATGGATTGTTCGATTCCTATTCGAGTAATTAATTTTATAATGACAAGAGTGTAGTTCCAGTTTTTTAGTGAAATAAATTTGGAATTAATAAATCTAATATTTAATTAAAGAGTTTAATTAATTATTAAGGATTTATTTGAGCTTGAAATTATAAGTCCATGTGTCAACATGCCATCTCTATAACACTGTATTGAACATTAAGGTATAATGAGGCTTAGTGATTAATTTGGAATTAATCATCGGTGGTACATAAAGAAATTTATGTATTGTTTTATATATATATATATATATATAATGATAATAATAATTTGATTATTTAATTATATATATATATATATAGATAATAATAATAATAATTTGATTATTTTATTATGTATAAAATATTATTTTGATTATTTTAATATATATATATATATATATATTTATTAAATATTTTTTTTAATTCTTTTGGAGTGGTTCAACCACTCCAATTATTGTTATAATAATAATAATAATAATAAAGAAGGGAAAAAGAAAGTCAATAAGACTCTGATGAGTGACCACCCTATTCTCACGCTCTCTCTGGCTTGAGGAAGACTAATAATTGCCATAGATCTCTCGTCTCTCTCTCTTGATATATTCTAAAATCATAACGACACCAAGTCTGCTTGGTGTTCTTGACAGAGTTTTTTTTTTTTTTTTTTTGAACAAACAAAAGAGAAGAAAAACAAGAAGAGTTCTTAGTTTTGGTTAAGTTTCTCTTAAACAAGAGATAGAGAGAGGAAAAACAAGAAGTGTGTTCTTGTTTTCTCTTACAAAGAAAGAACACCAAGAGTGTTCTTGGTTTCTCTCACACGAGAGAGACAGAGATAAAGAGAGAAAAGAAAATAAGATTCTTTTTACTAAGCTCTCTTGGTTTTTTCTTACACGAGAGACATAAAGAAAATAAGATTTTAAATACTAGCCCCTAGAGAAATATTGTGAGAGAGTCTCTCAATATTTTTCTTGTTGTCTCATGCGATAAATACACAATAAGAACAGAAATTCGAGAGTCAAAATTATTCTGTTCAATACCGAGACGCCAACTCGTCGGTTCTTTAGGGTTGGAGATTCAGTGTGGAAGAACTTGGTTCGAGGAAATCATGAAGATTCTACCGTGGAAGAATTTGGTTAAAGTGAATCACGGAAATTCTACAAGGGTAACGATTTCTTTACTTACTATTTATAATTAAATATTAGAATCAATATATGATATAGCTAAATGGTTTTGTTTTTATAGAAAATTTTTAAAACCGGGCCCACCGCCCTTCCGTTGCGCGGTGCCAATTCTGGTTCTCGGAACCAACAATTGACATCAAAGCAAAGGCAGTTGTGATTGGTTGATCCCCGGGAACTCTCACGCGTGATCGTGTGAGGAAGCGTGGCTCTCTGCCCGGGGGCTCCTTAGTGGAGTGCTCTAATAGGTACCTATGGGTGTCACCCCAAAGAGTTAGGACCGAGCCCATACGCAAAGAGTTGGAAACTAACAATTTGTATCAGAGCCACGTTATAATTTATATTGATTCTAATATTAGAATTGATTCCCATAGTAGGCACTTTACATTAAATATGATTTAATAGTTATTTTTTATTCATGTGATGAATGGTAATCAAAATGACTTTTGGTCATTAAAAATATGGTTCCTTTGGATTTTTTTTTTTTTTTTTTTTTTTTTCATTTCTTCAATTTTTAGATAAAAAATTTGTAAACTCAATGGGTCTAGGATTTTTTATTTGTAAATTGTGATATTGAAGAAGACGGTGTTATTGACAAATCGATGAAATTGGATCGCATCATGAAGAAAAATTACAACAAGACCAATTTTGTAATTTGATTAATTTTTGGGTTGTAATTTAAATATCCAAAGGAACTCGGCCAAAATTCATTTAGTTTTTATTTTGCTTTTTCATATTATATTTTATGCAATAATTATATAATATGTTCATGCATATAATATGTCATCTATATTAATAAGTGCTTACTGGAATCATCATAACATGACATGCATACATATTCTATTCTAAAATTAGAAATGGATTTTTATTTGTTATAATTGTTATTATTACATAATATTGGACATTTTGTAATTAAAATACATCAGATTCAAAATATTGAGTGGGAGAGGGTAATATGACAATATTACCCATGGTCTCCACCATAAGTACAACATCGTGAGATTTAAATAGTGCCTCGAGACGCTTTGATTTCGTCCTCCCTACGGAGGGTGTCCATTTGAGTCAATAGCAAGGTTGTCTTCCATGCAATAAGATATTTAGATGTAATTCAAAATTGACTTACCCTATGGTGGCAATTTTTGAGTTAAGTCGAAAAATATAAAATGGTGGGTTACACTCAAAAGATGTAATTAAGCCTGATAATTAAAATCTTGACTAAATCCAACCATGGTTATTAAAAGTTGAAAATATGAGTTATTTTAATTTAATTTTTATTATTTGTTATAATTGTTATGATTACATAATATTAGATATTTTGTAATTAAAATACGGCAAATTAAAAATATTGAGTGGGAGAGGGTAATATTATGACAGTATTACCCATAATCTCTGTCATTAGTACAACATCGGTGAGATTTAAATGGCACCTCGAGACGCTTTGATTACAGTTATTTGTGAAAACTTCACTTAATTAATAAAATAAACTATATTGTAATAGACAACGTAACAATCGTATGTATGTTGAAAAAAATCCCAAAAAATAATTTGAAAGCTTTAGAAACCGAAAACTAGTATAAAATATATTGTTTTGACATCGTGTCTTTCCATCAAAAAAAAAAAAAGATTTGTTTCTTATATGCCTTACAGACACCAGCATGGTCTTTTGTACTTCATGATCAATACATAACAATCAGTGTTTTACTCATAAAATCTTGAAAATTTTCCAATATTAAACTAGACAGATAACACATACTTCATATTATGTTTGGAATATATATTTCGATAAAAATAACATTGTCAAAACAAATTATTTATTACAAGCGATGCTATAGGTATCATAATTTATAAAAAAATTCAAATTATTTTCTAAATGGGAGTAGTAAATATAAACATAATGTTAGGATTTTAAATCAATTCAACACACCCTAACCAAAACCTATTCTAGAACTAAACGTGCAAGAATCACTTACAATATACAAGAACAGACAATAGAATTGACAGTTTCCTCATAGGTTCTAAGTTCAGTATTTTCTATCTCTTGACTAGCATATGCAAACGAAATAACATCAGCATATGCAAACTTGTTGTTAGGTATTATAACTCTTCTAGCCATATCCCTAATCAGCTGGTAATCAGCTAGAGGTTTATCATTTTCCTCTGACTGATTTTGATCTATTTCCACCTGATCATTATGATCAGAATGGGAAGCCCCATCTTCCTTAACAGGTTTTATTCATCCTCTTAGCAACTCCATTTTGCTATGGAGTGTGCCTTATTATCCTATGCCTCTGTATTCCCTTATCACTACAAAACTTATTAAAGTCATCCTTACAAAATTCTAGACCATTATCAGTTTTTATTTTATTTGAAGTTTGGTTTTCAACCAACTTCTTCCAAGCCTTGAAACTGTCAAAGGCTTGATCCTTGGATTTCAAAAGGTAAATCCAAACTTTCCTTGAGTGGTCATCAATCAAGGACAGAAAGTAGTGATTTCTACCATGAATGGCAACCTTAGCTGGTCCCCAAAGATCCAAGTGAATGTACTCAAGGACCTCTTTGGTGGTATGTTGAGTTGCACTAAAACTAAGCCTATGTTGCTTACCTAAGACAATTCTCGTGGAATTCTAGCTTAGTTACTTGATCCTCACCTAAGAAACTCTTCTTGCTCAGCTCTAATAGACCTTTCTCACTCATATGATTAAGTCTCATATGTTGTAAAACTCCCTTGTCACTGTTTTTGGATGCCACATTAGCAACATTACCAATGACAGACTTACCTCTCAAAACATATAGGTCATTTCTCATGTCACCTTTTAGGATGACAAGAGAGCCTCTAGAAGCTTTTAAAACACCCCTCTCAGCCTTATATTAGTAACCTTCCTCATTTAGGACACCAAGAGAAATCAAGTTTCTCTTTAAGTTAGGCACATACGTAACATATGTAAACACTCTTATCATCCCATCATACATTCTAATTGAAACTGAACATATCCCTTCCACCAGACATTGTTGATTGTTTCCTATCATCATACTTCCACCACTAAGTTCTCTAAACTCTATGAACCAGTCCCTTATTAGACTCATGTGGAAGAAACATCTTGAGTCAAGAATCCACTCAGTTTTAATGTCCTCAGTACTCACAGTGAGTACCTCACTAGGTTCATAAGATTTGGATACAACTGCTGCATCACCATCACTATGGGTTTTCTCTTTGTTTTTCTTTTAAACGGATAACAGCATTTTCTAATGTGCCCTTCCTTACCATAGAAATAGCATTTTCTGGTGCTATTTCTGTTCCTAGACTAAGACCTATTGAAGTTAGATGTCTTACTTCTGTTTTTACTCTTCGAGTGGGAATTACTATTGTTATTCCTCACGGGTTGTCTTTCCCTAGCAAACAGGTTTTCACCTCCATCTTTCTTTTCTATCCTAAGCTCTAAGTCTTTAGACTTTAGAGCTGAAATGCACTCCTCAAGAGTCAGAGAAGATCTACCATACTTGATGGTTGCCTTCACATCCTTAAAGGATTTAAGCAGAGAGTTGAGGAAGAGGATTGCCTCATTCTCATCACCCAACTTCTCATTATCCCCAGCATTAGCAAGTTCTATAGTCATCTTCTTGAATTCATCAAGATTCTGGCCTAGATTCTTATTGGATCCATTTTAAAACTAAATAGTCTTTCCTTAAGGTATATTTTATTCGATAAGGATTTATTGAGGTAAAGACTCTCTATTTTCTTCCAGACATTACAAGCAGTTGTTTCTTCATTAACCTCTCTAAGTACATTATCAGGAAGATTTAGAATTATGATACCTAAGGCCATTTCTAATATGTCATCTTTCTGTTCTAAGGTTAATGAATCAAATAGTTTCTTAGGACCTTCAATGGCCTTGAGGATTTTTTGCTGTGAGAGAATGACTTTCACTTTTCTTTTCAAGATGCCAAAATCCCTAGTGTCATTGAATTTGTCTATATCAAATTTCATGGTCATATATGTAGAATTAAAATTGCCAAAGTCAGAATGTATTACCTCCTCGTGACTGCTAGCAGCTTCACTGCTTTCCTCTTCTCCTGATGATTCTTCAGTTTGTGAAGGATCGATCACTAGAGGATCTTGGTTCTCATTGTCCGCAATTGGTATTGTTGAGGCTCTCATACCATTGATAGGGTTTTAAATCAACTCAACACACTCTAACCAAAACCTATTCTAGAACTAAACCTGCAAGAATCACTTACCATATACAAGAACAAACAATATATGTACCAAAAGCAAAAGTAACCAAGAATATTGAAGTAATCAAAAGTAAACGAAAAGAAGCAAGCACAAGATTTATCATGGTTCAACTTGATAAACCAAGCCTACATCCACGTTAAGCCTTTCAGAGAAGCTCTATCCACTATATGAACGTTTTACAAGCCAGTTAACAACACTAATCAACCCAAACAAAGTCCAGAACTCACAAAGAACCCTAGAATTGTCACCACTAAAGCAACCAGACCTATACCTGACCCGATCTATGATTATACAAGAATAATCACCCAACTCTCTTCACTGGACTATACAAGCCACTAATATCTCACTTTTATACACAAATATCTCACTCAGATAACAAGAAATTTACAATGAAAAGTATCAAGAACATAATCTGTTACAAAGAGACTTTGAGAGAGAAGACGAGAGAGAAGAAATAAACCCTAATCAGAAAATGAATGATTTGATTCCCTTTCTCTCTCATTCTTGCTTATATAGCCTTATCTGATGAATCACATGTGAAATCTAGAGTTGCTAATCACAGCTTGCCACATTGGATTCTCTGATGTGACTTTATCATCTCATCATCAAAATTCATCTGATACACCAAACAACACCGTATTGTTTAGTCATGGTAAGTCTGGTTGAAGCTGTAGATCAAATGGGCTTCGGGCTTCTGGCTTCTGGGCTTCAGTTTGTGCTACAAGCATGGGCCTCCAAATGACTACATGTTGGACCAATCAATACCACATGTTGTATATGTGATTTAGCCCAATAGACACGTCATCAAAGAAGTCAATAAAAGCGGAGGAAAATGTTGTCACGTCACCTGTTGACCAGGTCAAAGGGAAAACGTGGACCAGTCAACGGACCAATAAGTCTTAGGTCAGTAAGAGTCATAGGCGTGTTCGCCAGATCTGGGTATGTACTCGCCAGGGATAAAAATATGGTCGCCAAAGAATAGTACCCATGAGTGAAGGCATTCGCCGCATTAGCTTACTAAGCACAAACCGACTCGGCAAATGCATAGGAATAACACTCGCACTTCCAGAAGACCCCTCACAACAAGAAATCATAAAAAGAGAAGACGAATTCAACCCAAAGAGGTCGGAATAGGAAGCAAATCCTAATTCGTTACGATGTGGGATTCCTAACACAAACCAAAGAGGAAGTCCTACTACCAACACGGCTAAGACTAAGGGAAAACCCTAGATATTATGTATAAATAGAACCACCTATCCCACAAGGAAGGGGTTCGAAAACCTAGAGAGAGAAAATCAATTATTCGAGAGATCTGAGTGTGTAATCAAACAGGAAATCATAGTATTATTTTTCTGCCCTCTGGGGCGCCGTGGTATTTTCCAGTTCAAGGGTTTTTCACGTAAAATCTGTCTCTTACATGTATCATTTTCTTTCTTATTTACTATTCACTTTGATATAATTGTTGGTCACGTGATAATCCAAATTTCACCGTCAATTGATTTCTGGGCTTTTGGCTTCTGTTTGTGCTATAGGCTTGGGCCTCCAAATGACTACATGTTGGACCAATCAATACCACACATACCTCAGAGATTATGCATTCAACATGAGCAACATGGAGACATTTCTTACATCAAATAAGCATGATGTTTCGGATTCCCTAGTGTCTTGCAGACATCACAATAATACTCCACCAAATCATCATTTTCGTTAATTGAATGCCTAAGATGATGCTTCAATGAATATTCTTCCATGATAGAATTTGTAAGAATGAGAGGATGACGATGTTGTTTATGTTTGATAGAGGCTGGTATAGGAATGCATTTGAAATCAAGGTTCACATCACATTCCACACAACGATAGAAGGGTTCGTAGAGAATGAGGATCTTGCAATTATGGCATGTAAACCCCAGCCGGTAATTATCAAAAGAATACATATTGTGTTGATGACACTTATGCTTTAGAGAGTGTGATGTTTTCAGATTAGTACTACAAGCAACATGAAGATTAAAGTTGCACTTAATACAACCTACGCTTATTCCTCTGATCGAGCCTTGACATGCTAATACACGCTCACCCACATCTTGAACGAGAAGGATATGTTAGGGGTGAAATGGGTGTGCTTGACTTCCAAAGGTATCTCCTTACAGGATTCTCTTAATGCAACAACAGCAATATTTTTCTATTGATGACTCCCTTATATTGCATAGCTGGAGTGCATGTTGGTGGCAAAGATGATAGAGGTATTAGTGGTGAGATCTTTGAATGTCTTTTGGTGTTTCTGATCTTGTTTTGAAGCACATTTGGGATGAAGATAGAACCGACACCAACTGCAGTTGTAAGCGAAGCCACGACGGTAGAGATTTCTACATCCATCACATATAATACCAGATCCAGGAATTTTAGTGAGAAGGGTTAAAGGGTGTTGGAGATGAAGAGGGTGTGATATCTTTAGGGCCAATTCAGCACATGATTTGTGAAGACAAAACCAGCATTCTTCATCAGATATCAGATATACAAGCATAATACGGTACATAGATCACTTCATTGCAACAATGGCAGTTAGGCCACTTAATATCGTTCGTCACTGGAAAACTTAATGGACTCGAACAAAGACAACTTCTGATCAGGATGGCTAAAATGTTGGATCAACTCCATTGATAAGAAAGAATACATGATTTGCACCAAACTGAATTCTTTTGTCGAGACCAAACCATTTATCGATGAATGTCTGATCTGATTTAGTTTCTAGGAATTTATTATAATTATTTGTGTCCAGCTAGAAGATTAGCATGTTTCTCGCCGGAGATACATGTCACATTCTCATTGGCACAACTTTCCAAGCAGCCTAGCTTCAATAGTTTCATGTGGGTCAAGACTGATTTCCAGATTTTCAAAAGTCTGGATTGTAATTGGATTCTTTCTTTAGCTTTAATCTTCAGATTATTATTATATTATTATTACTATTAATGTCACTTTTCATCGGCATCAACTTGCCTAATTAAAAATTTCTGCTAATGAAAAAGATTGCTTTTACATCAAAAGAGAAAATTATTTAATTAGGCCAAGACAGTTGCTAATTAAAGTTGGTTCCAATAATTCTCATGTGGGCCTTAATACTTTTAATAGTTTTTCCAAGAGTAGCATAAAATATGTCATACTCTTATATATCATCACTCTCATGACACATGGAAGCCACAAGAAAAATCAAGGAGAAAAACACCTCAACAGAGATAGATAGCTCTACTTCATTTATTTTTCCCATAACATTTACACAATTTTATGGTTCCTCACCGGAGGCATCAATTTGTAAAGTTAATGCCTTCATCTTTGCCTTGACATCTAATTGTTCTCTTTGAACTTCGTAGCTTTCTCTGTTTCGCTCTGTTTTTCGTTGTTGTTTTTCTTTTGGGGTTTTTATGTTTGGCCTAGTTTGTGCAGGGTGTTCTTACTGTTGCATGTGATAGTTAGAGATGCACATTTGGGGAAAATGGGGATGGGGAATTTTGGGGGGGCCTATTATATCCATCCCCATCCCTAATTCCTCATTTTTCCCGTTTCCCCCGTTACCTCATTTCCCCATTTGACTAAAAATTACAAATTAAACTAAAAAAACAAAAACAAAAACAAAAAAAACAAACATTCCATTACAAATACAAAATAAAATTCATTAGTGCATTTTATATAAAATGTGTATATATACTTAGGGAGTTAGGGTTTTCAAGGGATTAAAAAAAAATTAAAAATATATATTATAATTATATTTATATATGTTTGGGGGAAATGAGGAAATAGGGATGGGGGACCTCCCCACCATCCCCATCCCCATTTCAATATAATTGTAGGGAAAATGAGGAAATTGGGGAAATGGGGATGGCCCCATTTCAATTTGGGGATGATTTTCATCCCCATCCCTAATGATAGTATATAAATTTAAATGTAATCACATGTGAATTGAATTTTGATCCTTTCATTTCTATGATGTAACCACTTTTATATATATATATATATATATATATATATATATATATATATATATATAGTTTTTCTATTGTCAGTTCGAATTGATATAAAATATATCAGTTTCTTATGAGTCATTGGATTTAAATGCTTTGACTTGGCTCCATGCACTTGTCAAAGCTTCTTTTAAATCTAATGGTTCGCATGCAAGGAACTGATATATTTTATATCAGTTTGAATTGACAATAGAAAGACTATATATATATAAGAAGTATGGAACTGATATATTTTATATCAGTTTGAACTGACAATAGAAAGATTATATATATATATAAAGAAGTACGATATTAATTTGTTAGGAAAAATTGATGCCGACTATTTGCCTAAAGTAAAATTATGCAACGAAGCAACTTTAAATATTTATAAATAGCAACGTAAAATTTACCATAGTGATGACACATTCAACGTGATGGAAACCATTAAATTGAAATTAAATATATATTCTTCATAATTCAATAAAATTAAAAAAAAAAAAAAAAAAGCACAAATAGTACGTCAAAAGTTAATTATTATTGTAATTGAATATTGCTAAGTTAATAATTGCACGATAGTTCAAAGGTTGACAATCCATTGATATTAAAAAATGTAAATAACCTTCAATTCAAACAATTATGAACAGTATATAAGAGTGAGACGATTTCTATGACATTTATGTTTGACATGTCGTGGTACCGTACGGGAGGGCTGACCCGGCTATAAGGTAAAGTCACCTGTTTTATAAATAAAATAATAATTATTATTATTATAATTATAATTAATTCCCCTCAAATCATTTTCTCAAAAGCCACCTCTCACCTCAACGTCATTCCCTCTCTCGCATAGTCGCATCACATCCCAACCCAACAATTCCCAATTCTCTCACTCTCACATGAGACACATCCCAACTCTCTTTCTGTCTCTCTCCTAAATCTCCAATCTCTCTTCCCAATTAATATAAAAATAATAATAATAATACTGTTCTATCTAAATTTTGTTCCTAAATGATGTGACATATAAGGTATTAATATCATATCCCTCATATAATCTTATATTTATAAGATGTTGACATTTCGTATACTACATCATTTAGAAAAAGATTTGGGAAATTTAATATTACTAAAAAAAATATTCATATTCAAATGTGTACTTTCTCATTATTTCCTACTAATGTGGGACTTATTATTTTCCAATTCAACGAGTGCACTTTGAGCGTCAATTTCTCATTCACCTGCTCACCATTTTAAGCATACGAGTATATCACTTCGATGTCCTCACTCAAAATAGCCTATCATTGACCTATCATTCCTATCATTTTTATGATATTGGCCGGTCACACTCAAAATATAGCCTCAAAATGGTATTCAAAACAATTTTTCCAGTATATATATATTATTGTTGGAAAATGTTTTTGAAATCCTTATTTTTTACACAAGGAAAGCACTTCGATAAAACTTATCGATTTGAATGAATTTTTTTTGTGGTATAGATTTAACGACATCATTTACTTGTAAACAAAATTTGAAAAAATTTCACATACTAAAACCATTTTTTTTCTTTTTTCTTTTTTTCACTTCATTTTCCGATGCTTCATATTTAACAAAATCAAATAGTGGTATATACAAAATATATATATATATATATATATATATTGATCATGAATTGATGCATATATGTTCAAAATATTGTCTACGTGATTAAATTGTAATTTGAGAAAAAAAGAGGATTAAAGTTTTTTTTAATTAAAAAAAATTAATAAAGGAAAGTACAAATTTTGCAATAGAGTAAATTTTATACCTTTGTTAACATCCCAATCATTGTTTCCGCCACAATTTATTTAAAAATGTTCTGCTGTCTTCTTCAATCCTCGTGTAAATATTCCTCCATACTGTAGCCACAATCACCTAGGCTTCGTTCAGTTGTATTCCGGTCTAGCGGCTATAGTTTCTTCTTATCTTACAATGATGTTCTAATTTGGTAGGCATATATAAACGTCCACAACGACACCCAAAACCTGTAGAACAATTGTGGTTTTGGTGGAATATAGAAACTTCAGCTGGCGGTGATTCTTGAAAATATTGTATGTCTTGTTTGTAAACCGGACGAATCCCACACTTAATCACCTTTGAATCCGAATTTTCTGCATTGAAAGTTTGAAACATAGCATGAATGCATGTACTATCACCTACCCACTCATGATCACTACCATAAGGCTCAATCTGTGGAGGAATATATGAGGGATCAAGTTCACTCTTCTGCAAATGATCCAAATACGAACTTAGTGGAGGTGAATAGTCATGTTCAAACTCCACACGAGACACATAGGCCAGCCAGAGGTGATCAGACTCAAAATTTGTGAAACTAGGCATCTCAAAACAGAAGCAATACTCGTTTCTCATTATAAACATTTTACATCCCATTGACTGGAGGGGATCCAAATCCTTAGGGTTTGGTGCAAATACTCCACACATTGCAATTCCCATGAGTTCATCATTCAACCAATTAGGAGGCAGTCCAATTTTCACTAAATTCCCATCACTCTTACATTTGAACCACTCTGGAATTTCACTTCCTGGAAGCCGAATATGAAACTGACCAAAGGGGTTGACGGGTTGCTGTAACATGACACTATTATTGTTAGTAACCACAGAGTAATGCTAGAGAATAGAGATGGAAATTTTTATATATAAAGGACGTCCTAAAATTATAAGTTAAAGACGTTCAACCACAGCCACACATTCATATTGGATGTGGGTATTTATTAATATGGGGTTGTGGGCCCACTATGAATGTGTGGTTGTGGTTGGACGTCATGAAATTATAAAATAAGAACGTCTTGACGGGAGAAGGATTATATATATATATAGTTTTTATTTTTTTTTTATTGTCAGTTCGAACTGATATAAAATATATCAGTTTCTTGCATATAGTTCATTGGATTTAAATGATTTGACTTGGCTACATGCATTTGTTAAAGCATCTTTTAAATCCAATGACCCATATGTAAGGAACTGATATATTTTATATCAGTTTGAACTGACAATAGAAAGACTATATATATATATATATATATATATCCTTGTGTGCAATGTTGCATGGTGCAACCTAAAAATTGTGTGATCAAATGTAATTCGTATGCGATAACATTATATATATATATATATACAGATTTTTTATTATTAGTTTGTCCTGACAATAAATATATCAAGACGAAAAATGTAGACCACTAGATTTATATACTTTGACTCAAAGTGTATGCATTTATCAAAAATTCATCATAATCTGTGGTCCACATTCTTCGTCCTGATATATTTATTGTCAGGACAAACTGACAATAGAAAGACTGTATATATATATATAGGTTGCTCTTTGGTGCAACGTTGCACCATACAATTAAAAAAAATCAATGGCACATGAGCGGCACATGAGCAGCACATGATTCTTTTACTTGTTGTCCACCTACAAACTTATATAGCTGGTCACCATTGGATCTCTCCAATTCAAATTTCGGTTACATTCATTTATTTCCTAAGGTAAGCAATTATTTCGTTTTAAATTTGAAAAAGAATCATTTGTTTTTAAATTTAAAAAGCAATCAATGCCTTATCAATTTCAAAATGAACAGATAGCCAAGAGTCAGTTGAATACAGAGTACAACTATTTCTCTATCGATTCTTTCTTTCTCTATTTCCCACACTTTTTTTTTTTTTTGAACAGTTAAAACCATTTTATTAAAGGCAAAAGCAAGGAAACAAGAAACCCAAACAAGACCAAGAGAGAAAACAGGGGAGGCTACGCAGAGCCAAAACAGAAGCACTAACAAAGGCCCCACAGAAACAAAAACAAAAGAGAAAAAAGAGCAAGGATCAGCTATCCATTATACGAACAAAAAGAGCAAGGATTAGCTATCCATTATACGAACAAAATCCCACACTTATAATTAAATGATTCACATCATATATATATATACACAGAAACAAAAACAAAATAGAAAAAAGAGCAAGGATCAGCTATCCATTTTACGAACAAAATCCCACACTTATAATTAAATGATTCACATCATATATATATATATATATATATATATATATATATTTATACAGATTTTCTATTATCAGTTCGTCCTGACAATAAATATATCAGGACGAAGAATGTAGACCACTAGATTTATATACTTTGACTCAAAATGTATGCACTTGTCAAAACTTCTCCATAATCTATAATCTACATTCTTTATCCTGATATATTTATTGTCAGGACGAACTAATAGAAAGACTATATATATAAATATATATATATATATAAGAATAATCAGCTCACAAGGTCTAGAAAGAGAAAGAGTGACAAACCTGAAGGTACTGTTTCAATAACTTAACTTCCAATTTGTTCTCCTGACCTTGATTCTCTTGTAGTTTAAGGCAGTTGAAAAAATGCAATGCAATGTTTGGAGAAGTGCTTCCTCTTAGCACACTCGATACATCTTCCAATGAAGGACAATTTTCAGCCCCTAGAAAAATTATAACTGGCGGAAGCTCTGGCAGTGACTGAAGCCATTGACAATTCTCTAAACATAAAATTTCCAGTTTAGAAAGTCGCTTGATACTTTTTGGTAGGCTGATAAAATTGTTTTTGCTTAAATTCAACTCTTCTAAGGAACACAAGGAGTCAAGATCATTGGGAAGTGCTCCTTCCCAAAGATTGCAGTCACTAAGGTCCAACGTTGTTAGACTGAATAAACCAGAGAGAGGAGGCAACAACAAACACACGGTATTGGGATGTTTTCTTGGCAACTGCAATGAGAAGAAAGAAGACATCCGGCTTTGGGGTGGACGTCCTTTACATTCACGAAAAGACAAAGTTTTAAGGTTGGTTAACCGTGCAATGGAAGATGGTACTTGTCTTATTGCAGTCCCACCAACATCTAGCTCCTCCAAACGCTCAAGTTCACCCAAGTTTTGAGGAAGTTTGTTTAGTTCTGAGCAGCCTTGGAGATTAAGAATCTTGAGCAATTTAAGACCCGATACATCATTTGGAAAATTCACAAGGTTCTTGCAGTCTTTCAAATTCAATATAGTAAGCCGTTCGAGAAGTCCAACTGATTTGTGCACTGTGCACAATCTTGTACAACCTTCAACATCCAGAATCTCAAGGTTTGGAACCATTGTAAAGTCTGGGGTTTCGATAAGGTTGTGTGAGTTACTGAGCTTAATGGTTTTCAACTTCGGGAAAGCCTGTTAACAACAAAAGGAAGATTAAAAAAAAAAAATGTTTCCAAGAACTTTGCAATGGGACCCAATGAAATTAAGATATAATATACCTTCATGTCCTTCCAAAGATATTTTATCCAGCTACGACACAGGTTGAGTTCAAAAAGTTCTTGTGACTGGAAATTTGATGGCAAAGAAGTCGAAGGGTAATTGGGCCATTTGAGAAACCGCAACTCATTTGAAAGGTATTCTATGTCTTCTGAAAGGTCAACATTGTTGATTTTGAGTAGTCTTAGATTTCTCATGCCTGAAAAGGATTTACCATTCACGTGGGTAATTCGCTGTTCAGATTTGTCAAGCATTATACCTTTAACTTCTTGCGTGCCCTGTTAAATAAGAAAAAATATATATTGAATGTGAATATAATATTTAGAAAAGTTAACAACCCAAAAGTTTTTCATATTATTGAAATTATTATAAATCAATTTATGTTCTCTAAAATGAAGGAAAAAAAAATACACGTTACCTTATTTTCTATCAGCACATGATAGACATCCTTGAACAGCCATAATCTACTCCATTGGCCACGATCATCACTATGTTTTTCACGGACAATTTCCCAACCCATTTCTTGTAGCAAATCATGCATGCCAAGTTGATTGTAAGAAATAGTTATGAGGGATTTATCAACCAGCACTTTTATTCCAATAGCTGAATAAAAATCGCAACTGTCTAGTATTTCTACAACTCGATCTTTGTTTTTCCCTTTGAAGAAACATGCAATATCTATGAATATTTGTTTCTCTATTTCATCAAGCCCATCATAACTTATTCGGAGTTTTTCCAAAATCTTTTTATTAGGAACTTGTCGTAGTCTATCCAACGCACTTTTCCATTCTTCGACAGTTCTACCACACAAATAGGATCCTAAAATTTCAAGAGCTAATGGAAGCCCATTTGCATATTTTATGATTTGCTCTGATAGCTCAACATGATCATCTGTGGGTAGTTCGAGTCTGAATGCTTTCCTATGAAAGAGCTGAAGAGCATCATATCGTTTCAGTCCTAGAACCTCATATACAGAACTGATTCCATGGCTAATGAGCACATGTTTATCTCTAGCTGTAATAATAATTCTACTCCCTGAACCAAACCAATTATGCTTTCCAGCCAACTTTTCTAATTGCTCTAATTGATCATCGACATCATCAAGAACAACAAAGACCCTTTTATGACATAACCGCCTTCTAATGTAGTCCATTCCTTCATCAGGATCACATATATTCAAACTCGTCTCATTTAACACCTTGGAAAGAAGTATCTCTTGTAAGTGAACAACACCATTTTTTCTGAAGACTTCTCTAACATCAGCAAGAAAGCAACTACCTTGATATTCATCTGAAAACCTTTTATATAAAGCTTTAGCAATTGTAGTTTTACCTATTCCTCCCATTCCATAAATGCCAATGAAGCGAATATCATCGGACTCAGGTACTAAAAGCTCATTAATTTCCTTCAAACGAGATTCTATTCCAACAATGTCCCCTGCAACTTTTGAGATTGTTGGATTCAAGCTTCTCGAAATTTCATCAACGATATGTCTAATCAAACCTGCTTCAGACCTGAGAATAAGAACCATAACTATGTAAAATTAACCAAACAAGAAACATTAATTTGTTAGTTAAAATATGATTACAGGGGCGAAACCAGAAATTTTTTTCTAGATGGTCTGTAGACAATTTCATATAGATGAAAAATTATATTATATAATAAATAAAAAAATCATTTTAATGGTGAATCTCGACGGTACGAGGGAATTTTTATTAATTAAAATAAAAAAGTACACCTAATAGAGGGACATAATGACCCTTACCCTCAAATACATTTTCTAACCAAGAAAAACACAAGAAAATAAAAAAGGAATATGCATGTAATGCAAATACAATAAGATCACACTTAAATTTTGACTTTTGAAGCTTCAAAGAAGTAAAAAATATATTACTGAATTCGAATCAATTGTATCAGCAGGTTCTTTTTCAATATAAACAAACCATATAATTCTCAAGAGACTCGTCATCCATCTTGTTGTGTAAATACGTTTTGACAAGTTTCATAACAGAAAATACATGTTCTGTACTTGTTGTTGAAACAGAAAGAATTAACACCAAACAAATCAATCTGTTAATCAATTAGTAACATTAGTTTGACATGTTGACATATACATTGTTCTTCAAAAATAATATATATATATACAGAAATTCTATTATCAGTTCGAACTGATAAAAGTTATATCAGTTCCTTGTATGTGGGCCACTGGATTTAAATACTTTGACTTGGCTGTATGCACTTGTCAGTCAAAGTATTTAAATCCAGTGGCCCACATATAAGGAACTGATATAACTTTTGTCAGTTCGAACTGATAATAGAAAGACTGTATATATATATATATATATATATATATATAATTGTTTGACAAAAAATGGGTTGTTCAATGAATCACCAAAAATAGAAACTATCATAACCAATCTACAATTAATTTTACAACGTAAACTTAAAAATAATAAAATAAAATAAAATAAAACTCATGGCTTTCTCCTACCAACGTCTATATACCACTACAAATCCAAAAGCTACGAAAACTCATAAAATTGAAATTTTTGAAGACTTGGAGATTAATTTATAGGGTAAACCTACTGCCTTTGATTAGTTGGTAAATGGTTAAAATTTCCCAATTTGATTTTTTAGTTGGAAAATGGTTAAAATTTCTCAATTTTATTTTTCATTTGATAAAAGGTTAATATTTTCCGATTTGAATTGTCACTCGGTTAAGGAAATACAATGGGGCTTAAATGAGTTTGATGCTTATTTTTTTTTGAGTTATTGGGTTTAAAAGTTTATGGGCTGTTGATAAAGAAAAATATGGCAACTTAAATCCATAATTGGAATTGGGTTGGGAGACTTAAAACAAAATGAATGTACTCAGAACTAAATGGGGTTTATTTAGAATTATTGAAAAATTAAAATATATATATATATATATATATATATATATATATATATATATTCAAAAGGCTAAGGTGGGCTGTAGCCTAAATCCGCCCCTATTATATGAAGGTGATTAGAGTTTTTCTCAACACTATTTCCTAATAGTTTAATAATTTACTGATCAATATTTGTGATGTAAATATTAACTATGAAAAATATATGAATTCAAAACTAAGAAAACCAGTCAATCCAAGGAGAATAAGTTACGTACCTGTCTTGTAAATCCCATCCAGAGAGATTGGCAACTTCTGTGAGAGCTGATCGCCACCTTTGAACCTTGTCCAGATTTTCCTTGTAATATTGTTCATGTTTATCAAAGGCTGTCTTGAAATCTCTCGTCTGTTTTCGTACGTCTGATGGATCTACCTTGTAAAACACCGGAAAAACATTCGGTTTCTTCGTGTCCTTGCACTCGACAATCTTTGCTAGTTCGTCTAAACACCATGAAGACATAGCATAGTTTTTTGATAAAATAATGATGGAAACCCTTGATCTCTCAATTGCTTCCAAGAGTTCTGATGAAATCTCCTTGCCTTTGTAAAGTCTTTCATCATCCATAAATGTGTAAATTCCTCTCTGATTCAAAGCATTATAGAGATGGCCAGTGAAGTTTTTGCGAGTATCTTCACCTTTAAAACTCAAAAACACATCATATTCCCATTGAATGCCAGAGGAATCAAAAGAAGAAGATGATACAGATGATTCTTTTGCATTACTGCTGGAAGCCATTGAAGACTTCGTAGCTTGTGTTTGTTCCCAGAAACAGAGGACACAGAGATGCAAACCTCTTACATTAACAAAGACAATACTCTTAAGATTTCAATAGAAAGACTACACAAAATTTCCAAGAAATTTTCGAAGGCTGCACATTCCAGGATACTTACTGTGTACCGTGTTTGATACTTGATCATAAATAAAAATTAATTAAAGCCAATGTAATTTCTTTAAGTCAAAAAGTTTTGATTTTTCGGTCATTAGCTTTCCTCCTCTTGATAATGTCTTGAGCGATGAAGTACTATTCTATTTTAGTTTGCACTAATGCTCGACAACCCAAAAATTTAACCTAAATTTCAACTCAAATGATGTGGCAATTGATTTTTTCATTAATCACATCATCTCATGTTGTGTATGTGGTAATGACAACTCACTTGTCATATTATTTTGGTTGAAATTTGGGTTAATTATTTGGATTATATAGTATTACTCTTTAATTTGAACATCAGGATTCTCTTTTGTCCTTTTTTTTTCTTTAGCTTTTCAGTAGATGTTGACACATAAGCATAAAAAAAAAATACATTGTCAAGATTTATTGATTTTTTTCTCTCTTATGCAAGTAGATATTTCATTTACACACGAAAAAAAAAAAAAAAAGGCAAGAGATCTTAAGAGCATCTCCCACCCACCCTCTAAATTCACGTTTCCAAGAAAATTTAGAAGATTTTAGAGAATTTGTTGCTCCCACCCATCCTCTAAATTGTTGTCTCCAAGAAAAAATTTAGAGAACCTCCTCTCCATTCTCTAAATTTAGAGAACTAATTTCAATCCTCTAAAACCACTTTTTAACTTTTTTTATTCCAATTATATCATTTTAACTTTTTCATTAAATTCAATAATGTATAATAAAATTTAATTTATACATTTTATTAACATAAAAATTATACCATTAGAAATGTCTCATCTAAATCTTTAAAATGAGTCTAATATTGAATATTAATTAATAATTTTTTATTTACCATACTTTATCATTTGGGCAATCTCTTATTACAAATTGATAATTATAAGTTAGTAATAAAATAAAAACCGAAACATAGTATTAAAATAATAAATATTAATATTAAAAATTACAATAACATAAAAACATTAAAATAAGGATAGAAAAAAAAAAACAAAACAAAAAACTTAAATAATAGCAACATAACATATGATAATGTCGAGATACATTAAAATTTTGGAAAGCCATCCAAATAACTTCCATATCCACCCGAAAATGATCTACCTTGTATTTGGGAATTATGAGTGTTTTTTTCTAAAATTTGCATCTTTTCCTTCGAAAAAATTCACGTTCGTTGGGATTTTTAATGGAATCTAGATATATCATTATAATTTTATTCTCTTCACGTTCACGTCGAATCACTTCGCGTTCACATAAAATCTCTAATTTTGTTGCCTCATTTTGAGCTTGTAACACTTGGAGTTGACCATACGTGAAAAATGTTTTAGAACCTAAAAAATAGTTATAAATTCATGCATTAATAAAACATTATATTTTTTAAAAAAAAAAGTATAAAAGAAAATACAAATGTTATTATAAATAATATTTGTTAAAATTTAGTTGAACAATAATTTATTAAACAAACTAAAAAATAATAATGAAAATATAAGTTATTTTAAGATATAAATATAAATAGGGATTGAAATAGAAATAAGGATAGAGAGTGTGGTTGGAGTGAAAATATTTTAGAGATGGAATCTGGAATGAATATTCCTTTTTTGTTCTCTATTTTAGAGATAGAGATAGAGATAGAGAATAGAGAATAGGTGGAAGATGCTCTAACTCTTTGAGGGAAAATTGCAATAAAGTTACATCCACATTTGCTAGAAGTGCAATCTGATCATACTTTTACCTTAATTATAGGAAAGTACCATTAACTAACTGTTTGACCGTTATAGTTAACAGTTGACCGGTCATATAATATGAAATGTCCAAATTACCCCTAATGTTAATAAATCAAATTGGTATTGTCCAATGAAAAAATGCCACATCACTCAACAATTTAAAAAAGAAAACAAATTCATACGGATAAAGAAAAAAAAAATTGTTTTGAAGAAACCAGATTCGGAGATATATCTCCTAATGGAGGAAATAAACATATCTCCACCAAGGAAGTCAACCCCCATCTCTCCTTGGTAAACATCAGAGCTTTCCATGGGGGACAACCGGCAACACGTGGACGCAGCAGGAGATAGATAGAAGGTTGTTTCGTGGGCGGAGGCGCATGGATGGACGGAGCAGTGGTGTTAAGGAGTTCTGTGGGTGGAGATATTTGAGTTTTTGTTTGAGAACTTGTGTTTCTATGGTGGGTGGAGATCTCCAATGAAGATTTTGAGTTTTTCTATTGATGATAATGTTTGAGAGAAAAAAATGTTGATAACAAATGAGGAAAAATTAATCGAAGATTTGGATTTTCAAAAAAGAATTTTTTTTTTTTTTTCAATGAATGACGATGATGGAAGAAGCCAGATGGCCCAGGTCTCCCAAGAAAATGTTTTTGCTTTAAAATAAAAAATAAAAAAAATTCTTTATTAATGCATATTCATTCATCTTCACCAGATTTTGATGATGATATTGATGATAATGATGAGATCTGGCAACTCAGATTTGCACACCCATCCAAAACAAATATCTATTTTACAATATTTTAAAAAGATTATTAAGAACTAGAATTGTTATTTACATTTTTTTTAATTTTTTTTTAAAAGAAATTGACATTCTAACATCCGTTAATTGTATTAGTCAATGGTATTTGTCTATAATTTGTGTAAAAGTACGGTTTAATTGCACTTTTAGCAAATATCGGGGTATTTTATTGTAATTTTCCCTATTTTAAGTTTATTTTATTATGCTTTAATTCATTTGATCTAATTTTCAATAGTTTAATACAGCTTAAAATTATATTAAATATTTCTCCCCACACTAATTTTAAAAATAGATATTCTAATAAAGATATTGATTTCCCGAAATAATGTATTTTTTTAATAATCATCATAAAATTAGATCAGGACTGTAATGACAAGGTAAGAAACAAAAAGGATTATGAGAGATCATTTCTTGGAACCTTACAAAGGTAGGGAAAATAGTTGGTGACAAATCATTTTCAATGAGGACTTACAATGCTGCATTTTAAATATATTTGGTGATATTTAGTGGACGATATTGAATTTTGATGTGATTTCAAAAGTTTTCCAACGAGGACTTGTTGCAATGCACGCTTTAAGCATTTTTGGTAACATTTTGATGTGATTAAAGAACTATAGTAATTAGTTACAAGATTTCATAAAAAATTTCATGCGACATCCCGATTGGCACCGGTGTAAAATACTTTTTTTTTTTTTAATTATTTTACACCATGGTAATCCAATAGGTACCGGTAGATATTTGAAATTCCACACGGAAAATCCTACACCAAAAACTTACCAAACAAGTGAGGTTTCAAGATGGATCTCCATCAGATCCATCATTTACCTTCTTCTTTTTCAATATATAATTATATATATATATATATATATATATTTAAATTTTCACAGCCCATCTTAGCGATCCATCTTATGTTTTAGAATTTTTTAAATGATATTTTTATTTTAATATTTAATAAAAGAGTAAAATAGTATTTTGAATGAAATTTTTATAGAAGTCAATAGACCGTGTGAAAATGGTACCCCATTATTGAAACTTGATAGAGTATGGATGAAATATTTCCTTCTAGAACTCTATTGTAGGATTAAAAAATTGGGTGCTGCAAAATGCATAGTGCATCCTCCACTTAGATATTACCACATAAGTAAAGTTGTTTACGTGGTAGCATTTCAATGGGGAAAAATCATACTACAGAGTCTACAGACGAACCCCAAATTTTCTCCTATTTTAAAGATATAGATAGAGTCTGCGTGGAAGATGGTCTAAAGCATCAGTTACCGAAACTTTATGCATGGAAATCTTGTTTCTTCTTCAATAACGACAATAAGTCTTTATTTTGTTTGCTTTTTGAATTGATTGGGTGTTTTCACATTTTCTTGGACTCTTATCTCGTTTGGGTTGGTGAAAAGATAATATTTTTCCACGGCCTATAGAAAATGAATTGTTTTTTAAATACAATTCGGCAATTCCACACTAAATGGATTTTATGTTTATTATTATTATCTATTATAGCTGGGTCATCTTTAAAAAAAAAAATATTGTAATTAATTCACATCAACATCAACATCTTCTCTCAAAAGTCACCTCTCACCTCAACGTCATTCTCTCTCTCTCTCTCTCTTGCATGATCGCAATTCGCATCACATCCCAAGTTCCCAAACCAACGATTCCCAATTCTCTTCCTTTCTCTCTCTCTCACCCTCACTCTCTCTCTCTCACGTGAGTCAGATCCCAACTCTCTCTTATCAATGGGAAGACAACACAAAATTTCCAAGAATTTTTCGAAGGCTTGCACATTCGAGGAAACTGACTGTGTACCGTGTGTTACAAATTAATTAAAGCCAATGTAATATCTTCAAGTCAAAAAGTTTTGATTTTTCGGTCATTAATTAGCTTTCCTCCTCCTCTTGAGTCTTGATAATGTCTTGAGCGATGAAGTGCTTTTCTATTTTAGTTTGTACTGATGCTTGACAACCCAAAAGTTTAACTCAAATTATGTGACAATTGGTTTTTTATTAACCACATCATCTCATATTATGTGTAGTAATGATAACTTACTTGTCACATCATTTATGTTGAAATTTGGGTCGTATAACATTACTCTTTTATTTTTATTTTTTCCTTAGCTTTTCAGTAGATGTTGATACATAAACATAAAAGAAAATACATTGTCAAGATTTGTTGATTTATTTTTCTCTCGTGCAAGTGGATGTTTCATTTACAAACAAACAAACCAACAAAAAAAAAAAAAAAAACAGGAAACGAAAAAGCAATGAGAAGATCCTAACTCTTTGAGGGAAAATTGCAATAAAGTACATCCATATTTGCTAAAAGTGCAATATGATCGTACTTTTACCATAATTACAGGAAAGTACCATTGACTAACCGTTTGACTGTTATAGTTAGCAGTTGACCAGTCATATAATACAAAATGTATAAATTACCCCTAAGTGTTAATAAATCAAATTGACATTGTCCAATGAAAAAATGCCACATCACTCAACTATTTTAAAAATTAAAAAAAAAAAAAAACAAATTCATACAGATAAAGAAAAAAGATATATATATTTTTTTTTTTGAAGAAACCAGATCTGAAGATATGTAACACCCAAAATCCAGGACCCAACGGACCTGGATATTACGTGATTCAGACCTTACAAAAACCTTAATTTACAATAGCCACAATTGATATCATCAATAATCTATCTACAAAATACAACATTAAAAGCTGATACCATCAATTTCACTAAACTTCCAGATTCTAACCGTAATTACAACATTAAATAAATTGATTCCTTACAACACGTACACATGAAATTAAAACCTCTAGTAATACATATCTCCCAGATGCTAATGTAAACTTCATCCATTCTAAATCCAAGAACTTAATCTGCAAAATGGTGGTGATGAGGGGGTGAACCGTCAACTCGGTAAATAAATTCATGCATAACATGTAAAATAAAAATAGTCTTTGTAAATTATTTACATTCAAAACCTTGCTCATAAACTTTTCAAGAATCTGGACAATATATTATTTAATAAAACAAGAATTAGCATTTAATACAATTTACGTACTTAAATATCAATAAAATGGTTGAAGCATTACTTAAAATCATATATGTTCATATTCTTAAATCATAAACGTTTCATAAAACAATACAAATAATATGAAATCAAACGATCATTTAATAATCATAATTTAAATCATTGAAATTTTTATGGAAATAAACAGTAAGGACATTTAGCTTTACAACATAAATAGTGTACGTTGATCAATTTATACGGCAGAAAACATAAAGCTCGTGTCTCATAGTGTAAGTCGTGCAGCAGAAAGTTTTTGTTAAGATTGATAGGTTTTAAAAAATTTATCGTCTTTGGACCTTTTTGTATACATGAACATGAGAGAGGGATTTGTTTTCATACCTTTGAAGAACACTCCTTCGTTTTCTTTTCGATCATTCACCACTAAGCCTTTCGGCCTATGTCTTGCGATCCAGCAACTGTGTGTGTGGGCACGTCACGGATTTCGGGAGTACTTGAATGGAGGCTTGAGAGATCCATAAGACAAAACCTTGTCTCCTTTGATGAATTCGGCCAACCCCTTTGAGAAACAAAAAATATTTCTTTTTTTCTTTTCCTCTCATGTTGCCGCACCACCTTATTCTCAAATAGGTTTTTGGTTAGTTTATTTTTCCTGATAAGTATATCTTATATATTAGAATCCTAGGGTTTAGTAAATCAAGTTAAAATAGGATTATAAATCCTTTGTAATTCGGTCACCACTAAGGTTTGAACCTTTGACCTCTTTAAAGCAAATAAAAATAATTGCTTATTATTTTATTCTTTTGCTCTTGTCAAAGTTCGAAACTGAAATCTCCAAATAACAATTAATAATTCTCAATTATTAATATGTCAATTAAATAATCATATTATTTAATAATATTTAATTAGTCAATTAAATAATCATATCATTTAATTAATTCCCAGAATATATTTAAGTTACTTTCGTAACATAATTAATTGAATCATCAAATTCTTCGTGAGCCTTGTTACTATCAATTGTAAAGGGTTGGCAAGAGAACTTAATGGACCCACAGTTTTGAGCTCAATAATACTTAGAAAAATTAATTAAACTCTTTAATTAATATTTCACAATTATTAACCTCAGAGTCATTCCACTAAAAACCTAAGGTTGTACTCTCGTAACTGTAGATGTTTTACACAACCAAATTATCAATGTCCATCAATATAGCTATTACATATGGTATGATCCTCCATAAGTACTTCATAATTAGAGCTAGGTCATAAAGTATGTTATACCTCTCTAATTATATTTTTTCCTTTAAGTACCATTGATTATATCCTTCATTCCTTTACGGAAGAAGGAGAACACTCTTAATCATTCAAGTCTCGAATCAACCTTTAAGGGAACTATCATCCACTTCTCACAAGAATGAGTGGATTCCTCTGTTGTGTGCATACCTTCCCAACCACAAGCCAAACCATGATTCCAAGATACAAGGTTATTGATCAGGAATGCTACTCTGATCTCACCCATGGTATTTCAAGAAACACGATCTAACTTAAAGGAGTCAGCAAGACACTCATGATTTTGATCACCCATATACAATTATCATTTGTAGATATATATAAATATTTTCAACTAACGGATTTTAGTGATATATTCTTATAGATCGTAGTCCAGTCCTATATGATCACAACATATTAGATGCCTCCATTCTCATATCACCATATGAGTAGTCTAGGATAAGACCACCATACATTACGGAATGGACCGCAACTGTAGATTAACCACAAATAAAGTACCCAGCTTTTTGCATATCTCAAAATGAATTCCTCTGTATTTGATATCCATGTACTCAGTTTGAGATTACATTTAGCAATCTTAGAAGTTTAACACATATAATATAAACGTATGAGTCATATTAATTGAATGAAATAACTACTTCTTTTATTAATGAATTTATAACATTTACAAATTACAAGCTTTAGGGCATAAATCCCAACACATAGTGTCACAGATTCTGAATAGTGTCACTCGTAGCCCGGTGACCCGGCCCAAATAATTCAGATACTACGGTCAATGAGCCAAAGTAGAAAACAATCATTCTCTTCGCATATTAGAAACACAAATTTTGAAATCAGAATATCAACTAAATAAATTTATCGTATCTTTTAAACATTTAGAAACAATATATCAAAACTTTTCAAATACTTTTATTACTATGCGAAGTTATAAATCATAATTTCTGACAAAATAAACACTTGGAAAACTATATTATTAATTAGTCAATTCAAAACATAAGTCAATATTTCGAATATCTTTAAATATGTAATATATAAATGTTTAAAAACATAACAAGTCATTTATGAGTTTAATTACCTCGAACCCGTACTAATCTGCTATATTTCTAGAAGCTCAAGAATAAGTCAAACCTATATAATTACAATTTGAAATTACTGTCACAACATCATCACCAAAGCAATTTAATCGGCATAAAATACTTGTATTGAATTAAACATAAAATCTACTCTTCCCAACTAATTATCACAACAGACCACCCTCTAATCTACGATTTTTAATTAATTCCCTACAGCTTCAACCCTTACAAAATTTGACATGGTTACTCTAGATATATAGAAAATGCTACGGTAAAAATCTCAATTTAATCTATAATCATTCGCACTTCTACAAATTCATTATTTCTTGTTTTCCCAAATCTGTTCAGCAAAAAGCATATATTGACCTTTGTCCACTCCAAAAATTATAGAAATATTTATATCTATAAAAAAATTACGAAACTTGGCAGATTGACAATAGACATATGAATCTACCTATATGTAAATTTTCATAATTTTTAAAGATAATCAACCAACTGAAAACATTTTTACAAATCTTGCTGGTCTAGTAAAACGAGGGACTCCATCACTCCAGCAATGACCCGACATACTTTAAAATCCTATAACTCTTTATAAACAAATTAAAAAATCACGAAATTTAACCTATAAAACTAGACACATAAAAATTTCATTATGTTAAATTTCATAAATTTTGAAAATGTATAAATATACCAAATCAATTCCGAAATCATCTTATACGGTTGAAATAGAGGAATTTCAGCTTTGTAGGGCTAACTTTAAAAATCCACCAAAAATAGTGTTTTTAACATTTTAGAGTGGAACGGAATTCGATACACTTGCAAAGACATCTATTTTAATAATTTGAAACCCAAACACAAATTCATCCAAGAAATAAATTTATATTTTATTTTTTTTTCGAATTTGTTTCTATTGCCATGCCTGAATTTTTATACACGTATGGCCTATAAATCCCTAATAATGTTAAGAATAATATCTAACATCATAATATAGGTAAATGATAATTCACTAACCTCATTATCGAAGCTTACAAATCGATCTTCCTTTGTATCTAAGGCAAATGGCCATCTGAACGAACCGATAATAGAAAAATTGTATATAGATATATATATACACACAACAAATACTATGTATTGTATAAGCAAGAAAGGTATGATATGATTTTGTTTATAAAAATTGATGCTCTCTGTTTTCCCCAATTAAAATTAGGCAATGGAGCAATTATAAATAGCAACGAATTATTGTAGATTTACCTTAGAGATGGCACATTCAACGTGAACGAAACAAGAGCATTTGTGGCAATAGAAAACAAGTTCCAGGGCCATCCATTGTGTCTTACAAATTTCACCAACTTTAGAGCAATACTTGGAAGAATCACCATCCTCAGTTAAATATGCAAGAGCTAGAGGATGTGTATGACATTCATGGCTCACAACACATGGCAGAGGAATGCATTCAAGATCGAAGTTTACATCATACTCCACACAATGGTAAAAGATGCCTTCATATTCGTTATGGCATCTTATGCAGGGCATACACTCCCCTTCCTCGTTAAAAAGAAGGTACAATTTGTGATGTTCACACTTATGTCTTAGAAAAAATTCCATGGACTTAGCACATGAAACATGAAGGTCAAAGTCGTTGCAGTCCTCACAGCAAAAGAACATTCTGCTTCCAAGGATTGGCTTTCTACACGCACGATACCTCCTGGATTTATTAATGTCCGAATCCTCGTCTGTGTCATCATAAGCCCAGTTGTATTTGGTATGAAGTGGGTGTTGAAGTTGTGGTGCAATTTCCATATAGCATAAATCATGAATGACGAATTTACAATCAACGCAATAATACCTTAGTTCATAGCACCAACAGCGACAGGGATTATAACATCCCTCCGTAAAAAAGTGTAATCTTAGTTCATGTTCATGGCAGAAATGGTTGATGGTTTCTCCCTCCTCTCTTTGGATGTCTGGCTGGCCCTCCTGCTCCTGTTCGAAAAAAATAAGCATCTCCATTTCACATCTAAATTTGACTTTAGCATGTTTTTTTTTTTTTTTTTTCAAGTCCCTCAAGTTCGATAGCTAATGTCTCAATCTCTTCCTTCACATTTCTGTTTCCTTTACCTGATTCCGCTAGGCCACAATCCACCTCAGGTAACATAATTCAAAACTGAGGCGGCTAACCGATTCTGCTTCTAGAATCTCGATCCTTGACCCGTACTGAAGGTGTTTGATGAGATGAACAAGGTGTTTGTGAAAATGCCTGAGAAGCCTCTGTTGTGGTGTCACGCTTTCTGCCTTTGTGCAGTACAATTTCACCAATCGAAAGCTCTATTATTACCATAATATTCAAACAAAAATAAATTTACTAGTAGCACAAGTATATTCAAGTAACAAATCGTATCAATAATAAACCCACAAAAAAAAAAAAAAAAAAAAACTGTATATTTATATATATTGAAGTTAATGCCTTAATCTTTGCCTTGACATCCACTATTCTTTTCTCTAATTTGGCATGTTCCTCTTCTAGTTCCTCAAGCTCTGAAGCTAATGTTTCTATCTCTTTTGTGACCTTTTCGTTTCCTTGGTCTAATTCCGCTAAGCCACATTCCTCTATATCATTTTTCTGGTCCTTCTCTGCATTAACCTCCTGCACTTCATCACTCGCATCCTCTGCTTCAGCAAGGCTACTGACTTCTTCATCGCTCTTTCGCTCTTTCTCTTCCTTTGTATCACACTCATAAAGTTCCCAAAATGCCGGTATCCTTAGTGAAGTGTCATCCTGATGGTGCAAAAATATATTCAAATGATCGGAAAATGAAAATTTGAGACGAATGTACTCGTATATGCAGGGCAATTATATACACAACAAATACTATATAAGCAAGAGATGGGCTATATTTGCAAACCCCCCTTGTCTTACAAAGTTCACATGCCTTTGAGCAACACTTGGAAGAATCAGCTTGAGTAAAATATATAAGAGTGAGACAATGTCTATGAACTTCATGTTTGACAAACTGTGGTAGAGGAATGCATTCAAGATGGAAGTTTACGTCACACTCCACACAGTGGTAAAAGTGGCCTGGAATGGTATAGCATATGTTGCATCTCCAAACCTCTTCCCTTTCCTTGTTAAAAAGAGGGTACAAATTGTGATGTTCACACTTGTGACTATGTAAATATTTGGTGGACTTAGCACATGAAATATGGAGGTCAAAGTTGCAATCTTCACAGCAAATGAACATGCTTAGATGTATTGGCTTTCTACACGCACGGCACCTCCTGGATTTATTAACGTCTAAACCCACCTCCGTGTGACAATTATTGTCGTCCAAATACTCTTTCGTGTCATTACCGTTGCCATCATAAGCGAAGTTGTTCTTTAGAGAATATGGTGTTTGACGATTAGTACAAGAAACATGGAGGTTAAAGTTGCAGTTACTACAGCCTATGCTGATGCCTCTGATCGACTGCTTACATGCATTACATGTCCTGGATTCATACTCAGCCACAGCTTGACAGACAAAGTTTATGTTGGGGGTGAAATGGGTGGTCAACAATGTCCTTGGGTATCTCTGTACAGGATTCGTGGATAAAGAAATCACATTTCAAACAACAATAAGCTGAACCATTGATGCTCTTCTCGCAACAACAGCATCGTTTGTCATATTTCTCGCATAAATTGCATAGCTTGAGTGCATGTAGTGTGTGGCAAAAATGATAGATGGTACTGGGTTGTTCTTTGAATGTGTGTTGATGGTGTTCCTGATCTTGTATAGAAGCGCATTTGCCGTCAAGCTTGAACTCACACCAACTGCAGTAGTAAGTGAAGCAATCCCTGTAGAAACTTGTACATCCATCACATATGATACCCTCATCATGAATTACAGTAAAAACTAAAGGGTGTTGGCTGTGAAGAGGGTGTGATATGATCTCAGGAGACAATTCAGCACATGATTTGTGAGGATAAAACTCACAATAATATATACTTCACAAGTATAAGACGGTGAAAAGATCACTTCATTGCAACAATTGCAGTACTTATTATTCTTCTCACTCGACCCATCATCGGATTCATGATCATCTTCTTTGGACTCCAGCTCCGGCAAAGTCAACTTGTGATCAGGATGGCTAAAATCACCGTTAGGGTAGAACTCATATCCCTCTCTCGACCCATCATCGGATTCATCTTCTTTGGACTCCAGCTCCAGCAAAGTCAACTTATGAGGATGGCTAAAATGTTGGATCTCCATTATTTTACAAGGAATTAATACTACAGGATTTGCACCAAACCATTTATGAATGAATAATGTTTAATTTCTAGCTACTTATCTTTTGTGTCATCATTTTAGAATGACAGCTCCTAAAGTAACCTCAATGCTTCACATTTTTTACAAAAGTAAAGAAATATCATATCTGGTATAAAGATAGTCTCATACCTTATCATGCAATCAACCAGCAACAGACTATATACCTCATCAGTCATCACTGATCCTTAAATCATGTGGATCATAAATTGTCGTTTGAGCTAGCTCAGGTCCAAATGAAAGTATGATATCATTGGTCCCTTCTGCATTTTAATGGAAACTTAAAACACACAATCAGGGTATCGAAAAGTTTATTAGCAACTTCATTTGCTATTAACTATTTATCAACTGAATCACTTTTCTGGATCCAGTTATGTATAGAAAATTTTTAACTGCAAGATAATGACTACAAAAAAATTAATCCCCATGTCAACAATCATGCATCACATCCTGAAATTTTCTCTTGCACTCCACAGGGGAAATATACACCAATCTCCAAAGCAAAATAGAATAAGATGGCCTCTGCATAGTTTCACAGCATCATCGTCCAAAGCTCATTCAAGCGTTAATCAAAAATCAATTAATTTCCTGTGCCAGAAAATAACAATAATAAATAACAGCAATAAAGAGATCTTTACAACATGCCAGGCGCTAAATAAACTTTGCAATTGGTATACAACAGCAAAAGCACTAAATATTTCAGCTCTCCTGAAGAAAGGAAGATTTCCTTTCTATTTTTGGCACTATTTGCTACTTTGGAGAAGCAGATCAAAACAATGGATTTATTTATATTTTCCTAAATAAAATTCCATTAATAAAACAACAAAATCATCACTGGCATTCAAATGGAAGCCACAAGTAAAATCCTGGAGAAACTAATTCTCTTAAGGAAGAAAAAGGCAAACACTTGCAGCAATCCTCATTACTTCACCTCATATTTCTTGTCCAACAAGGAAAACATGTTAGTTTTATTTGTAGTGGGGATCAACCCCCATTATACAATAAGGATTGGAATCAAGGGGGGAGAATATAATTTCAGCCAACATTATACTTTATGGGGTACCACACCACCACCAAAATGGCATCTAAATGTGTTTATTCTACTCAGTTTCTTAGATGTGTAAATTGCAAGTCATTGTTGTCTCTAAACAGGGGAAAATCTTTCAAACATGATACACCAGATGTATGTACATCCATCCAATAACATTTTGTCATGTATGCATTGGTATACATACGGTATGATTCTATTGGATGGATGTAAATACATCCGATGTACCAAAGACTCTCCTAAACTGTCCTTAACAGCAAGGGTCACTATCCTAGCACCAGAAGTTGACAGGAAATTAAACATTTTAAAATGAAATGAAGGATAAGGCCATTAGCTTTACCATAAAAGATAAGATGCCCTAACATTTTCGCTTCACATCTCGACAGAAAGTACTTCCACAACCGCATTTAAACGCCTTTATAGGATGATTGTGATCACTAAAGTCAATTCCATAGTCCTGCAGTTAAATTTCATAATCAATCTTCACTGTGGGCAGTGCATATATCTTCACCAACAATTAGCCATATACATGATTCCATAAAATAATTTCTCCTTGAAGGTAGAGTAATAGGTAGCACTATATGTTATATAATGACACTGTTTAGCAAACTCTATATCTCTATATGAAAATATTCTCTCTAATGTGGAAAAAATGCAAACTTCACAAAACTCGCGTTAAAGTTTAAAAATTTGCATTAGAACCGCAGATTTTGCATTCATTTCACTAGTATTCAACTTCAGAATGTGCAAATATAAATATAAAACGAATGATACTGAAATACGGAAGATGTTATAAGGGAAGAGGAAAGGGGAAAAAAATAAATGATATGGAAAGATGAAAGAGAATAAATGAGGGAACAAAGATATAGAGATTACTGATCCCGCCTGAAAAAAACAATATAGAGATTCTCTACCTGCTTGAGTGTGTTTACACACACATATTGCTAGGCATAATTTGAGCCAACCTCTCATCCTAATTCACTCCATTTTTTTACCACTTATAAATTTGTTAAATAAGAATGCAATTAAACAATTAATGTATTTATTTATCCTGATACCCCATAAAACAAGCCATGCATCCATGAAAATATGTAGTTCCTAAATCTTAGTATAGCATGACCATTGACCACATTGACACTAGTGCTAAGTTCTAATGACAAATTAAGATTCTTTTTTTCTGACATTGCTAGCAACACATGACCTTATTGTACATCCTAATTCACAACCAAATGTCTCTGGTCAACAACCACCTATTCCAAATTAGCAAAGATAATAAAATTACTTGCACTATTTAAAACCACTTACCCAAGTGAGCTCTTCTAAAGCATTAATGTTTCTTGCAGTAAAAAGGGCAAGCTGCACGCAAGGAACACAAACAAGCGGCTGAGCTGCATTCTTTTAAGGTTTATCATATATAGTAAGTAAAAAAAATATTGGACAAATGAAGTGGGTCAGATCCATACATGATAGTAGTGGCGATCAGGGGTCTCTACCTCAACCGGAATATCAGTCAAGTTTGCATCGAAGCATCTGGAAATGTTAAAAACAAGACTTTTAGGTAGACAGAGCAGAAAAGAGGAAAATCATTGGGCAGGGAAGGTATGAAATGTACTAAGCATTCTGACAAAATCTCAAAAAGTATAATCTCAGGACTCAGGAGATGCCTAAAGACATGTTATCAATATGTGATGTGCAAAGAATATACAGTAGTCAGCATAAATATCTTTAGGCCTTCATCCAAGTAAATGTGACGACACATGCTCACATTTAGCATAAACAATAAATAATAAAAATAAATTCTCTATATCTATTTCTTTTTTATAAAACATGCCTTCTTCAACCACTTTACCTCTCGCTTCTTTACAAAGTACTCTTGATTTCTTTTTCTCTGTTTTGTGTTTTCTCTAGTTAATAGTCATACTGAAAGACCTGCACTATTAATATTCTGTCTATCAACATCAGTTGTAACTAAAGGATCTTGTACTCAAGCTCCATTTACTTCCTTAAAATGCCATAGCTGGTAATCTGGTATTGATAGAAATCTAATCAATTAATGACCTGTATGATAAGGCATCATTAACAATAGATCGTTTATAGGAAATCTTTAACTCTAGATAGAAGGCACATCCCATATCAAAGTAGATATCATGGTATCGAAAATAGATAACAGAAGGAAAATTAGCACTACATCAGGTATATAAATAGAGATTTAAGAAAATAAAATAATAATAATACACGATCTGCTTATCACATGTTAATTGAACAAGATTACCTATGATTAATAAACCTAGCAACATTTCCAGAATATGTTGCATCTAAACAAAGCGCCTCTTCATCCTTTAAAATTCTCTCAGAACCCCAGTCTGCATCAAGAGTAACTGGATATGTATGTCTCTCACTGCCATTGCTTTTCATATTCCGCTCATATAACTCTGTGTTAGTCAATATTTCCCCAACATATTCACAAACAAAGGTTCCTTTAGGCAAATCCTGAAGTGTCCTAAGACCCCAGCCTTTACCATCTCCAGTCAAAAACACCTAAAGCACAAGAGAATATTGATTATAGGTAAATGATAAGGAAATCCGATAGAGAACTTCTGGGTTAAGCTTAAGCTTTTAGGTTGGGGGATGCTAACAAAATCAAACAATGAATAAAAGTGTGTAATCACACGCACCAGTAGTCAAAGCTAACTTCAAGACATAAAAGCTTTAGTAATAATGTACTATAACGTGTAGAACCTATATTCACGATAGCATGAACAAGAAATAAAATCAATGATAGAAGTATTGACAACAACTTCATTGAACAGGTCAAAATGACCAAGGGGGGAATATTTGTCAATGCCTCTTCCAGATTCTTTATTAATCAAAGAACCAAATGAAAATATGGAGAATATAAATAAGCTTCAACAAGATTTTAGAAATAAAGAGTTGATAGCAGCGGCTAGCATTTTTTATTTGGACCTGAGCACCTATTACCTAACCAAAAGAACAAGTTGGGAAAGTAAAAGAGGAAAGCTATAGAATTCTTACAAGTAGAAAACTTCTCTTTGCTATTGCAAGCATTGAGTACAAAAAATTTAGTTTTCAGTAAACAATGATAAGTAGAACCAAAGAAAAACAATGAAATCTCTGTGGAATTTAATTCTGCGTCATTCAGGAGGTTGCTACACCATGCAAAGGCAGCAATAACAAGATGATTTCTTTTTTCTTTTTAAGGCATGAGAAACATACAAAATTGTTTTGCTCGAGAGAATCGATGACAAAAGAGAACAAGTTGTCTATAAAACCAAGGAGAAACATTAACTAAATAACAAAATTATGAAAAGGCAAATTTCTACCAACTACAAAGCAACCATAAGAGATCTCATTCAGAATCCTACCTGCAATTCACAAGTAATACCTCGCTGTACAACACGATTTCCACAGTTCATGTTGCAACCACATTTTCTCCAGCATTCTTTGATGAACTTCCTGATGATATGCCCCTTGCATTGTTCATTCGTAGACCTTTCCAATGGACAGTCTTGGCAATAAACAAGACGTTGATCATGAACTCCAGTTAACATAGACAAACAAGCATCTAGAAATTTCTCTTTCAGCAGGCCTTGTTGAGTGTAAGCAAACTCTCCACCAGTTTCTCGTGCACAAGCACATGGTATTGATGATGAAAGACAGTCACCTGAACAACTTGAACAACAATCCTCGTCTGATATTCTAGCTAGAGAAATATGTATGTAAGCACCTTGATAAATCGTACTCTGTGGCATGTAAGTAAAATTTGGTAAATCTTCATTGCCAAATTCATCAACCAATGAAATTTTCACATTTTCTACACCTTTGGTTATGTCACTGATATTGCGGAAGAGCCTCGTAGTGACTCTCTGCTGCTGAATGTTTACAAGATTAGATGAATTTAAAATCCCAGAATAGTTTTTACCCTTCTTATTCAAATCCCTTTCAGAATTACCATTTCCAGAAGTTCTTTTCTTCAGTCTTCTAGAAGACAAGGATTCCCCACCAGTTATAACCACTTCAGGAGAAGAGCTATTTATAACTGACCCACCAGTAGATTTACCCAGTTTCAAATAGCTATCACACAAATCTTCCAGTAACTTTCTCACAGAAAATTGAGACGCTGTGATTTTTTCTGTTCTGAGATTAGACTCCAAGTATTCTAGAACTGCATCAAAATTTGGGCACCGGAAGTTTGGATTTGCAAGGGCTGAGATACAGTTCAGAGATAATTTCACCTCTCCCGTGGCCGATGAAGCAACATTTAAATGATTCTTATTGCTTGTATTGCCATTACATCCTGAAGCACCATCCTCACTGTCAAAATGCACAAATTGAGACGCAACAGATTTTACACAGTGATTCCCAGTTGAAGAACGTACCAATGAGCCCGGGACAGCTAAAATAACACAGGTAGCAAGTATAAATAAATCATAAGAACATCCATAACTTCGAAAATTTAACATTTCATTCCTCAACTAAAGTCATCATCTAAGACACCTACAGGAATGCTCTAACCTCACAGAAGCAGAAATGACCAAAAAATTATAACTCTACTTTGATTTTGGTTAGGCTTTAGTATTTTACTCTTTTACATCCACTATGATAACAGAACTGTAACTAATGTGTGCAACATGAATAAAAATTCTGAACAACGGAATTTAAATTTTCCCTATTGAGGAACACCAGCAGCTCTCAAACCAGGTAGAATTAACGTATGAGAAGAGAATATCAGATAGTAGAATAAGTGTACCTGAAGAGACAACTGAAAGAGGTTCTGAACAGTGTGACATGTCACCAATAAGTAGTTTAGTTTTAGGCTTAATCAGCTTTTTGTTGCAATGTGAAGTGGGGATATTTTGTTTTGAGGTATGAGAAGAGCCATGTGCATCCAATGGCTGTTTAGAATCATTGGGGGGCATGGTCAATGATGACCAGTTACCAGTTGAATGATTTGCTGAAAGGCAACAGAGAGCACAGCCCACTTTAAGCTCAAAATCAAGCCAAAAATATTTGGCCACAAACATACAGGTAGAATTATCAATTATCGTAAGAGAAGGGAATATCAGATAGTAGAATAAATGTACCTGAAGAGACAACTGAAAGAGGTTCTGAACAGTGTGACATGTCACCAATAAGTAGTTTAGTTTTAGGCTTAATTAACTTTCTGTTGCAATGTGAAGTGGGTATATTTTGTTTTGAGGTATGAGAAGAGCCATGTGCATCCAATGGTTGTTTAGAATCAACTGCATGTGACATCCTAACACCATCATGACTTGATTTTCTATCTGTTGAGGGCAAATGAGATGAAATTGGGTCTTTCCTTTTACTATTGAGCTGCTTATCAGCAGGTTGAGAACTTAATTCAATACTCCTATCCATTGAACACTGTTGAGACAACTCGGTAATTCCCTTTGTGGACCTATTCAATGGCATTTTAGCCTTTTCTAGAGCTAATGTTTTACTTGAGTTAGCCACTGCTGATGAAACCTGATCTTCTTGCCCTGCCTCTTGCAACTTTTTAGAAGGCCTTTTAGACCCATCATGCTTCATATTATCTTCTTTTTCATCTTCTACTCCCTACTCAGAAAAAGCATAAGGAAAAAATCCACTTAAGTGCAGAAAGAAAAAGGTTTTTAACAGCTAGCTGGAACTACAATTAGCAGTCACTCAAGCTATCATCATTTATGGTATATCTCTAAATTATATAAAGAAGAATCAGAAAAAAGTCAAGTCAATGAATCAAAAGATCAGGAACAAGCTACCTGATTTTCCTTGGATTCAAAATATCCATCTAATAGTACACGGTATTCTTCTGCTTCTATAGGTTCCCAGTTCCACTCATACACCTGCAGGAGATCCTGCAATACTGGTTTCACCTCCTCATCAGGAATACCTAAGCCCCTCGTTACTTTCAAGGCTTTAAGTAATCTCTCATTGATCCCCATCAACAACAAATAGCTAGCTAGAAACCTCAACTTTATACTCAGCGACTGGTAATTCTTTCTAGTTTATGATCCTGTATATCAATATACAACCTGAATTGATTGAAACTGCAAGATAGGATTGTAAAACATATATAACATAATACAATACATATTATAATCAATTGACATCTGAATGTCCCAAGAAAATGACTTGTTTATCTTCTCAACTGAAGCATTTGAAGGGCACACTCCATCTTCATACATAAAAGCATGCTTGCATGCATACATAAATGATAGGCAAGAAATAGCTTCCATAATTTTTGAAATCTCATTTAATGAAACTATAGAAACAGATGATTGAGTTTAAATAAATTCAAGTCAATGAAAATGCCTTAAAGAACATAAGATTCCATGGTCTGATGTACACATGCCACTTAAGCAAACAAGTACTTTTCCAGTAATCAGCAGAACAACAAGAAGAAAAAATTGACCAAAAATGCCATAAGCAGGATAAGAAATCAAATTACAGAATACAGAGCTGCTGATAATTACCCAAATTCATGCCTAAATAATATGGAATGTGAGTTGTACTAGCCTCACTCACCACATCATCTCATGGTGTACATGGTGTTCACAACTCACATGCTATATTATTTAAACAAATATTTTGGAAATCTAACATTACTCTACTGGAATATAGGCATTGGATCATGAACAAAAGGAGCATAAATTGTTGAGAGCAAATAATATAGTGAAGCATGAAAGACAATGGCAACCTAATCACCAAAACAGAATTGTAACGAGATAAGGTTAACCCGGTGATAAATCCCTTACACCACATTAATGACAATGAGGTTGTGGGTTCGAGACATATCCTCTCACACCAATTCCCAATTTTTTTTTTTAAAATAATATATTAAATGCAACACCAAACAAGCATACCAAGGTCAATCAAGAAATTACTCCTCTATACAAATTAGCCTCTTACACCCACATCAATGAGGTTGTGGATTCGAGACATATATTTTCTCCCCAATTCCCAAAAGTTCAAAAAATTAAAAAATTAAAAAAACAATAGATAAATGCAACACCAAACATGTATACCAAAGCCAATCAAGAAATTATTCCTCTATTCAAATAAGATTCCAGTCGAAAGCAGAAACTTTATTTATTAAACAGAAAGTGCAAAATAAGTGAAAAATCGAACTTCTATCAAATGCCCAACTATGTGCAACAGTACAAGAAACAGAAATTTGCATCCTTATATAAAATCCATTCGAAGACATACAGTGACAATGATTGGAAGTTTCTCTCTTCAAATAGACACGAAATGGTCCCTCTGTAGTCAACTGGATTTCATGACAGAGAATTAGAGAAAGGAGGAGCAGCTGTACACCACAACACTTAAGAGGTTTTTATTCTCTATTTCTCATCAAGAGAAAAACTTGTGTGGAACAGTCTCACAGCCATGTGGTGAGACCGTCCAATAGAATTCTAGCATTTTTATTAAAAATATAAAAATACATTTTATAACTTTAAAATGTTAGAATTTTATTGGACAATCTCAACACGTGGCAGTGAGACCGTCCTACACAAGTTTTTCTCATCTAAGGTTTTTTTTATAAATATATATTACAACAATTCAGGTTTAAGGGACGGGGACAAGACCCAAACCCACAATCTCTTGGTGAGGTGGGATGAGCATACTATTAGGTCAATCTCAACTTATCATCTATTAAAGGGTTGAGAGCATTGCATAAATCTAACCATCCATTTATTTAGCATCCGATGGTCCGAGATAATTCTAGGTTGTTTTTTTTTTTTTATTGGAATACAACAACAATAGGATTACAGATCCAGGACATGATGACATGATGACATGATGACAATAACAACTGGGACCCATCGAGAATCGACTTCCAAGCGTAGCCCAGTCTAGAGCTCCCACGGATGGGGAAAGAGAACCCACACGAAGGAGGGACAACCACCCACACAAAGTGGGACAACACCCATGTTTTTAAATGGGCCAAGGAAAATTTGCATAATTCTATGCACACACTAGGTCTTGAATCTTGGTGGTGGGGGGTTCCCAAAGGAAGGCCCACCACTATGGCAAGGGACCATGTGTTAATTCTAGGTTGTTATTTATATATATATATAACTTTCAAGTGAAGGATCCTTTATTTTAATTTTGGTAATGACCTTGATGAAATCATAACAATTTTTATAAATTTTGATCTAATAAATCTACTTATGAATAAAATTTGAGAATTTTTTAAGAACTAGAATTGTTTATCCCAATTTTGTTAAATATGAGGGCGGAAAAATATAAATATATATATATATATATATATATATATATATATAGGAAAATTCAAGAAAAATAGTTCAAGTACTTAAAATATTCTTAAATTCTATTCATATGTAAATTTCATTGAACTTATCATCTGCAAAAAAAAAAAAATCAAATCAAAATTCATAAAAACTAATGTAATTTCATCAAGGTCCTTACTGAAGGTTCATATATATATATGAACTTATCATCTACAAAAAAAATCAAATCAAAATTCATAAAAATCGATGTAATTTCATCAAGGTTCTTGCCGAAAGTTCATATATAAGAATTTTGTTTATAAATGAATTGCACAATGTGGTTTGGTAACAATGTGTGTTCATTCAACTTAGCAATGTTTCAGGTTGAGTAGATTTCATTGAACTTATCATCCACGGAAAAAAATCATATTAAAATTCATTAAAGTTGATGGATTTCGTCAAGGTCCTCAGAAAATCTTAAAATAAGAGATATCTTATCTCATGGTGCAGGTCGTGAGGGGCATACTACGGGATCAGCCACGTCTCGTCAGACTCACATAACATACAAGGGACACACTATAAGCTCCCTATAAAATAATGTAAAATGAAGCAATAATTAATAAAGTGCAAAAATAAAAGATTCACATGCCCCACACCACTGGAATATGCCCAATTGAATTTGTCTAGAAGCCTACTTTTGTGAAACAAATAAAATAAGCTCTTCTGTCTTGTAATTCCAAATTATTATTATTATTATTATTATAATAAATGCAATCAGGGGTAGCGATCCCAGGCGATCTGGTGCAGCTAAACTTACCTTAATGCACTGTCAAGTGTCAACATATTTCTAATTTATTCCTAGTAATCATTAATACCACACTTTCTTTTCAAATATTATTTTCTAACAAAGGTCAATTCTAACCAAAGTTAATTCTTAGGTTAATTGCACTAACTTACCCTTATTTTATTGGATATAGTAAGATTTCAAAGATACCTTAAATTAACACAAACATCCCTTGTCATCAAGTCAATCTGTTAACTTTAACGGTTGACTAACTTTAACCTTTGGAAAGCCAAATATATCCTTGCCACATCATCTTAAACATAAAATATATTTTTTAATTAAAATTGAAAAATCAAATATTTAAAAAAAAAAAAAAAACAAAATAATCTACCGATGGTAGAGCATGAAACAATATATCTTTGATGATCTCCTAGTTACCGGAAGAGATCTTCTCCTACTTGGAGATCGACCTCATTCAGTTCGTAGAGGAGGCTCCTCCGCGAATTGAAAAAGTTTCCATAAACGGCCGATATATTATTTATGTTTGGGATGATTTGACAGGGGTATATTTGGTTTTCCATAGGTCAAGGTTAGTCAACCGTTAAAGTTAACGGATTGACTTGATAATAGGGAATGTTTATGTTAATTTAGGATATCTTTTTGAAATCTTGTTATATCCAATAAAATAAGGGTAAGTTAATGCAATTAACCCTTAATTCTTTTCAAATATTACATAAGAAAGTCAATTTTTTATTTTTTATTTTTTATTTTATTTTATTTATTATTATTTTTTTTTAAAGAAAGCAAAGGTCTGTTCAAGTTACATAACCAAGGTCAATTCAAGCCACTGACCACATAGGGCGATACATAATTGGCATGAGGTCCATTTATGACCAAGGTCAATTTAAGTTACGTGTCAATATATCAATGGTTGAATGGTTGAGTGCACCAGTAGTTTAGACACATAATTGTGCAACCTATTGTTATAATAATTCTTATCATATAGATTTCAGATATTGCAGTCAATCAGCAAGAAACATAAAAGAATTATCTTAACCTTTTTAAATCTGGTACTAGAAATGATAATTTAGAAAAGTGAATATAGTATAATTATAAATAAACATTTTACTTTTCAATAAATAAATAAATAAATAAATAAACAAACATTTCAAAAATAATTTTATCAAAACATTTCAAAATATTTTCATTAACATTTCAGCAAAGTTGATATTCACATTTTCAAACAAAATGAAAACATAATGAGAAAACAATAACATCAATTATTCATTTCAAATCATAAGTCAGTATCATCCGTATCATAAAAAACGCAACACGTATACACTTGAAAACATAATACATCATGGATGAGTGTTCTTGAAAAAAAAAATTGGATATTGAAATAAAATTTATGAGGTTCCAACTCCATCAATAACTTGAAAAAAAAAAAAAACTCACTCCGAACCTAAAACAAAATTCCATCCATTTCTATTCTAGGACGGAACAACAATCACTACTCTAATTTTAATACATTGCTCTTTTATCATACAATTTAGAAATTTTAGAGGGTGATAGTAGACACATGGACATATATTATCAATAATTATTTCAAAAAATTAGGTCTATAAAATCTTATGTTACCATAGTAACAATTTGATTAACAATCAAATTAAGAGTGTATACAAGTTTATAATACAAATGTACTATATGAATCTCACATTCGTAAGCCATGTTGTTGTCTCAAATACAAAACCTCAATTAAATCAACCCAAATAAACATCGATGAGTGATAAAATAATATGGATTTACCTACTTGACCATGACCTCCACTAATACTACTTATGTTGGTTGATTCTTTTTGCTTCAGAATTCAAAAGTAGCAGTAACAATATTGGGTGAGAATTTGAGAATCAAGTGGCGTTGTAGAAGTAAGATACTTATATACAAGTCTTAGAGATACCCTAATTCCATTTAAGGTAAACCTATATCGTTCTTCCAATTTATCCTTTCATATATTTAAAAAAATAAATTACAAATCAATAATTTTTTTTCTTCTTGCCATTTCTAAACTATTTTTCCTTATGTTTCTTTTAGTCTAATTTTATTGTATGTTTCATATATAAGAGGGGTGATGACTTAGTTCTTGATCTATCTATAAAGACAGCAATTGTATAATAAAACTCTCTTATTTCATTCATGATTTACACAGGTATATATACACCATTTGCTATGTAATACAAGGAGAAATATAAGACCATAATTACAGGCAAGAATTGTGGACTTGATTCTAATACAATAATAGCAGAGATACTAATTATAATACAATAATAGTAGAGATTCTAGTGATCAATTGAATGCACCAATCATGGAGTTGACTCAATCAAATGAGCTGGTCATTATGGTTGTCTATCATGCCCCCGCAAGATAGGCGTTCTGTCAAGAACTCCTAGCTTGTTTCGATGTTGTTGAAGCTGCTGGCGTGAGAGAGGTTTAGTGAGAGAGTCGGCAAGTTGATCGGCCGAGTGAACATGTTGAACTCGAAGCAGATTCTTGTTCACTTGATCTCTCACAAAATGAAAGTCAATTGCAATATGTTTCATTCTAGAGTGAAATACAGGATTTGCACAAAGATAAGTTGCTCCGATGTTGTCGCAGTAAATAGTTGGTGGCTTAGGGACTGGAAAACGAAGTTCACGAAGCAAGTTGGAGACCCAAAGTACTTCAGCAGCAGTGGATGCCACAGCTCTATACTCGGCCTCGGTTGAAGATCTCGCCACCGTTCGTTGTTTTTTAGAGGACCAGCTGATTGGATTAGCCCCTAAAAACACCACATATGCTGAAGTTGAGGATCTGTCATCTGCATTCCCAGCCCAATCAGCGTCTGAAAAGGCATGAAGAGCAAAATGCGAGGAACGGCGGAGATGAAGCCCATGAGAGATAGTATTTTTGACATACCGTAATACTCGTTTGACAGCAAACCAGTGTATGTTGGAAGGGCGATGCATAAATTGCGACAACTTGTTTACTGCAAAAGATATGTCGGGCCGAGTAAGAGCAAGATATTGAAGTGCACCAACAACTTTTCTATACTGTGTTGCATCTGCAGGAGGAGCACCATCGTTAAGCCGAAGAGTTTCAGAGGTGGATAATGGGCTGTGGACTTCTTTAGCTCCAGTCATAACGGTTTTCTCAAGAATATCTTTGATGTATTTATGTTGAGAGAGTATGAGGCCATTGTCAGTACGCAGCACTTCTACACCAAGAAAATAAGTTAATGAGCCAAGATCCTTTAGAGAAAACCTGGTAGAAAGAGCATCAATGATCTGTTGTATAGCTGCTTGGTTGTTGCCAGTGACAATTATATCGTCAACATAAACAAGCAAAAAAATTGTTAGCTGCCCTCGATAAAAAATAAATAGAGATGTATCAGACTGAGAATTCAAAAACCCATATGATACAAGAAAACTCTTTAATTCCTGATACCAAGCCCTTGGTGCTTGTCGAAGGCCATAGAGTGCTTTTCGTAGCTTGCATACATGATGAGGAAATTGATTGTTGACAAACCCCGGCGGTTGTTGCATATACACATTGTCAGAGAGAGAGCCTTGGAGGAAGGCATTATTTACGTCTAGTTGGCGAAGAGACCAGCCAAACTGAACAGCAAGTGAAAGTATAAGACGAATCGTTGTTGGCTTCACTATAGGACTGAATGTGGCATGAAAGTCAACACCGGGTCGTTGGTGAAACCCCTTTGCAACAAGTCGAGCTTTGTAGCGGTCAATTGACCCATTCGGCTTTCGTTTAATCCTGAAAATCCATTTACACCCAACTATATTTTGTGTGTTAGAAGGTGGAACTAAATCCCAAGTATGATTCTTCACAAGAGCATCAAATTCATCGCTCATGGCAGATCGCCAATGAGAGTGTTTTTGAGCTTGATAGAAAGAAGTGGGTTCAAGTGCTTCAAGAGTTGCTTGGGACGTGGCAAGATAATCAAAGATTTTTTTTGGCTTGAAAATTTGATTTTTAGAGCGAGTAACAATCTGGTTTTGAGACTTTGGAGGAGGAGATGCAGTAGAGCTAGAAGTAGAATGGGAACTTACCTGTTCATATGGGGATGCAGAGGGGTCACTTGCCAAGGTCGTTGTATGAGAGTCTGTTGAAGAAGCACCTGAGTGTGAAGGGGAAGGAGTAACAAAATGGTCATAATTATTGTCATGAGATGTGGAAGAATTTGAGGCACGCAGGGAATTAATTTTTTCTGTAGTATTTGTTGGGATGGAAAGAGATGACGAGATTTGAGGGTTGACAATATCAAGGGGAATGAGATTTGGTTCCTGAGTAGTTGGAGAGAAATTAGGAGTATGGATTGGTGGCGTTGGTATAGGTAAGGAAAGCCACGAATGAAGAATATCATCACACACACGTGATTCTTGTAATTGAATATCTTGAAAAGGAAACACATTTTCTACAAAAACTACATGTCTTGAAAGGAAGGTTTTTGACATGGAGGGATCATAGCATTTATAGGAATTATGTGACAGAGAATAACCAAGGAACACACATGGACGAGATTTGGGTTCTAATTTGTGACGTGTGTACGGTTTGAGCCAAGGGTAGCATAGGCAACCAAAACCTTTTAGCTTGTGATAATTAGGAACCGTGTGAAATAGACTCTGAAAGGGAGAATTGTTACCTAGATTTGGGGTGGGCATTCTATTGATTAGGTAAACAGCCGCTTGACAAGCAACTGACCAAAATTTGAGAGGCATAGAAGCATGATGAAGGAGAGTCAACGCAGTCTCAAGTATGTGTCTATGTTGTCGTTCTGCAGTGCCCATGATTTGTGGAGTGTATGGGGGAGAAAAGAGGTGTTGAATGCCATATTTGGAAAGAGTAGGATGAAGACCCTCATATTCCCCACCACCATCAGAATAAACTGTGATGATTGGTGTTTGAAAATATTTTTCTACTAATAATTTAAAATTTTCAAAAATCAATGTTGTATCGGATTTGTTTTTCATAGGGTAAATCCAAATATACTTGGTAAAATGGTCAACAAATATCACGTAATATCGAAAATTTTCAAACGATGTGATTGGAGAGGGCCCCCAAACATCAGTGTAAAGAAGTTCAAGTGGTTTAGAACTTGTAAGAGATGAAACACCAAAAGGAATTTTGTGGCTTTTATTACATAAACAAGAGTTACAACTTTCCAAAGACGACTGAGATACTGGAAGTGACTGACTTGAGACTACATAATTAAGGATACGTTGACTAGGATGACCGAGGCGACAATGCCATTGATTTAAGGATGCTTGACTGGTAGTGGTGACATGGGCTTGATATGTGGTGGTGGAGGGAGGTGGAGAGATAGGTAAGGAAGTCGGCCACTCATACAGATTTCCCTTACTCCGGCCTTGGACGAGTGTTGCCCCCGTGTTCAAATCCTTTACCACAAAGAAAGTAGGGAAAAATTCAATAGATGTGTGATTATGCTTACAAAATTGTGAGACGGAAAGTAAATTTTTACGAATGGATGGAGCACACAAAACATTGTTAAGCATAAAAGCAGAATTTTCAGTAATTAATTTAGCAGAGCCTGTATGAGTTATAGGGATACCATTACCATCACCAATGATTATGTTGTCATTACCACCATATTCTGAGTGCACCGAGAGGTTTTGTAGATCGGAGGTAATGTGGTGAGAAGCACCCGAATCCATCACCCAGTTGTTGTTGAGGTTTGATGATCCTTGAGCCATGAAATTAGCTTGCGGTTCAAAGGAAGGAGGGGGTCGTGACCTGCATACCTTTGCCACATGTCCAAATTTGTCACAGAGTTGACACTGGATTCGCCCTTGATTGGTTCCATTGGTTGAGGGACGCCAATTCTGATTATGATTGAAATTTCTATTTCCTTGATTTGAAAAATAGTTACCTTGTGAATTCCGATTGCCCTGATACTGATTGCCTTGATACTGATTGCTTTGAAAATTATTACCAAAATTGGATGCCTGCCCTTTCTTGTAGTTGAAATTGTTGCCCCTTGCCTTATTGTTGCCGTTTCCTTTTTGGTTGAGTTGAGCTGTGATTGGCACACTTTCCTTTTTAGTTTCTTCATGCTTTAGAAAAATCTCATGATCAGCAAGCTTGTCAAATAATTCTTCAAATGAGATGGGCGTGTCTCGTGCTCGTATTGCAGCGCTAATTTCTTTGTACTCAGGTCCCAATCCACTCATTACTTGGACAATAAGTTCACCATTATTGAGAGGCGAACCGATAACAGCAAGTTCATCGGCAACCGATTTTATGGCTCTCATATACTCAGCGACCGTTTTATTTTCCATGACTATTTTTGCAAGAGATTGTCGAAGACTATAGATGCGAGTCTGCGAGCTGTTCGCATAGGTAGTATTGAGACTGACCCATGCTTGTTGAGCAGATGTGGCTGAAGCTACCGTAGGTGCAATGGTAGCATCAACTGAAGCCATAATAGCATTTCTCAAAAGGTTGTCTTGGCGTGTCCAGAGTTTGTACTCGGGATTGAGGATAGTTGTGTCTTTGCTTTGTTGCAATAGCATTGGTGGACAAGGATATGAGCCATCGATGTAGCCCATCAGATCATATCCATAAAGAAGTGTAGTGACTTGTGCCTTCCATGTTGGGTAATTGCTGCTGCCAGTCAGTTTGAGAGACAATTGTGAGGCTGTATTAAACGTGAAGAGAGTGGTTTTGGAAGTGTTTCCACCAGCCACAACAATGGTGGGGTTAGAGATGGATTCGTCACTAGAATTGTTATCGGCCATTTGAGAAAGAGAAAAAAAAAAAATAGAGGTATTGAACTCGTTGGAGTTTCTAGGATAGCTCTGATACCATATAAAGACAGCAATTGTATAATAAAACTCTCTTATTTCATTCATGATTTACACAGGTATATATACATCATTTGCTATGTAATACAAGGAGAAATATAAGACCATAATTACAGGCAAGAATTGTGGACTTGATTCTAATACAATAATAGCAGAGATACTAATTATAATACAATAATAGTAGAGATTCTAGTGATCAATTGAATGCACCAATCATGGAGTTGACTCAATCAAATGAGCTGGTCATTATGGTTGTCTATCACTATCAAGATACGTTGTTAGATGCTCCATTGTTTTTTCCTATTGAGACCAAACCTAAACCCGTGCTGAAGAGATATTTGTCCATACATAGAAAGTTAGATCTACATTGGATCTCACCTTAATCTCCCCATCTATCCTTCATTCCTTCTAATGATGAATTTGGTTTCAAACCCCCCTATTTGAACATGAGAAGTACATCATGTGGCTGAAAGCCTCATAACCCACACGAAATGACACAATTATTAAGGTGTGATCTACCACTTAGGGAGAGTTTGAAAAGAGGTTTCACTAAAATTGAAAAATGTGTTGTCTACCATTACCAAAAGCCTCTTTGTCATATACCGTACCAAAAACTCTCCTAATAAGTGGGATTTCATAAATTTTAAAAACCAAAAGATTATTATTTAAAATGGCTTAAAATTCGGGAAATTTTCAAAATTCTCTATAAAATATTAAAAATATGTGTTTTTCCAATATGTTTGATACATGGTTAATGGATAATTATCAAAGAGGCTTTTTATAGTTTTAATTTTATTTTTAAAGCGTTGATTTTTTCAATCCTTGAATTAATATATATATATATACATGGTCCCGTTCTGGTCAGTATGCACCAATGTAACTATATTAGTACCAAAGCATGTAGACCACTGATTATAGAGAAGCTTTGACAAATGCATACACGTTGAGTCAAAGTATGTAAATCTAATGGTCCATATCCAACGCACTGATGAAGTTAGATCAGTGCGCACTGACTTGAACATTTATATATATATATATATATATATATATAGAAGATATTAATTAAGATGATGATTATCAAATAGGGGTACATTTCAAGCTTGTTTGTTTTTTCCACATAAAGTTTTTTATTTTTATTTTTTTAAGTTATCAAACAACTAATAAATGCCTAAAAAACAATTTAAAACAAAATGTTATAAATCAAAACTTATCGTTTAACTTTTCCAGACAAAATTTTAGGAGACAAAGCAAGATTTGTAGGTACAGTTAACTTTTCCCCACAAAACGAGTTTCGTCGGGAAAGATAATGTTTCGTCGAGAAAGGTTACCTTTCCCCACAAAACTCAAAATTCATCGACTAAGGGTACAAAATTTTTCCTAACCTTTCCCCATAAAACTCAAAATTCATCGGCTAAGGGTACAAAATTTTTCCCAACCTTTCCCCACAAACGAGTTTCGTCGGGAAATGTAACAAAATTTTTCCCAACCTTTCCCCACAAAATGAGTTTCGTCGGCTAAGGGTACAAAACTTTTACCCACAAAACTTAGAATTCGTAGGGAAAAATTAACGAAAAATTTTCCCAACAAACATTGTATTTGAAGTAAAAAGTTAATTAAAATTAAAATATATATATACTAAAATTAATTAATTAAAAAATATATATGCTAAAAAATATTAAAAGTTAATTAATTATAAATCCACCACCGCCAAACTAATTAGTAGTGGACACTCGGTACATAAAACTTGTTGGTTCCGGGAACCGGAATTGGTATCCGCGCAGCGGAAGGGCGGCGGGCACGGTTTTTTTTAAATTTTCGTAAAAACAAAAAACATTTTAGCCGGATCGTTGTAATTATATTGATTCTAATATTTAATATAAATAGTAGGGAAAGAAATTGTTACCCTTGTAGACTTTCTGTGATTCACTCGAACCGAGTTCCTCCACTATAGAATCTTCATGATTCCCTCGAACCAAGTTTTTCCACACCGAATCTCCAACACCAAAGAACCGACGAGTGGGCGTCTCGGTATTGAATAGAAAAATTCGACTCTTGATACAACAAGAGTCGAATTTCTATTCTTATTGTGTACTCATCACATGAGACAACAAGAAAAATATTGAGAGACTCTCTCACAATATTCTCTAGAGGCTTAGTAAAAATACTTTATTTTTCTTTCTATATATATATATAAGTATATAACTCTTGATACAAAAGCCCAAGAACTTCTTTGGTCCTCTCTCTCTCACATGTAAAAATACAAGAACACTTCTTGTTATTCTTTCATCTAATTTTGTTTTTCAAAACCCAATTCTTCTCTAAAAACTTTTGGGCGTGTGTTAACATATATAAAGAGAGAGAGCAATGCATTGGGTGGTGAATTTTTTTCAACCATAATTATTATAGGGTGGGTGGAAAAAAGAAGCATAGAGAAGAAGCTTGTTCTTCACATTGCTTTTAATGCAGTGAAGAAAAAAACAACAAAATTCTGCACTTGTAGAAAAACAAGAGGACTAATTGCTTGCCTTGCCATATACTCCAATTTGACTATTAACCTCAATAATTTAACCCACCCTTTATTTGACTATTGATAACAATAATTGTTATCAATAATCCACCGAAATTACCACCCTAAAAATGTAATATATATATATATATATATATATATATATATATATATATATGTATGTATGTATTAAAATAATCAATATTGTATAATACATATATATATATATATATATATATATATATATATACACTTGTTTAAAACAAAACAATATAGTCAACTTATTATATTATATATATATATGATTAAATAATCAAAATATTATTTAATATATATAATTAAATAATCAAACATTATTTAATAAATAAAACAACACATAAACTTCTTTATGTATAGATGATTAATTCCAAATTAATCACTAAGCCTCAGTATACCTTAATGTTCAATACAGTGTTATAGAGATGGTATGGGGACACATGGACCTATAATTTCAAGCTCCAATAAATCTTTAATATTTAATTAAACTCTTTAATTAAATATTAGATTTATTAATTCCAGATTTATTCCACTAAAAAACTGGAACTGCACTCTTGTCATTATAGAATTAATTACTCAAATAGGAATCGAACAGTCCATTGATATAATCACTACATATAGATCAATCCTCCATAAACAGTTTATAATATGAGCTAGGTTCAAATCCGTTGACCTCTCAATTACATCTTTATCCTTGAGTGCCCATGATTCTCTAATGAACAACTATTTTTGATCTTATCATAAATTGAGCGCTCTATTGTTCAAGACCCGAATCATTTACTCAAGAGAACTGTTTGTCTACTTCAATTAAGAAGGAATGGATTCCATCTTGTATATTATCATTCCCAGCTAAGTATATCATCATGTCTCCAAGATACAAGGTTTTTAGGTTTGGCAATTAGAGCAAACCATACCGAGTAAGTCAAAAGACACAACTCTACAAATAGGAGTCTGTTAAATACTCAGGATTAAGATCGTTCAATATATGACCATCTGATTGATAAAAGGGAATACTTTATTTCAAGACGGAGATTATTAAAGATTCCAATTTATCGTGTCCATGTCTTGTATAATCTTATTATACAAAGTACCTTCATTCTAATGTCACCACATAAACAGTTCGGATAAAACTGTTCCATTCTTAATGGGAATGAACCGTACTAGTAATTTTAATTAATTAAAGATCCTAACTTTAATTATCAATTACAGACTATTAAGATTATTATATTAAACATAATCCTTATGTATATAACGACTTATATACTATGTTTAATATTACATTTAATAATCATGGAATTTTATGTTATTAATACAATATTAATAACATTAAATGCACACAAATATATAATAGAATGTCAATCTAATTATTAATTAAGCATGAAGATCAACAACATGTGTTCTTAGGGCATTATCCCCAACAAAACTTTGATTAAATAAAATAAATACTATATTGAAATGGGAATGGGGGGAGGTCCCCCCATCCCCATCCCCATTTCCTCATTTTCCCTAAAACATATATATATATATATATATATATATATATATATATATATATATATTAATATGTGGAATGTTTGTTTGTTTATTGTTAATTTATAATTTTTAGTCAAATGAGGAAATGAGGGAACGAGGGAAACATAGAAACGGGGAAAAATGAGGAAAAACAGGGAAATTGGGGAACTGTGGTTAGGGTCCATCCTCATTTCCCCAATGTGCAACCCTAAATCTGTCATTAATTGTTAATTAATTAACTCTTATCACATTCTCGATTAGCACCATCTTAATTGATTACCACTTTTAGGTATTAATCATTTAATTAAATAACATAAATTAAAAAAAAAAAAAAAAAAACATTATCACCAAACCCGATTTGCAATCCAATAAATATTTTTCAATATATGTTTGTCATTCAAATTAGATTTTTGATTAGTTGAATAAATTTAAATTTATCTAATAAGTTTAAATTTATCCAATAAATATATATTTTAAATTTCTAACAACTCATATAGGTTATATATAAATATAATGCAAATGTTAACAGATCAAGTGTTGTAGTTCAGCGATAAAGGCTTACCACTTTGATATGAGGTTATTTATCTTGATGTTGTAGCACTATTGCTAGTTTTTTTTTGTACAAGAAACCTTGTTATTATTATTATTTTCAAAAAAAGAAACTTGTTTTCATGGGCCCAGTTTGGAGTATTTTATGGGTTTGATAGATTAATCTTAGTTGGGCTTTGATTGACTTGGCCTAAAAACATATGTACACATAAAACACATGCATGACAGCACGAGTGAAGAAAAATAACAACAAAACTACTTGTGATGATAAGAAAGAGAGCAAACTGCCAACAAAGCTCAAGCCTATGGCAAAAATGCACAAATATCCGATCTTTAAAACAAATTCATGCTTATATGGTCGTAAATGGCTTCAATTCGAGTCCTACGGCTCTAAGAGAGCTCATTTTCTGCAGTGCTATGGTTGTTCCAGGCACAATCAGCTATGCCCACCAAGTGTTCGCTGAAATTACTGAACCAGACACTTTCATGTATAACGCCATGATTAGAGGCTCAGCTCAGAGCCAATCCAATTTAAACGCAATTTCTTTACATACCCAGATGGATAAAGGTCGTGTAAAGCCTGATAATTTCACGTTTTCGTTTGTACTCAAAGAGTGTACTAAGGTTCTAGATAGAAACATGGGGTTTTGTGTGCATGGAAAGGTTGTTAAACATGGGTTCGAGGTTAATAAATTTGCGAGGAAATTTATCAAATATTTTAAAATCTAGGCCCATACTGTTTTAATAGGTTAGCCACCTCAATCATCACCCTTATAGATTTGAATCCAAAACTCAGCATGGCGAAAACACATCCTCGAAATATCCTCAGACCCTCAGCTTCCTCAAGCGCAATCAAACATCGATCGAAGTTGCGTTCTTAAAATAAAAATCAAATATATTACCTATCACAATCTCGATTTCAATTTCCTATGTTACTCGCCGTATTTTTGCAATAAGCGAAATGAAAACTTCCCGATTAATCAATCGCGTCAAAAGCACTTTTCCCACCAAACAAAACGCCATATTCTGTTCACCATGAATTTTGATAGCCACATCTAACGTTCGTACAGGACGTTCTTTCTCCTTCAAAGTTAGTGATCCGAATAATCACACAATCTCCTCCGCATTCATCACGTGCCACTTGAACTTAAGAAAATCTTGTAATGTTTTCCCCACTTTACTTTCACCTTTGGTTTCAGAGCAAAACCAAAAGGAAAGACTTGTCGATTTACAGTTACTTTATTTTATAAAACTCGGAGGAGGGAGCCTCCATATACTTTGGTTTATATATTATATAATATTTATTAACTTAAAACAATATAATAATATAAACATAAATAATATATTTATTTATATTTAGTTTTATAAAATATATATTTAATATTAATTACTTGGTTTATTCGTTTTGGTTCCATTTTTTGCTAGGTAAATACGTCCATGACTCGCATAAACTCGGTTTTCATATTTTTTGAATTGAATTGACTCGTCTCCTGGTGACTCGACTCAAACACGTATTTTAGAGGTTCAAAAATTAAATGGCACTATTTGGAGTTGGCTTTTCATGACTGTCTTTACTTTAAAAACTTATGTTTAAAATGCACTTATTCTGATGAGAAGACAAAAATGCCCCCAAAAGTACTTCCACGTTAGTTATTTTGAAAACTTATGTTTCATTTTTAGTTTTTTACTTTTCATTTAACAGAAAGAGTAGAGAGAGAAGTTACACAATTTGATTGTGTTTTGTAACTTCAACAATTTGATTTTGAATACCGATTTGATTGTGTTTTATTGGGTTATACATTCGTTTTGTATTTTGCATTGTTAGATCTTGTTTCTAGGGGTTTTAGTTTTAGACCTAGTTTTTGGTTTCTGGTGTTAGATTGGGGAAGACGATAAACAGTAAATAGGTTAGTGAAAGTCCGGAAAGTTCATTAAAAGGCTCAGGCACTATATAGAAAGTCTCGGAGATACAAAATTAACAAAAAAAAAAAAAAAAACGATTGTTAAAAAGGCTCGAAAATAACTCTCAAAGGCTCAGACATTAGTCACAAAGTCTCGGACATTACTCACAAAGGCTCAGATACAAACTAACAAAGACTCGAACATAAAAAAAAAAACTTTAATGTACATACAAAAGGCTCGAGCAGTTCATGAAAAAGCTCAGGAACTGATTAAAAAGGCTCGGAAACTATTTACAAAGGCTCGAAGATTCAAATTTGACAAATCTAATATTCATAAAAAAGCTCGGAAAGCATACCAAAGTCTCGGAAGGTTTATGAAAGTCTCGAAAGGTTTATGAAAAGTCTCATAAACTAACCCAAGTCTCAGAAACTACACTGCGAGCTCAGTGGGGAGCTCGACCCTCGAGTACGTCAGCGTAGTGCCACTAAACTAATCCAATGAAGATGCATTGATAATATTATGAAGTAGGTTTGTTTGAGTTTGAGTTGGAAATAACTATACAGAGCTTCAACTTCAATGTTAGAGAGAGAAGTAGATCTAAGACAAAGAGAAAAGTTAAAGTCAAAATAATAATAAAAAAATGTGTAAAGAAAGGGTATTTTTGGAAATCACTTACTTTGGTGTCTTTTAAATATAAGTTATTAAAGTGATGATAGTCTTAAAATACCAACTCAAAAAAGTGACAAAACCTCTTATTTCCTCCATATTTTAGGTTCGGTTGATCTCAGATCATAAAACCATGCCCACCCCTACGTGTTGATATATATATATATAACAGAATACTCCAGCAAATTTACTATTTTTATCTTTATTTTTTCTCCAACAATACCCTTACCCTTTAAAAAATATTACTTATTCCTCTCTAAGAGGGACGTATTTACAAGTTGGTAAAATTGACGTTTCTTTACTATCGATAGGAATTTTCTTTTTAAGACCTTGAATTAATTAAAACCTCATATTCATACAGCGATGATTCAATAAAACCTTCCAAGTTAAGCCAATAATTCCATGAGTAAGAAACATTGGATCATCATTTATTCGACATATATGTTGGGGATAATCCTCTAGAACGATGAACGCGGAAACGTCGTGCCTAATATACGCCCATAACTCATAACAAATAATAACGTAAATAAACAGAAAAATAGATGAGAGAGAATAAAACAATCACAACATAAGATATACGTGGAAAACCCAAAATGGGTAAAAAACCACGGGCTATCAGGACGACAGAGAAAGTTCTACTATATAATAAACTGTTACAACTATATACTCCAGGATTCTCTCTCACACCTAACCCCAAACCACACTCACAAGATCCTCACCAAGAACCCCCCAATATCCCCTAGGTCTCCCCTAAATATCACCCACGGATCTCTAACTTGATCCACCGATATTCCCTTAGATCCCTCCTCGGATATTTCCATGGGTCTCCTTGGATCTCACTCACACTCTCTGATGTTACATGGTGTTCAACTCACACATTCAACCTAATTACAAGGTTTTATTTATACTAGTTACAAGAAGTTTAAGATAAAAGGAAATCCTACTTCTAAACGTACAAGACTTACTTATTCCACATAAATACTATTTCATTTTATGAAAAGTCTTCTTATAAGGAGTAAATCATTTTCCTTCAAGCACAAGAACTTCCAGAAGAAGACCTTTTCCTATTCTGCGCAACATTCCTGATCTTAGCAATACATCGTCTCCGCCGTATTGGTCACGGTGTGCACCCCGCTTCTAACACCACGAAACAATTTTGCTCCTGACCGCTCTTGCTACTGCTATGGCTTTCACAGCGCCACTCGCAGCGCTTTCCACTGATCTTCGACCGCTCTCATTACTGTTGTTGAAATCCACAACATACATCACAGCGCTATACCACTGTGGGAATCGCTGTCAAAGCCACAGCGCAACCCACAACGGTTTGCTTCATTCTTCGGTTCTTCTAGTCTTCAACCTCCCTCAAACACCACCGTTCAACTTCCAAATGTTATCCCACGTCTCCAAGAAGTACCACATCAGTTTAGTCTTGTTTGGTTCACATTTAGTTCACTTAGGAATACAAGTCAAAACCTAACAATTCTCTCCTTTGATTTGAATTCTCAAGACTTTTGTCCACAACCACAATTCTCATCACCGAAAACCACCATACCCCACCACAAGGTATAACCACTTAGAAACGAACCATCCTAAGATTTTTCTTCAACACATTTTTTTTTGTTCGTAGTTCCAGCACCATGTTGAAATAACCTGCTGAAATTGTGGTGCAACTCCTCCAGTCAGATTTCCAGGGAGTTCGTCAGCCATCGACATCTTTGTCCACCATACACCTTGCATCACTTTTTGACCAATGCCTTGTGCACAATTATGGACCACTAGCAGCAACATATCCTCTTCCATGGCCAGTGGGGAAAACTGCCAAAAGGATAAACATGTCCTTACATCACCTAACCCTGTGAAAGACCTTCTGTCTTTGCATCACATACATGATGAAAGACTTGCTACTAGAAACCGGGAGTGCTTTGCCGGATAAGCCCCACACCAAACCACAGAGAGATTTTATTTATTTTATTTATTATTATTATTTTTTTTGTAGTCAAGGGTTGTTTTTTTTTTTTTTTTTTTTGATAGTCAATCAGCTTCTTGTGCAACCTAGATTGAATCTCCATGACTTGTACCTGTCACCACAAACAAAACTTCTCCTCCATCAATATTCTTCCTTTCATCAAACCCTACCGAGTTCAAAACCGCCTTTAAGATGTATCTCCTTTGCTAAACCATACTAGGTAACCATGATCATCATTATCCCAATGCCACCAAATCCTCCATACGATCTCCCGTAAAGACTTGTCACCGCCATCGCCAAACCATATGGCTCTAATACCAATTGTTGGGGATAATCCTCTAGAATGATGAACGCGAAAATGCCGTACCTAATATACGCCCATAACTCATAGCAAATAATAACGTAAATAAGTAGAAAAATAGATGAGAGAGAATAAAACAATCACAACACAAGATATACGTGGAAAACCCAAAACGGGTAAAAAACCACGGGCCGTCAGGACAACAGAGAAAGTTCCACTATATGATAAACTGTTACAACCATATACTCCAGGATTCTCTCTCACACCTAACCCCAAACCACACTTACAAGATCCTCACCAAGAACCCTCCAATATCCCCTAGGTCTCCCCGAAATATCACCCACGGATCTCGAACTTGATCCATCGATATTCCCTTGGATCCCTCCTCGGATATTCCCATGGGTCTCCCCGGATCTCACTCACACTCTCTGATGTTACATGGTGTTCAACTCACACATTTAACCTAATTACAAGGTTCTATTTATACTAGTTACATAGAGTTTAAGATAAAAGGAAATCATACTCCTAAACGTACAAGACTTACTTGTTCCACATAAATACTATTTCATTTTATGATAATGTCTTCTTATAAGGAGTAAATCCTTTTCCTTCAAGCACAAGAACTTCCAGAAGAATACCTTTTCCTATTCTGCGCAACATTCCTAATCTTAGCAATACATCGTTTCCGTCGTATTGGTCACAGTATGCATCCCGCTTCCAACACCACTAAACAATTCTGCTCATGACCACTCTTGCCACTGCTGTGGCTTTCACAGCGTCACTCGCAGCGCTCTCCATTGATCTTCGACTGCTCTCATTACCGCTGTCGAAATCCACAACGTACATCACAGAGCTATACCGCTGTCAAAGCCACAGTGCAACCCACAGCGGAACCCATAGCGGTTTGCTTCATTCTTCCGTTCTTCTAGTCTTCAACCTCCCTCAAACACCACTATTCAACTTCCAAACGTTATCCCACATCTCCAAGAAGTACCACATCAGTTTAGTCTTGTTTGGTTCACATTTAGTTCACTTAGGAATAAAAGTCAAAACCTAACAATCTAGAACGAAACGTTTGTTCTATATGCAAACTCAAAACAGAAATGGGAATTTGAAAGAGTGAAAATGGTGGGAAATGTCACCTTTTTGAGTTGGTGTTGCACATGGGGCACCCCTTTAATAACTTAAATTTAAAAGGCACTAAAGTAAGTGATTTTCAAAAATGCCTTTACTTTACACATTCTCTTACTTTGAAGTTTTCTGAGATTTTATTCTTTCATCTTCTTCATAGAGGTCTATTTAACAGACCTCCAATGGAGGTCGAACATTATAATATTATCAATGCATCTTCATTGGATAATTAGTTTAGTGGTGCTATGTAGACGCATTCGGGGGTCGAGCTCAAAGCTTTTTTTTTTTTTTTTTTTTTTTTCAATTTAAAACTCTAATTGGGTTCCTTTTCATTTGTTCTACGAGTCTTTTGTAAACCTTAAGCTGGTTGTATGAATTTTGAATATAATTGAAAAGGCTCGGAGACTATTTACAAAGTCTCGGAGATACAAAATTAACAAAAAAAGCTGATGGTTAAAAAGGCTCGGAGACTAATTGAAAAGGCTTGGAGACAGTGTTAAAAATCTCGGAGATTCAAATTTGACAAACCTATTTATAAAAAATAAAAAAGCTTGGATTACTGTTGAAAAGGCTCGGACAGTGTTAGAAATGGCTCGAAGACAATGTTAAAAGTTTCGAAGATTCAAATTTGACAAACCTATTCATAAAAAATTAAAAAGCTAGGATTACTGTTGAAAAGGCTCGGATAGTGTTAGAAAAAGCTCGGAGACAGTGTTAAAAGGCTCGGAGATTCAAAATTGACAAACCTATTCATATTCGTTAAAAAAGCTCGGATTATTGTTGAACAGGCTCGTACAGTGTTTGAAAAGGCTCAGAGACTGTGTTAAAAAGCTCGAAGATTCAAAATTGACAAACCTATTCGTATTCGTTAAAAAAGCTCGGATTACTATTGAAAAGGTTCGGACAGTGTTAGAAAAGGCTCGGAGACAATGTTAAAAAGTTCGGAGATTCAAAATTGACAAACCTATTCATATTCCACTATTAATTGTAGATTCTCGTCGACTTTAGGACTGTAGCGTCGCTGCCGGTGAGTTCGCCGTCATATTTTCAGGTGTATGTTGTTGCAGCGGTTTCTTTCTCTCTCTATTGTTTTCTCTCTAGGTTTGTAAACGACACAAAGTGACAAAAAATGAGTATTTTTGTCTGGTCACCTATATATGTGTCTTTTAAACGTGAATTAGTAATGTGGTGAGTTTCTTACAAAACCCAGCCCAAATAGAGACAAAATTTTTTTGACCCCTTTGAAAGAAGAAAAATCTTTCAATTCAAAACTTTTTCTTTGGAAAAATCTTAGGATTCTAGCCACGAGGTCTGTATATTATGAATGTGATAGGATGAGATAGAAAAGTTTTTAATTTATGTAATTCATTTTTGTTTTTTAAACTAAAAAACGGAAAGCAAATTTTTTATTTATTTATTTATTTATTTTTATTTTATGAATTAAGATTTATTTGGGAGAGGGCTGCTATTTTATTTAGGAGACAGTTTTAACCCAGCTCTTTATTACATATAAGAGCCGAAATGAGAGAGATCTATTTTAGGATTTGATGTAGATTTATAATTATGAAACCTTTACATGTTGTTTTGAAAAATATTTGTAGATAGATTTGTAATTCAATAATGTTACTTTCTAGTGTCCAAATCTAGTGTCCAAATAATGTGGCATTACTATAATTTATTCATTTAAATTTTATTAGACTTGCACTATTTAAATAAATGGATTATAGTGATGTCATATTATTTGGAAACCAGATTTATACACCAAATTTGTACAAAATAACATTCCTCTTTATAATTATAAAAAAAAAAGTTAAGATCATTGTTTTACTTGCTAAGCGAACAAAATAACCTTGTCATGGTCAAAAAGGGAAGAGACCCAATTTAATGAAAAAAATAAATATATAGTGGAATTTTGGAAAGTTAACTACATTACATATTGGCAAAAGGTGTAAATGAAGGGTGATTTAGTGCAATATAATATTAAAGCAACCAATAGTTGTTGTAAAAAGTGTCCCTTCTCTCTCGCAGCCAAGACACCACTCTGCATGCAGCAGCAGTGCACTACATGACACATACACACACTGATCAGTCACGGTACCCATATCTGCTCTCTGATCTCTCTCATCATCACTCATCACCATATCTGCTATCTCAAAAATGCCTCAACAATCCGATTCTCACAACGACATTTCCACCTCAACGGAATGCTACACTTGCGGCACTCAGGTGGGCATCCCGGTGTTCCACTCAACCACCTGCGACGGCAAATGCCAGCCAGACTGGCAGGCATCCGCCGGCTCTTCTCTCTTTCCCATCCAGACCCATCCCAATTATAACTATTGTCCGGACAAGGTTCTGGATCCTCGGAGCGTGCTGGTCAAGAGGTGGAACAGGGTGTTGTTGGTGGCGCGTGGGATGGCGTTGGCCGTCGATCCTCTGTTCTTCTACGTGTTCTCGCTCCACGTGGGAGAGGGTGGGGCCCCTTGCGTCTACTTGGATGCTCAGCTGGCGGCCATCGTAACCGTTCTTCGCACGTGCGTTGATGCTGTGCATCTCTGCCACTTGTGGCTTCAGTTCAGGATGGCTTACGTGTCCAGGGAATCACTTGTTGTCGGATGTGGCAAACTCGTGTGGGACGCACGTGCCATTGCTCGTCACTACTTGCTCTCTCTTCGAGGCTTTTGGTTGGATGTTTTCGTCATACTCCCTATACCACAGGTGTTTCCTTCTTTCTCATTTCATAATTTATCCTTTCTTAATATATGTGTGCAATTTAATAGTTTTGAAGAAGAAAAATTGTGAAAGTTATGGACTAGATAGGGTCAATGTAGATGATCCTCACCATATATAATATATAGAATACTTTTCTAATCAAGATCGTTCTAACTTCATAATTTCAGGATGTTCAACCGCAGACATACATTCACAGTGGTTCCATAGCCTCATATTAACAAATATTCACACCCAATATGAATGTGTGGCTGTGGTTTAACTTATAATTTCAGAACGTACTTACTATAGAACCACCCATGATATATATGTTTCTTGAATTGAACTGATGAGTTAATTTGCAGGCAGTGTTTTGGTTAGTAGTACCAAAACTGATAAGAGAAGAGAGGATTAAGGTGGTAATGAGTATACTTCTGTTTATAATAATGTTCCAGTTCATCCCCAAGGTATACCATAGCCTTTGTTTGATGAGAAGAATGAGGAAGGTCACTGGTTACATTTTTGGCACTATTTGGTGGGGCTTTAGCATCAATCTCATTGCTTATTTGATCTTCTCTCATGTAAGAACTTTTTTTTTATAATGATCTGTTGTATTTAAGATCATGAACTTTGGGACATCTATTGAATACCTGCTCTGCTCACAGGTTACTGGAGGATGCTGGTATGCTCTTGCCACGCAACGCATAATTTCATGTCTCCAGCAACGATGTGAAACAAACAAATACTGTGATATTTCCTTCTCTTGCTCCAACATCCACCATAAATCTCCATCCCCACTAACAATGAAAAACTCATTGTGCATGGATGATGATGGACCATTCAGCTATGGGATCTATGCACCAGCTCTTCCGGTCGTTTCTAGCCATTCCATGGCTGATACAATCTTGTATCCCATCTTCTGGGGCCTACTAAATCTAAGGTAACAAACGCACAAACGCACGGGTTAAAGAATTTTTTTATCGTTATGAAAATTAATGAAGAAGTTCATGTTTGTTCTTTTAGGATATTTGATAATGTATTAAACTTTGGTGGGAGATTTAATATTGAGCTTATATATGTTTTTGCAGCTCTTTTGGGAATGAACTTGAACCCACAAGTAACTTGGTAGAAGTAATGTTCAGTATATGCATTGTGCTCTGTGGCCTGACACTCTTCACTTTATTAATTGGGAATATTCAGGTAAAGCTCTGATTTTCAATTTTTCGTTTCCTATTCTTATGGTACTTAATTGCAAATATTTTACTTAATGAAATCATTGTCTAACAATGTTAAGTTGGTTGTCAAAAGGTGTCACTAAACGTGGTTACAGCAAGGAAGAAAAAAATGCAGCTGAGACGCTGTGATATTCAATGGTGGATGAGTCGAAGACAGCTGCCATCTGGTTTGAGACGGCGGGTACGCCATTTTGAACGGCAGAGGTGGGCAATAATGGGACAAGATGAACTGTATTGGATAGAAGAATTACCTGATGGGCTTCGGAGAGACATTAAGCGATATCTGTGCCTAGACCTCATCAAAAAGGTAACCAAAATTAACAATCTAGTTTGAATTCTCTTTTAATCTATATTTTGGACTCGTAAATATAAGCGGATTCGAGTGATTTTTAAACTTGAAAACCTCTAAGAGAAAAGGTTCTAACGAAATTCAAAATCTTTCTAATGGTAATATACTTTTGTTTCTTAGGTGCCTTTGTTCCATAACTTGGGTGATCTTATTCTTGACAACATGTGTGATCGAGTCAAGCCCCTTGTTTACTGTAAAGATGAAAAGGTATGTAGTTGCAACTAAACTTACATAGTAAAAATTACTTCATTTTTCTTTTCAATTGATCAAAAATGTGTTAATTAAACATTATAAATTGCTAACAAAACAGATAATCAGAGAAGGAGATCCAGTGCAAAGAATGATTTTTATCGTACATGGACGCATAAAAAGAAGCCAAAGCTTAAGCAAAAGCAAGGCTGCCACAAGTGTAATAGAACCCGGTGGCTTTCTAGGAGATGAGTTGCTCTCCTGGTGCCTTCGACGCCCATTTATTGACCGTCTTCCAGCATCATCTGCAACATTTACTTGTAATGAATCAGTACAGGCATTTGGTCTGAATGCAAACCATATTCGCTATATCACAGATCATTTCCGGTACAAATTTGCTGACGAGAAGCTTAAGTGGACAGCAAGATATTATTCTTCGAATTGGAGGACATGGGCAGCCGTGAATATACAATTTGCTTGGCGGAAATATAAAATGAGAGAAAGGGGTCCCGAGATCAACCTTGAGATGAGTAACGGAAGCTTTGAGGACCGGCTTAAGCGATATGCAGCCGTGTTCATGTCTGTTAGACCACATGATCATCTTGAATGAATGCATTACAATTTTAGGGTTGGGTCAACATCAAATAATCCATTTTTAGACCCTCAATTCTCCATGCAAATGATGGAAAAATGCATTCATGTTATAATAAGACAATTGGAAAATGTTTCAAAATTTTAAGCTTTACCAGAAATGGAAAGCATAGGTCACTAGTTTGGCATGTTGGGCCTTCACGGGCCGAAATGACTTTGAGAAGATTTTATTTAAGGGAAATATTAGAATTTAAAAAAACAATAATATTAGAGGACCTAAAAAAGTGACCCAAATTTTGGACCCAAACCTATGTGACAACATCACATGGGATCTTTGGGAAGAGTGACGTGGGCCCATATTGTGTGTGATGTCGAGTGACCTAAATTTTGGACCAAAGCCTATGTGATAACATCACATGGGATCTTTGGGAAGAGTGAAGTGGGCCCATTTGGGTCACACACAACATGGGCCCACGTCACTCTTCCCAAAGATCCCATGTGATGTTGCCACATAGGCTTGGGTCCAAAATTTGGGTCACTTTTTTGGGTCCTCTAGCATTATTGTTAAAAAAATAACAGCTATTGCATTTTACTATTATATTACTACGTTTTTAATCGGTCATTTCTCTTTGAAGCACGCTTATATAGTTATATTATCAAGTCATTTCATTAGCTATTAGTTGGTAAATTCATCTACTTCTATTTAGTGAATATCTACTTCTACTTAATTAGTTGCTTACGAGCTTCACACTGGTTTTATTAAAGCTGCATTTTGGATTGCTTAATCACTTAAACTTACAAAATAATAACTTATTTTATAAGTTTTGAGCAAACACTTGTTTGGTAAACTTTCTAAAAGCAATATATTTCATAATTTGTTTCTCCAATAATAAGTTTTTGAGAAGTTGGTTGGGGGTTGTTTATGAAAATTGATTATAGGAGAAGTTAGCCCATTACCTCTGAAAAATGTTTCAAATTTTAAACTTTACCAGAAATGGACAACATAGATCACTAGTTTGGCATGTTGGGGCATTAGCCCTTTACTGGATGGATGACTTTGAGAAGAATTTATTTAAGAGCAATATCAGAAATTTGAAAAAATTACTAATTTAAAATTGAGGTGTACATGTAGGTTTAGAAGGGTGTAAATAGTGTCATACATGACTTCGAAAAGAGAGAGGAAGCCATGGACCTAGTATATAGAGCCTTTTTTTTTTTTTTTTTAATAAATAGTATCATAGAAAAAGAAAGAAAGAATGTACAAAATATAAAGAGTATAGCCTAGGAAAACAAAGCATCTAATGCGAAAAAAGATCTCAAAAACTAAAAAAAAAGAAAAAAAAAAAAAAAAGGAAAAAAAAAGGGCTAAACATGAGAGCTAAGCCATAATAAAGACTAAGATGAAACAAATCACCCAATAGCGATATTTCAATTTAAGGCTAAAAGAGGCTAATCCTTCAAGTTGATTGATAAGAGCCGACTACAAATAGTATCAATAATGGAGTGGGTAACGACTATGTTGGTCTTTTGAGAGCTCCCAAAGATTTGATTGTTCCTTTCTCTCCAGATAGAGTAAACCGCTGCAGCAAGACAGAGCTTCTTGACGACAAAGGAAGGAGATTTCCCTCTCCAATGTTTAGAAGCCCCACTCTCAATAAAACTAGTCAAGCTCTGACCATTCCACAAACGACAACATATATCCATCAAATGACACCATATGGCTTTGCTGTAAGCACACTCAAAGAAAATGTGGGCATGGGTCATAGGGGAAGAGGTGCATATAACACGAAGAGTACCGGCCAGCATGAGGAGCATATAGATGAACATGGTCTAAAGTTGAAAGTCTACCTCTAATGGCTAACCAAAGAATGAAAATCAGCCTCGGAATGTTATGAGAATACCATACAAGCTTAAACCAAGGAACCAAAGGTTGAGGAGTATTGAGACTAGCCATGGTTAAAGCTACAGAATAAATTCCATTGGGAGAAGGCATATGGTTCTTGATTTCTAGGAGATTTTTTTTTCTAATGACCAAGATTTTTTTTTTTTTTTCCTGATATTGCTAGCAACACATGACCTTATTGTACATCACTACATCCTAATTCACCACCAAATGTCTTTGGTCAGCAACCACCTATTCCAAATTAGCAAAGATAATAAAATTATTTGCACTATTTAAAACCACTTAACCAAGTGAGCTCTTCTAAAGCATTAACGTTTTCTTGCTGTAAAAAGGGCAAGCTGCACGCAAGGAACACAAACAAGCTGCTGAGCTGCATTCTTCTAAGGTTTATCATATAGTAAGTAAAAAAATATTGGACAAATGAAGTGGGTCAGATCCATACATGATAGTAGTGGCGATCAGGGGTCTCTACCTCAACCGGAATATCAGTCAAGTTTGCATCGAAGCATCTGGAAATGTTAAAAACAAGACTTTTAGATGGACAAGAGCAGAAAAGAGGAAAATCATTGGACGGTGAAGGTATGAAATGTAATACGCAGATAATTTGTAAAGTGTAAAGAGAATCTCTCTTAAGAAAAAACAAACAATAATCAACACTTAGATTACAAGTCAAATGAAAAAAAAAAAAAAAAAAAAAAAAAGTCATTTAGGTTTGATTCCCTCTTAAGTTAACTTATTCAGTCTCCACATTAAAAAAAAAAATGACTCCTAATTATTGTACAAAATCACCTTTAAAGTTTCAACAAAACTTATCATGAAGCATTCCAATTCCAGGTTCAAAAATTAAATAGCACTTTTTTTGGGGGAGGGCTTGTGCAAATAGCACCACTTTAATAAGGGTTATTTTAATAGCACCAAAATAGGTGATGAGACCAAAATACCCCCACTTACTCTTTTCCTTTTTATTTTTTTTCTTGAAAATTCGAGACTTATTCATAATTGTTTCGAGACTTATTCATGCGTTTTCAAGACTTATTCATGCATTTCGAGACTTAATTCAAGTTTGTTCAGGACTTATTATGTTCGACCTCCATCAATGGTGACAGTGACGATCCGACGACGGTGCCGGTTGACTCTGAAAATAGTTGGATCTGGAAGATTGAACAATGCTGAGTTCATTGGCGCCATCGGTTTCGTCAGATTCGCGACGGATCGTCATAGATCGGACGATGAAGATTCGCGACGGTTTGGGTTTTGCTTCGTTTCTCTCTCTACACAACTCGAAAATGAAAACGAACACTTCGGTTACAATTATTGGCACTTGACGAACATTTTCCCGATGGTTTTATCGGTCAACTCACCGGTTGGTGGTGGCACCTCCATTGAAGCTCCATCAATGGAGGTTTGGGAAAAAGGAAGAAGAAGGCGAAGGACACACAAGAGAAAAGAAAAGAAGCTGGGGGGTATTTTTGTCCAAATTCCATTTTTGGTGCTATTAAAACGAGAGTTATTAAAGTTTGATAGTTGTACAATTCAAAATTTAAAAAGTGCTATATACCCCTATTTCCTCTTCCAATCAAATTATACATAGGGATGACAACAGAGTGAATTGGGGACCTATACCCCAATCTCCATCCCCGATTCGGCAAGATAGATTCGAAGAATCCCCAAATCAAGGAAGGGATATACATCCTGCTTCGTTCATCCTCATATCCAATAAAAAAAATATTTTAAATATATTTATATAAGAAAAATGTGACTAACATCCATAATTGTACATTAAATAAAATAAAAATCCATAATTATACATTCTAATGATATTACAAATCTTGAAAAATATTTCAAAATTTTCTATCCCATTAAACAATCTTCATAACTTTACAAAATTGATTATTGAAAATAATAAACTCATACATTAGGCCAAGTTTGTTTAGAAGATTATAGTTATGAAATTAACTTTTACCGTTTCGGTGTGAGAAAGATAAAAAGTAATTATATATAATTAGAGTTAAAAATTACAATATATATATATATATATATATATATATATATATATATATATAAATTTGTTATATTTATAAAATATTAAAATGGATAGTCGGGTTGACGGATAACAATGAATATTCATCTCTATCATGAAAATAAAATGAATATAAAAATAGTATCAATCATTGTGCCAACCCCGATGTAATAGCTAGTATTCATTCTTGTCCAAAATAGAGTAGATCCGTACACACACATTATATGTATATGTTGGTTCTCTCCTTATTTTAATTTCGGTAAGGATCTTGAAGAAAACATATTGATTTTAATGAATTTTTATTTGATTTTTTGTGTGAATGATAAGTTCAATGAAATCTACAATTGAAAAAAAATTGAGAATTTTTCGAGTACTATAATTATTTATCTCGATTTTATTGAATATAAAGGCATTAGGAAAATGAAAGAAATATAGGAAAAATCAAGAAAAATAGTTATAGTACTCAAAAAATTCTAATTTTTTTGAGTATGTAGATTTCATTGAACTTATTATGCACACAAAAATTTAGATCAAAATTCATTAAAATTAATGTGTTTTCATCAAGGTTCTTACCGAAATTAAAATAAGAGATATTTTAAGAGAGAACTAATATATACCTAGGAGTAAAATATGAGAATTTTTCAAGCACTAAAACGATTTTTTCCGATTTCGTAAAATATGAAGGCATCGGAAAAATGAGTGAAATATAAAAAAATTCAAGAAAAATAGTTCTAGTGTTTGAAAAATTCTCAAATTTTATTCATAGATAGATTTTATTGAACTTATTATAAATATATATATATATATATATATATATATATATATATATATATATATATATATTAGATCAAAATTCATCAAAATCGATATGATTTCATTAAGGTCTTTACAGAAATTAAAATGAGGAATCCCTTACCACTATATATATATATATCCATAATTTTCAAGACCCAATATCATTTAAAGTCTACTTCAACTTTAAGGATGGACCAATATATTAATAAATAAATAAATAAATATTCATTTAAAAAAAATGCTAATAAATGGGATTGATTAAAATTAATCAATGTTTATTAAATTTGAAACACCTTTAATTATTATTATTATTTTTTTTAAACGCCTTTATTTTAGTCAATTTTAGAATATTCTACATAAATTTCCAACACTATCTTTCTTTGTATATTATTTTACTTTTACCACTTCCATGATGCACAGTAAAATCATGAAGTGCGTTTTATATCTTACTCATCAATGGGTGGTTCTCTAATAAAAACGTCTTGAAATTATAAAGTCAGGACAATCACCTACAACCACACATTTACATTGGGTGTGAGTATTTGTTAATGTATGACTGTGAGCTCAATGTGAATATGTGACGTATTGAAATTATAAAGTCAAGACGTTCTGACTAGAGAACCACCGCTCATCAACATCATCCTTTTTATTTTTCAACTACTATAACTTTTGTTCTTCCAATAAATAAATAAATAATAATAAATAAATAAATAAATAAAAAAGCCTACTGTAAATTTTGGTATTTAAGAGAGGGACATAATTTATAACTTGTGATTTGAACCCATAATCCCATTGATGTGAGTGTGAAGAGCTTATTATTGAACAAACCTCTCTCGTCAGTCGGCATCAATAAATTTTCTATCGGATCAACTTCATTTAATCATCAACGAATTTTCTAATTTAATGTTTATATGAGTACATTTAATGTTTCTAATTTAAGGCACTATCCAGATTAAAGTTTATATGAGTACATTTTTCTAATTTAATCATATTTTTGAATAATAAAACGCACACACTAATATATACAACCTTTTAAACTATTATTAATTTTCTAATATTGCACTACCTCTCCACTGAGTCCACTCCCATCATAGATGTAAACCTAATCCTTTAAAATTCGATTTGAGCCAGACGTAAACCAAGACCTTAATTTTATACAAGAATAAATACCTTATAATTGGATCAATTAGCTATCACAAACAAATGTACTTTATATATTATATGGAAGGAATGTAAATATCTCCTACGCATGAACGATTTTTCCTCGCCACCCACAATTTCAATCGAATAAAAACAGTAGAAACCCTCAATTTTTTGTTCTATACGCGTGCAGCGTGCTGTTCAACATTTTTACTCTCGTTCTATATAAAATTAGTTCTCTATCGATAGAGAGATCAACCGTTCGTACCATAAAAATTAAAAGGGGTAATTACCCTAGTGGCCATCAACTTTTGCCACCATTATCAAAATGGCCATCAAATGGGGAAATTGATGGAAAATGATCATTTTTGGCAAACATTGTTACACTAATGGCCATTCTATCCATTTCCATCCATTTCCATCCAATTCCATCCAATAAGTGGCATTTTGGTAAATAAGGGGATGACATTAATTTATTTTAGATGTTTTTTAGAAATCAATTTTTTCTTTTGTTTTTTGAAACAAATAATTATATTTAGTGTGTACATATACATATAACATATCTCAAACACACACACACACATATATATATATATATATATATATATATATATATATATGTATTTCTTTTCAACTTATCTTAAATATATTTTTTAGAATTTTTAGATTTTGTAACCTTAATCTTTTCAAAAAAGAATATATATATTTTCAACTTATCTCAAATATGTTTTTTAGAATTTTTTGATTTTATTGCCTTAATCTTCTCATATATATATATATATATATATATATATATTTATTTCTTTTCAACTTATCTCAAATATATTTTTTAGAATTTTTAGATTTTTTAGCCTTAATCTTCTCAAAAAATAAAATAAAATACATATATATACATATATATATATATATATATATATATATATATATATATGTTTGAGATATGCTATACGTATATACACACTAAATATAATTATTTGTTTCAAAAAAAAAAAAGGAAAAATTGATTTCCAAAAAACATTTAAAATAAATTAATATTATCCCCTTATTTACCAAAATGCCACTTATTGGATGGAAATAGATGGAATTGGATGGAATGGCCATTAGTGTAACAATGTTTGCCAAAAATGGCCATTTTCCATCCATTTCCCCATTTGGTGGCCATTTTGATAGTGGTAACAAAAGTTGATGGCCACTAGGGTAATTACCCCAAATTAAAATGTGCTGGTCCTTGGACTAGTCTAATCGTTGAACCTTCGTTGTTTAATTTTAGATATTTACTTATGCAACTTTAAATAATTGCAGCATATATAATTACTTTGTATAGGGGAATGATCAATGAACACAATTTTTTTTTTTCTTTTGGCACGGTTTATAGGTTTTGGATCAATAATAATTAAATGATTTAGATTAATGTACGTGTTTTCCTTAATTTTTTTAGATTTTCTGTTTCTTTCTCTTTGCTTTTAAATTTATTTCTTTATCTTTTATTTGTCTTTCTTCCCTCCTACATCAAATTTAAAAGGTTTTCTCCTATTTTCTCTCCCCTATTCTTAATATTCTTTTTCCACTCCATTCTTGTTTTTTGTTTTGGTGAAAATTACTCTAAATCTCCCTAAGGTTTGCTCTTTTACATGCGGAAAAACTTTATTGAAATTTGACATTCACATTCCATATCATTATTCAAACTTGGTCAAACTTAACGCCGTCAAAGTTTGACGGTCACCATTAAAGAAGATCCGATCTAGATTGGTCAAACTTAATGCCGTCAAAGTTTGACGGTCAAAATAACTGTTGACCAATCTGGATCGGATCTCCTTTGATGGAGATCTTTACCGTCAAACTTTGACGACGTTAAGTTTGACCAATCTGGATTGGATCTCCTTTGATGGAGATCTAGATTGGTCAATGTTTAAGTTTGACTAACAATTTGTGAGGTAGGTGTCAATTTTCAATAAAGTTGTTAGTTTGTGTAAAAGAGCAAACCCTAGGGTAGTACGATGTAATTTGCATTTTTTTTCTAATAATTACAAATAATTTGAGGTGTAAAAGAGTAATATGATTCAAACCCACAAACTCAATGGTGTATATATAAGAGACATATCACCGAATCAACTCATGATCTCGTCCACTCTATCCTCGTTTAAGTTTATCTCGGATGTCACATATTATCTCTCTCTGTCTAAATTGATGTCACAATATATTAAATTTTCCTATTGTATCATTATGAGTTATTTTTCCACGCTCCTCATAATTTCAATATATTGCGGTTGCTACCTTAACACTAGCATATTGATTATTGAATATAAACAGTGAATCCATGATCATTTTTTTTTTGTCCTTTATGCTCACTATAAATATCATAGATGATAGTAGCTAGCTTTTAACCTATCAAAACCAGCTCATACAAAAACTTGCAATAATGTCTTCTTCAAGATTTTTCTCTTCCTTGTACCTTCTAACCTTTGCGTTCCTTCTTCGAACCGTTTTCAGAGCAGAACCTCTCTTCCATTTCTGTTCAAGCTCTGAGAAATTCGAAGCAGGCAACCCATACGAAGAAAACCTGAACAAATTCATGGGCTATCTCTACTGCAAAGCTCCTCCCACCGGGTTCGGGAGGGGTGTTTTGGGGGACAAACCGAACCAAACAATAGGACTCGCTCTTTGCAGAGGAGACGTCTCAACTGCGGACTGCAACACCTGTGTTGTTGATGCAAGCACTGAGATCCGCAAGCGCTGCCCCTACAACAGCGCTGCAGTCATTTTTTACGATAACTGTTTGTTGAAGTACTCAAACAAAGATTTCTACGGCGAAATCGACAACAAAAACAAATTCTACTTATGGAACGGGGAGAAGGTTAGCAACCCGAAGACTTTCAATGAGAACACAAAGGAATTGCTTAGCCAACTAGCCATAAAAGCCCAATCGTCTCTTAAGTTATATGCGGTACGTTTAAATTTTCATACTTGTAATATTTTTTGTGCTTATAATGTATAAGAAGTCTACGGGAAGTGTGTATATATATATATATATATATATATTACAATTGGTTCATAACATTCTTTAGTATATATAGTAATATAGATTTCTCTTGTGAATTGAACTTATCTTCTTTAACTTCACTTGTGCATTCTCTAACAATGCTTGGTTGGTTTTGATTGACCTCTCTTATAATTAATATATATAGTCTTTCTATTATCAGTTCGAACTAATATAAAATGTATCAATTCCTTAAATGTGGGCCATTGGATTTAAATGTTTTGACTTGGTTGCACATATAAGGAATTGATATATTTTATATCATTTCAAACTGACAATAGAAAAATTATATAAATAAATAAATATATATATTTATATATTTGTCGTTTGAGAGAGCTTAACCCAAACCCATGATGACACATGTAAGGAACTGATATATATATATCAATTCGAACTAACAATAGAAAAAAAAATATATATATATTTATTGTTTAAGAGAGCTTAACCCAAACCCATGATGACTTCTGTTGAAGGCTCTGATAACATGATAATTTTCATATTTAATTATATTTTTGGATCCAAAATTTTTGTTGCACTCTTTACTCATCTACTTTTAAGACTATCACTAACTTAAGAACTTAAGTTTTAATAACATCTAAAATGTGAATTTGACAACAATACCCTTAAAACACAAACATCAAAACAAGTCTCGTGCTTTTTTTTTTCCTAGACTTATTTCATGATTCCAAGACTTATTTTCATATTCACAAGACCTATTTTGGTATTTTTGAGACTTATTTTGTGTTTCTGAAACTTATTTTGTAATTTCCAAGATTTATTGGATATGTTTTGCAAATTTTGAGATTTATTAGGCAAAATACAAAATTGAAGATCGATTTCAACCTCCATGGAGGTCGAACGACTTTGACCTCCATTGGAAGTCTGTTCCACCTCCAATGGAGGTTTGTTCCACCTCCATTGATGGAGGACAATGGAGGTTTTAGAAAAAAAAAAAAAAAAAAAAAAACCCTAATGGTAGAAAAAGTAATAAAAGAAGAAGGTAATGGTATTTTTGTCAATATGTGCTATTTAACTTAAATTATTAATCTAGTGTCAATCCTAAAAAGTCACTATGGATTTGGTGATATTTAGGTCTATTTTCACTTTTAATTTTATGTTTATGAGAAGTGATAATATTGATTTGTAACTTTACAAATTACAAGTCTATAGGTTATGATACATATATATATATCTTTTATCTTTCCTTTTATAATATTATTTAGTTTCACATTCTTGTGACTTCTCTAACAGGTAGGACAATTAAAGGTGGAGAATTCGCAGACGCTTTACGGGTTGACTCAGTGCACCAGGGAAATGCCTGCCGAAGTTTGTAGAAGGTGTCTTGATGGCATAATTGGAGAACTTCCAAACTGTTGTGATGCTCAAAAAGGAGGGAGGGTTGTTAGTGGGAGTTGTAACTTCAGATATGAGTTATACCCCTTTTTTAATGCTTAAATAACTAAACTTGCTCACAGTTCTGGGGCTACTTCTTCCAGCAGTGAAACACTGCAAGAAAATTAGCTACTGGTTAGATAATTAAGTGGAATAAATTGCTGTCATAAGAGTGTTGCAGGGCAGCTGGAGATGGACTTGCACCATCTATGTATTTTCATGGTCTAGTTATAATCTGGTAAATTATGTACTAGGTTTTCAATAAAAAGTTGTTTTGATGTAACTATTAGTGAATGTAATAATATCATTCAAGAAACGAAATATTTTTATAAGACTTTTTAACTTTAATATTTTCCAGGGAAATTAAACTTCTTATCTTTAATATCTCCTCATATCCGTGATCTCCTCCACTGGAAAGAGGCTGCCTGTTGGTGGTATGCTTCCTGCGGAGGAGAGAGGGTGGCCACCTCCAAGTAGAGATGCACATTTTTCCCTATCCCCATTTCCTCATTTTCCCCATAATTATATTGAAATGGGGATGGGGATGAGGGGGGAGGTCCCCATCCCCATTTCCCCCAAACATATATAAATATAATTATAATATATATATATATATATATATATAGTGGTTCTCTCATAAGGGATCCCTTATTTTAATTTTGGTAAGGACCATCATAAAATTATATCGATTTGAATGAATTTTAATCTGAATTTTTTTGTGGATGATAAGTTCGTTGAAATCTACCTATGAATAAAATTTGAGAATTTTTCAAGCACAAAAACTATTTTTACCGATTTTTTTTAAATATGAAGGCATTAGAAAAATAGGCGAAATATAGGAAATTCAAGAAAAATAGTTTTCGTGCTTGAAAAATTCTCAAATTTTATTCATAGGTAGATTTCAACGAACTTATCATCCACAAAAAAATTCAAATTAAAATTAATTCAAATCGATATGATTTCATAGTGGTCCTTACCGAAATTAAAATAAGGGATCCCTTATGAAAGAACCATTGTATATATATATATTTATTCTTTGAAAACCCTAACTCGCTAAGTATATATACACATTTTATATAAAATGCACTAATGAATTTTATTTTGTATTTGTAATGGAATTTTTTTTTTTTTTTTTTTAGTTTAATTTGTAATTTTTAGTCAAATAGGGGAACGGGGGAAGCGGGGGAAATGGGGAAAAAACGGGGAAAATGGGGAATTGAGAATAAGAATGGATATAGGTCCCCCCAAAATTCCCCATCCCCAATTTATGTTGGGGGGGGGGGGGGGGGGGGGGGGGGGTGGTGGAGGGGATATGGGAGATGGGGGAACGTTTGGGAAGTGGGGATGGGGATGGGGGGACCTATATCCATCCCCATTCCCCAAATGTGCATCTCTACATCTAAGTAAAGGTGGTTTAAATTTTTTTTATTTATTTTAGTTTTCAAATTTTTTTTTTAAATTTTTGTTTTAATAATTTTTTCTTATTTTGTAAATATTAATTTTAAGAGTAGAATAGTCAATTCAATTCCTTCTTCTATTGAAGGGTAAAATAGACTTTTTATGTCTCAGTTGTAAGTCTGTAACATAAGTTAACCCAAGGGGGAAAATGAAGAAAAATAAAACTAGAAGGGGTATAATGCCGTTTTTTGAAACTACAGGATAAAAATGATAATTTCCCTTTAATAAATGACTTCTGTTTAAATATTAAATTAAATTTGTTTAAAAAAAATGAGGAGAAATAAGGAAAAAAAAAAAGAAAAAGAAAAAAAGAAAAGAAAAAAAACATGATTGGATGAAAGAATAATCAACTGAGATTAAAATTAAAGTTTATAGTTTACGATTTATTTTAAAGTACAAGCAAAAGAATTTGAAAATAAAATATTACATAGAGACAGCCAGAGTGCCAGACAGGAAAGTCAGCTCTGTCTGTTATCTAAATTTACAAGTTTATTTCTCAACTGTTCCACACTTTTCACTTAAGCCTCCACCAATTTGCAACCACTACCAGCACATGATTTTTTTTCTTGTAAGAATACAATAAGCAACAGAAAACCACCCACCCCATCCACCAAAAATTCTATGCCCACCCTTCTCAGCAATCTGCTCCAAGTAAACAGCCAACACAAAAATTCATATATCAATTCATATTATAATAATAAAAATGAACAAATATATGACATATTAAGTTTTCAAGAATTAGAGTACTCACCATATATCATCTTTTTTTCCAAAAGATTTGATAAACATCAGAAATATTAACCCAAAAAACAGAGCTGCTGCTCCTCCCAGAACAATTGCCACTGATTTCCCTGTCTTGTTTCCACCTCCTCCTTTGTATCATCAGAGTAAGTTAATTGTGTTAGTAAAAGTGAATCATGTAGAAATAAACTCATTCAACAAGTAAAAAAAAAAAAAAAAAAGAATGCAAATGATGTCAGAGGAGAAATAGAGATAGAGGAACCTCTCTCTTCAGAAACGATCTGACGACAATCAAGACTGTGATATCTATTAGTAACTACCATTGGACCTAAATGCTTATGCTAATAGGAAAGAATCCAACAATAATATTTATTTAAACACTCTAACAAAAATTTATGTTTTTTACTTACCATGGTATTTGTTGCCAGGGACTCCATAGGGGTAGTAACTGTAGCTAATAGAGCATCTGTCCAGATAAATTTGGCCTGAAATTGAACCAATACACTCTTCTTGTGCAATCTGTGCAGCACTGATTACACATTCACCACAATCGCATCCACCTAAATCTCCTTCACACTGAGCCAGAACATGCACAGAACCATAGTCTCCAGAATAAAACCCGTGACCATCAATTACACCGCTCTCCATTGCCGCAAATGCCTCGTCTCTCATCTCTTCAAATCCAATATCTGCTCCCTTCTCACCACAAATCTTGTGTAGCAATTCATGTTTGTTGAACGCCTCTTCGATAAACTCATCAGTCTCGTAATGAAAGTAGCACCCGTTAAGCTGAATCCTAGCTGCCACAGCTTTACTGGTGCACAGGTTTTTTGATAATATTTCAGGGAGGGTATTTACACATTCATAGCAATCGCGGTTGGTTAAATCACCTCTGCATTGAAAGAGACCAGAAACGGCATTGTTATCGCCTCCTGCAGTGGCTTTAAAGAACCTTGACTGGGAAGATTGACGCAGTAGTTCTTGAAACAGAAAGGAAAGGGCTTGCGAGTAAGACTCATCACTCGAGCCTGTGAATTTCTGCTGGCTTGTACAGTTTTTGTATACTAAATTGCTGTAATCAGAATTGGTCTTTACACATGGTAAGTAAATCCCCAATAGCAAATTGACGGATAGAAGAGATAATAGTTTCCAGGTAGAATCCATTTGGAGTTCTGGTGAGGATTTGGTACGTAGTTTTCAGATCCCTGGTAAACTAGAATAAACTGTTATAATTGGAGGACAAGCTGGTTGTTACTTGTTAGAATGTTAAATGTCATATCGGATTTGCTGCTTTTCGAAAGATGGATTGAAAAGTTGGGATTGTCGTATATTTTCTAGCCCAACTCTAACCAACTTCAATGGAAGTAATTGTGGATTTTGTCATTTTAAATTCTGAAAAAAGAGAGAAAAACACTCAGCTTATAAAGTTTTCTCAACCACAATCAACAGTATATATAGATATATTCAATATGATATGTATATACATAATACATATAGAATTGTTCAACTTCAACTTTGACATCTTATCTGAGCTTGACCTCCATTCAGCTTCCAGATCCCAGCTCCGTTTCTTCTCATTTGTTTTGTGTGTGTTAATTGAACCAACTAATAAAGTGATTTTATAGCTTTCAAAGAAGTTAGATGACAACTAACTACACGATATGGATAGTTGGGTACCTACCAATGCGATTTTAGTAGCCTACAATAGTTTCCAATTAAAGTACCTTCGCCCTTTATATTATTGGTTGGACACTTAATTGACAGCTTAAACTCTCGGATTAAGTGGTTATTAACGTGGTATCAAAGTTTGGTCCATGGAGTTCTGTATTCAAATCTCTCATATTCATGCTAAAACATCATTCTCGTTGGAAGTGTCAGTATTAAGTAATCCTAAAATTTGTAGGAATTATCAACACGTGGAAAAAAAATAAACTTTTTATAACCCACCCTCAAAATGTTCTCTTAATTTTCTATTTATATCAAATCAAGACAAACCAGTTCAGGCATTTATGTAACACAACATTTGGTTACAACTTACAACTTCTAAGAGAATTTATATTACATGAGACACGTATGGAAGAGTATTACTAACTAATAAATTTGTTAAAAGTTATGATTTTACAGACAAATGCGCAACAAGAGTTAACCATTTGTTAAATAAGCCTAAGCTATTTTTAATGGATGGTTGAAAAACCAGTCGAAAACAACAAACCACCCTGACATTTCGGCAAAATCTTTCCATTCAAATATAATTTTCCCTTTTCTTCAGGTCTCCAATCTCATTCTCTCTTTCATGCGATATCTGTCTTACAAAAAGGCTTGTACTACAAACGTGTCCCATTCACCGTGAGTGGGACCCACATTTATACACAACCGTCCGGTGGCCGCAGCCTCGTCCTCGTCCTCATCCTCATCCTGCAACCATGGTTGCTCCTCCCCGGGTCCTGGAAATCAATGTCTTATCCGCCCATGACCTGGCTCTTGTCTCCAAGACCATGAAGACCTACGCAGTCGCTTGGGTTGACCCTGAACGCAAGCTCACCACCAGGGTCGACCAGACCGGCCTGGACAGCCCTGCCTGGAATGATAAATTCGTTTTCCGTGTCGATGACAGGTTCCTCACCGATGAAACCTCCGCCATCATGATCGAGATCTATGCTGCTGCGTGGGTTAAGGACGCCCTGATTGGCACTGTAAAGGTCCTCACCAGCCACCTCTTCGGTTCTCTCCTCAACACCACCTCCACCACCCGCTATGTTGCGCTCCAGGTCCGCCGCCCCTCAGGACGCCCCCAGGGGATCCTTAACTTGGGCGTCACGCTACTGGACAACACCATGCGTAGCATGCCGCTCTTCATGGAGCTCTGCACCACAGGCGGGAATTTTAGCGATATCAATGAGGATTACACTAGTAATAATGTGAAAACACAACAACAAAAGGTTCACAAAGATGATCAAGATCTTGAAAGGTCATCGAAAGCAAAGAACAAAACCAACCCTAATGCGAAACTACTCCGGTCTCAGAGTGACAAGACCGACCTGACCAGTGAAGATTACTTCAAACAGGATTGTCCGAAACAACCACCACAAGGTGATTCTCTTGTTGGTGTTGGCTTGAAAGGGAGCGGTGGTAGCATGATCAATGAGTCGTTGTGCTCCTCCGACGTGGGACCATCGGCGTCAGTGGTGGCTGCAGCAATTGCTAAAGGCTTGTACAAGGTACCAGTACCCACCAAGGCACCGGCGGGAAACGGAGGAGGAGGCATGATAACAACAGAGTGGACGGAAAAGGAAATCAAAGAGGAAGAGCTGAAGTCGAAGCTAGAGAGGTGGAAGACAGAGTTGCCACCCATATATGATCACTCCAAAATTAGAGCCAATAGCAAGCAAGGAGGCCGTGCACGGCGGAGGTCCGACAACGGAGGGCTGTTTTCATGTTTCGGGAATGCATTTGGATGTGAAATATCGATTACTTGCGGAGGAGGAAGCAAGAAGAAGAATAATGGCAAGGTCTGTAACCTCAGCTCCGTCGACGGTAGTTCCGTCGCTCAGTCATCATCATATGTTTGACACAGCTTGATAATGGCGGATTCAGGAATTCAATTGAAAAACAATTCGGCTGTAAGAAGATCATCACCACCTTCTTCTTGTGTTTATCTGAAAACATATTTTGAAAAATTTGATTAAATTTTTGGAAGAATTTTTTTTTCTCAAAATCAATCAATCCATCAAATTCGACCTTGTGGTTCTTCATGTGAATGTTCGAACCCCTATATCCTGTAATTGTAAATGTAATTTGAGGGTTCTTGATTTCATGAATTTCAATATGCACTTCTAGAAAATTAATTTATTAGAGTGTATCCAATTTCATAACCAAAGTAATGACCATTGCTAGCTTGTATATGATAGTTATATCTAATTTCAAGCCAGATGTCTCTTTTTTATCTCTTTTATCAGAAAGATTTGTAAGATCTAATTATGTTTCTTTTGCTAGTAATTACGTGTATATATTGTTCATCTTGAGATTTCTCTACAAAGTAATATGTATTATGTATTGGTTTTCATGACTATGTATTGCCACGTACGTGAATTAGCTAGTACTCCCCTAGAGATCGATGCATACTATTATTAATAATTATTAGATGCGAGATCTTGCATGTTTTTCATATACTTTCGACTGTCTGGACTTCTATAAATTCAGGATCTCGCCATTCTATAAATTCACAAATTTGATGGGATTCCATATGAAAAAACATGCGAAATTTTGCGACCAGTAATTTCTATAGTTGCTGGTAGCTAAATTTGATGGTGTTTGATGATTTGATTGACTTTAGGGATGATGAAATGATCAGTTCTTTGTTTGTATTTTAATCATGGACAAGATCATAGGCATGCATGATTTTGTATTTCTTATATCCATGATCTGCTTTTCTTGAGATGCTCATCCCTAAATTCTTATCATACGTGTCAAGCAAGCCAAGTGAAATATAATACAATTACAAACAAAGACAGCTACTAGGTAGCATTTCTGATCAATTACCGCTTGCATTATTGTTTGGAAAAACACTTAATAGATCTTTTTCAAAAAAAAGATAATTAGATGAGAAAGGTGTTTTCTAAAAACTGCAGCTAGCCTTGGCTTGAATGGATGTCTATTTAATGATTGTCTAATGGATTTTTGTACATGAACATCATAAAATGAACCACCTTTTGAAAAACACTCAAGCATCTCATCATATCCTGGAACATTCTCAATTCATCAGCCTTGCAAATTAAGTAGAGATATCAAGCCACAAAATTGATCTTCTTGTGGCCCAAATATCTATTTGAGAACTTCAATACAAAAAAAAAAAAAAAAAAAAAAATTGCAAAAACATACTGAATATATTGAGATTATAACAGTTCATAGCAACAGTAATTAGTATATATATACAGAAAAGCAATCATCCAAACGGCCTGCAGAAAATGAATATTTTCTCGATATTTTCTTCAAAATATAGATACTATATTCAAAATATTAACAACATACTGAAAAAGTGTATTTCTGCATGATCCGTGTGTTCATAGAAAAATCAAATAATCAAAATACACGATTTTTTTTTTTTTTTTTTTTTTTTTAACAGCAAGATTTTATTCAAGGGCAAAAGCTAAAAAAAGAAGCGACAAAAGCCCACCGGCCAACGGCAACCCAAGGCCCACCAGACAAGCAAAAACAAACAAAGCCCAAACAGCTAAAACCCAACGAAACAAAACAAAAACCCAAGAACCGAACAGGACCAGCCCCCAACCCTCTAAGCATGCCTAAAAAGTAAAAAACAGGCCCACAAAAAACAGACAGAAAGAGCTAACAAAAGCCGAAAACACAAAGGCTTAGGGGCCGTTTGGTAACGTTTTTGTTTTTCAATTTTTGTTTTCTTGTAATCTGAAGTTTTCGAAAAACTGATTTTTGGATTTTTTGAATTCGAAAACGCATTTGGTAGCAATGGTTGAAAACGATATTCAGAGAATCAAAACATAAAAAACATGTTTGGTATAATATTTTTAAAATCATTTTTAAAAGATTAATATTATAAACAATGAAAAAGTGATATTAAAATAATTAAACATTAAAACTAAAAAAATTAAAATTAAATAATAAATAAATTTAATTTTCATCATCAAACCTATTGAAATCATCATCATCCTTTTAGTATAGATCCATGAAGATCCAAAAGATGGATTTGGTTTGAGTAAATTTTATTGCTAAAAAAAAGTTTTCAAGAGTACTGAGATTGTTGTTCTCAGAGTTCTCAATTTTTTGTTCATTAAAACTGAAAACTGTTCTCAATGTTTTATAAAACAGTTTTTTGAAATCGTCCCACCAAACGCGTTTTTCCAGTTTTTGTGACTCAAAAAACAAAAAAACAGTTTTTGAAAACGTTAACAAACGCGCCCTTAATCAACCAGAGCAGCCCGCAAAAAACCCCACCCATTGGAAGGAGATCACCGAGTCTACGCTCTATTCTGTCTTCTATCCTCCAGCTTAGAGAAAGCTTTTGAAAAGACATCAGCCATCCTAACTTTCTCACCATCGAAATCAAAACCCATTGGCCATAGCAATACCCATATCTATCACCTTAATAATTTCATCTTCAATAACCAAATTTTTTGAGCTCCTTGTCTACATACTATGCCCCTTAACTGAAAATAGAAAGTCTCTATCCTTCCTCAACTTTAAATTTTTGATGGCTTCCTCTTTGCCTTCCCACTCAACTGGAATCGAAATCAACTCTTCTGAAGGAAACATTTCCTTGAAAACTGTGTTACACCGCTCTCTATTCTTTCGTTTGACAGCCCGAGTCAGACTTAAGACTCCTCTCCACAGATAGGCTTTGAGACCCAACCTGGCCCGAAATCCTTAAATCGGATTTCAAACAAATAACCTCAGATGGGCTTTGTTGAGACCCAACCTCTTCCTGACCCTGGAGCTTGTCCACATTAGCACTCCAAGAAGACCCATTAGGCCCAAATCCCATCCCACCATCTCCTCTTTGAGTGCCAAAATCACCTTTCAAGAACTGAAAATTCTGTCTTTTTCAAAATACACGAATTTTAATACATTACTGCATATGAAACACTATTTTCAAAATTCATACACTAACATATGCATAAACTGTCTTATGGGAGCCTATCTCTGTAGTAACTTGGGGGCACCAATCAACCTCAAATGACAAATGAATAAGCTAAACCCAAGTTCTGTGACACTATAGAAGCTAAAGCAGCACAATGAAAGACAGAAACAAACTGATCTCCCAGTATCAGACTTCAATAATAATAATTAAAAAAAAAAACATGAACCACAATGTCTTGCAAACTGCAAACTGCAAACTCCAGATGTCGTGGAAGGACTAGCGCCATCTTCTTTAGAACTATCGGCATTCTGTAGCACAGCAGAACAAATTAATGGTGAAAAGCAGGAATATGTAGAAATGTTGCTTCATACAACTCTCATATAAGGTACTTAAAGCAGCTTTTGTGATCTCGTGGTTATAATAAGGAAATTAACAATTAATACTTCCCGCACATTGAATTTCTAATGTAGCTTTTGGCACCACGAAAAAAACAATCATGAATTTATACACATTAAATCATTTTCTAATGGAACACACATACTACATCATTATACACGTGCGTCTATTACGACTATCATGTCTATATATATATATACATACTCAAATTATCGACTCTAAATTACCATTTTATGGCAAATTGCGAACTCCAAAAAAATAATCGCAAGTTACTTATAAATGATTTCGCACTAATCTTAAAGAAATTAAAATACAATATAAGTTCTACTACATGTTTTTTTTTTTTTTGGAAAAGGCAACTTTATTGATAAGGAAAAGAAATCTCAAAAAGAGACAGAAACAGACACTAAAAACTGCCAAATAAACAGGCCCCAGATCACCAACATGTTAATTAAGTACTACATCAAAAATGCAAATAGATTCATGAAAACTAAAAAAATTCATGCATAAGTGACGAGACAGTAACAAAAAATGGAAAACTTGTGATGATTGAAGAGTAAAGGTTTCGTACAATAATATAGAAGTGTATTCAAATGGAGGAAGATGAATTTCTTACCCTCAATTCGCTCTCTAAAGATGATTACTCAAGGGAATAACCGGCCTGGAATGCATAGCACTACAAGAAAATTGGGTTTTTATTACAGGACATTTATCACGGGCATAAAGGGCCTGTGTTGGATAAGTAATATCTACCACGGGCCTTTAAAAGCCCGTAGTTGATACTCACTTGAAAACATTTTCACTACGGGCCTTTACATGCCCGTTGTAAATAACTTTTAATTATCACGGGCAACTAAGTGCCCGTTTTGGATATTTTGTTAGTTACCACGGACAAATAAGGGCCCGTTGTTATTGATATAATATATTTAAAAGAAAAAAAAAAATCCCTAAATTCGAAGTTTCAGAAATCTTAAAACCCTATTCTCACTGCATCTCTCTTCATCGGTTCTGAACAAATGAAGGATCTCAACACGAGTTTGACTCTCTCATCGCTGGAGTTTGCTTCTTCGGTGCCGAACAAAACGGAGACTTGAAACCGTCAACCAGAGTTTGCTCTTCATCGTTCAGGTTTGTGTTGTTGATAAAATCTACTATCTTCTCTCTGAAAATAACCTGATCTTGTTGGTTTGGTTAAATAGGTGCTACTTCTAGGAGATTTTAGCTTAGTATTGCTTACTTTGCTTCAGTTATATTCAATTTCTATGGTGGATGTTTTTCTTGTCCTGATTATTTTGCCTCTTAGCATCCTTCTTCCATTTCCTGCTGGAATTAATTACAGAAAAATCGTCGGAGAAATCAGCCAATTTGATAAGTCCATACTCCATGACTTATTTGATTACAGAAAAAAAAAAAAAAAAAAAAAAAACTCTGTTTTTCTGAGCAATAATGGCGATTGTGATGCAGAAAATCAATGACATCGAAGATGAGGTAACTTTAATTTTAATTTTAATTGTAGTTTTAATTTTCCTGATATTGCATCCATGGAAAAAAATTTGTTAAAATAATCATATTTTTTTCCATTCTGTTGTATTTGGTGAGTCAAAACGACAGCAAAACACTCTGTTCTTTGAAAGTTTTTATTTTGTTTGGTTTCTATAATTTTAGTAGTGAAGAAAATATATGTACTTTTTTTTTTGTTGAACTAGAAAAAAATATATTTTAAAGAAGCTTTTTGGGTTTGGGTTTGTTGCAGATGGCAAAGACACAAAAGAACAAGGCCACGGTGCATCATCTTGGCTTGCTCAAGGTACCTAAATTATTTTATGATTTTTCTTGTTATTTAATCTAAACATATTGTAATATTTAGGTTGGTTGATGGAAATGGTGGTTTATAATTATACAATTTTTTTTTTTTTAATGTTTAATTGTACTTGATATACCTTAGCTAATCAATAGTCCAAATAGGTATTATGTGGGGTAAGAATTTATAGATGATATGATATGTAATATGTTCAGCCTGTATATATATGGGTGAGTGTGTCCATTGATTATTTGATTTGAATATATGATGAATGGATGAGGAAAATGTATTGGTGGGTTGATGGTGATGACGGCACATAATTTTTTTTTGGGTTTTAGTGTTGTGTGAGATGTTGTTTGATTGTATTTCACATTATACCCTGTGTTGATAAGAGTATTTGATGATATCATACATGTAGCAGGATATCACCCTACATTTTTATAACCTATCAATTGGAGTAAAAAAAATAGATTTGTTGCATGACTTTTCCTCTTCTTTTGGTTTCTCAGAAATTTCTTTCTAAGAGATGGTATGATATCTTCTTGTTCATTAGCGTTTGATACTTTGACCCCAATTAACTGCTTCGGGTCCATTACTAGGTAGGGGCCCTTTTTACATTGTTTTGCTTGGCATATGGTTTGTGTCCGATCAGAAGTAGCTGCAGATCAAGCAGTAGAATTGCTTTCTCTCATAAACAATCCCCTTGCAACCGTAGCTGGGAAAAGTTTCAGATGTCACCTTCAATGTAGCTGGGAAAAGTTTCATTCTCACAAGCTGGTATTGGTTGCTTGATCTCCTAATTTTTGTTCTAAATTTTTTGAGAGGTTAGAGGAAGATAGGCAAGAGATTGTCTTTAGAATCTTTCATCTTCTTACTAATAGTATATAGCATGTTTAATTAGAGCTTAAACATATGCACTGTATGCTCTTCGGTCCTTTGCATATATATCTCTGCTTGACATTGTGTAGATCTTTTGCAAATTTGATGAAATCATGATAGGTGAGTAAAAGTTAATTCACTTTTCTGGTGTGGAATTGGGTCAGGCATGTACAATAGTATTGAGAAGTGCAAGGTATGTTATCTTAACATTCTTTTTTGTAATTTTTCTCCTGTGTGATATTTTCTGGTATTCTACTGCATCAGTAGGTGCCTTTTTTCCTTGGTATGTATGTTTGTCTTGGGGAATGCAATTATATACAAGTACAATTGGTTTGTTGTTTGTCTACCGTTTCTTTTGTATGATTGACTTGGACATCCTTATTGTGGATATTCTAGTTCTTTTCTGCCTGTCAGCAATAACGTATTACTTATTATTATTATTATTAATGCTTGAATTTAAAGTTGAGATTCCCCTTGGACATGTTACATTCTGTTATGTTGATATGTTTTGGCAGCCACCATGTGCTTGACGAGGCTGAGAGGTCCCTTCATGACGCCTTGTGTGTGATGACAGCAGAGTTTTGCTTGGAGGCAGATGACCCAAGTAGAATGATAAGAATTCACTTTACTGGCGTGGAATTGGGTCAAGCATGTACAATAGGATTTTAGTGGATGTTTTTAGGTAAACATAATTTTAGGATGTCAAACAGTACTTTTAAGGATGGTGTTATTAGTTGAATGTTTTTGTAAACTACTTTTGTTTTATATATATATATATGCTGAAATTTATCAGCTGATCTATATAGAATGATAAGAATTTTAAAGTGACAATAGATTCCAAAAAAAAAAAATCAAATTACAATTGTAAACCAAAATAAATAGGCGGAAAATTATATTTAAATAATAATAATAATCTACTATGGATGTTGTCTGTTTTAAATAACACAATTTATCACGGGCAATTGGCGTTTTGGCTAATATAATTATTACGGATATATTATGTTTTAAATAAATCAACTAACACGGTGGATGCTCGTTATAGATAAGTTTATTTATCACGGGCATTGCCCGTAGTCGAAATGAGCATTTACTACGGTAGATATCCGTTGTAGATAAGCTTATTTATCACGGGCATTGCCCGTATTCGAAACACGCGATTTTCTATCACACCCTCGCAGACGACGGACGTTATAACGGGCGATGCCCGTTATGGATGTGTATCCACTACGGGCATCGCCCGTAGTCGATGATAAAATTTCTTGTAGTGTAGGCGTAGCTGGGTGAATAGAAAAAAAAGGGGAGATCAAGAGGCAGCGGGTTAGTGCAGCTTTCAATACTTCAGTTAAATGAATATTTAAGTGTGTATCTTATTTTCAGAAGGCTGATGATATATATCTGATTTATTAGAGAAGTGTGAAATGAATCAAAAGAATAATCCACAGAAATAGAGGGATAAGAAACTTATTACGTTATTCAATACGTACTGTTTTTTTCCTTTTCTGTATATCTCTTGTATAGTTGTATGAAGGTCACCTTCCCAGATCGAATGTGACCCCTCTTGATTGCATACTTTATTCAACTTTGGTATGCTTATGATTCCTGGACAGAAAATCTCCATCTTGTTGCAATCAACTACTTGTAATTCTTCCAAAGCAGGGAATTCGAAAGTGTAATTCTCAACGCAGAAGTTTGTAAGGCTTGATAAGGAAGAAAGTATCAAAGTCTTCAATTTGCTGAAAATAATCTTGTATTTTGTTACATCACCTTCATCTCTTGCTACAACTTCTGTCAACATATCGCAATTTGTTATTTTCATTTCTGTAAGTTGAACCAAGCTTTCAGCCATTGAGGATGTCAATATGCTTGTCAATTTATGGCAATCCTCAACGCGCAGGATTTTTAGGTTTCGGAAAAATGCTGAGGGTGGCAGTAGATCAGTCAAACCACATCTCCTTACATCCAAAATTTCAAGTTTTTGAATAATTAGGTCAAGTTTGGAGTGTTGTTTCCAGATGCGCTTCAGCCCTTTAAGTCCTGAAAGTTTTAAGCTTTTTATTTGTGCAGGCCTCTCAGCATGTTTCTCGACCTCTTCAAGCGAAAATATCTCCTCGTATGAACCATAATTAAATTGAAGCTTTTCCAAATTAGGAAATCTCCAAAGGATGTCAGGTGGGAAAACCGCTGATTCACCAAAATAGACCGTCAGAAATTTAAGCTTGGGAATTAGGTGTTCTGAAAATTGAGCTTGTGATATGAGCCTCAAGGAATCTCCCCACAAATGTAGTTCCTCTAACTTGAGGAAACAGCCCTGGTGAGTGGTGAACAATAAAAAAAATACAAACTGGAGTTACATGTTCCCTCAAACTAAAACAATTCCACATATTTAAACATGATAATCTTAAAAGAAAATAATTCCAGAGAGAATTATATATCACACATTATATTATTAATTTTTTTAGTAAAGAACTGTAGAGAGAAAATAAAAAACATAACAAATAACCAGAAGAAAAAGAAAGTAGATCTTAAAGCTGAAATCATAAAATAAAAAAATAATAAATAAAAAAGAGAGAAATTAGATCTTAAAACTAAAATTAGGAGAGGACAGATAAAATAGATTTGAAAAAAAAATAAAATAAAATAAAATAAAATAAACTGCAATTGTACAAGACTCCACAATTGCCGAGTGTCAAGACAATTGGGTCTCTTTTGCCAAGAGACCCAGTAAAAATGAGTCACAACCATTTACGAGACTTGTTTCGAATTGGCAAGAGCTGAATTTTATTTTAGATCAGTTTTTTTTTTTTTTTCTTTTTCTTTTTTCAGATTTGTTTTTTTGACCAAGCTAATAAATATTGAATTGAGATTTTAATTTCATTTTAACAAATCAGTTTGTGATGCCCCTCTCACACACCAAGAGATTGTAGATTCGAATTATTGTAATTAATATTTCAAAAAAAAAATCAGTTTTCAGTTTTTAATTTATACAAAATTAAATAATCCTAAAAATCCAATCTCGAAAATTAATCAAGCTTCAAAACAATATTCATGGAATTTCACTACAAACAATAAATTAAATCATATCAAACACTAAAGTCTTTTTTATCTAAGAAAAATAATATTTGTAGAGAGAGAATGTGAGAATCAAGAAAACATGAGGAGAAATGGTGAGAAAAAGTGGAAAGCGAAAAATATTAGAGAATGAGGAATTTCATTTTTTAAGTCAAGTTAAGGGCATTTCTATCGGTTGCAATACTTTCGGTAAAACTCAACTAATTAATTTTAGTGTTAAGTCCATAAAATCAAGTGAAACGTGTGCTATTAACCCACATTTTCACATAAAAATAGTGATGTATACAAGGTATGCTAACCAAAAACTTAATATTTATGGCAAAATAACAATGTTTAGATTAATTTTGTGGGACGAAAATGAATTTACTTAAGTTATTAAAATACTTGAAAAAAAAAATATAGTTTAAGATATTGTTCAAAGGAAAAGATGTGGTCATGGCTAGAGGATGAGATAGGAATTAAACTATACTAGAAGAGACTCTTAAAGAATGAACTTTATTCTTTAAAGCTCTGACAACATTATATTGCATAAAAACCAACATAGGATGCAAAACAGTCGACTAGGGGTGTAACCGACAGTTTCTAGATTTTAAGGAACTAAGCGGTAATTTTTACAAGGGCCAAATTGAACTACCTTATAACTAGTGGGACCAAAATATAATTTTTCATAGGTCTCAGCGACCAGTATACGGTCATATATTTCAAATTGAAAGTTGTACTGTTGTAGGAATTAAATAGTAATTGGCATAAGGGTATAAATAAAATGGTTTGAAAGCATATGGGTATAATACTATAATGTAATTTATAGTGGCCAGAATGCACTATTTAAAACAGCAGGGGGCAAAACATAGTTTTCCTATGGATAGGTTTTCTTCACTGAATCATATTGGTTTTGACTTTTGACTTTTTAAATAAACACTTTCCACTTGAGTGTTATGGATAATTACAAGAAAAAAAATCCAAAAATAAATAAATATATCCGGTGACATTTTCGGTGTATATAAATATATATAACTATCCAAAAGGAAAAACAAATCAAATCCCTATAATTACTTTGGATAAATTGCCGTGATTGAGTGATTTGGGACATAAATAAGAAACAATTATAAGGCTAAAATCAAGCATCATATTACTTGACATAATTTATCTCATTTTTGTATATTCGAAACTAACCTATTAAAAAGAAAAAAAAAAAAATTAGGGAGAGAAACACCTTCAGTAATTAATAAGCATGACACTTTTGTTTCAAACACAGCACTCAACAAAGTTTTAAAGTAAGAGTAGAGTAATATGCTCCAATGAACATGTTTAAATTTGATTCCAACTTTTGATGACTTTATAATTAGCATGACAATGAAAAGATAAATCAAAGAGGAAATATAAGTTTTGTACCTTTTTGACAAAGAAGAGAGGTTGTTGTTGCACAAGGATATTAAGTTGGCCCTCCTCATTATTTTCTTCCGAAGCTAATAACCCTATTTTATTGCAATCATAGATTCTCAATTTGTTTAAGGCTGGCCATTCTGCAGTATGCATGTCTACCAGGGTAGAAATATCTAAGCTGATATAAGTCACTGAGTTTCAAAGAGGTAAGCCGTGGAAAGTCAAACCTAGTAACTGCTTCTAGATCTGCTCCTTCTTCCTTTGCAACAATTTTCTCCATTGCACCACATCCAAATATATCAAGTTGTTCAAGTTGCGAAAGATTCCTGGCAATGGAGGCTGGAAAGATATTTTCTAGAGACAAACAATATCCAATCCTCACTTTGTTCAGTTTTTGAATGGACAGCTTTCTTTGGGGATCCTTATTCCATATGTGCCTCATTTTTGGTAGATTATACAAATCCAATTCTCTTAACTGACTTGATACAGTAGAATGTGACCACATTTCTACATTTTCCTCTTGGAGATCAAATATCTGTTAGTTTTTGGCTCGTATTCTCAAATGAACCCGAAGTGAACCAAACAAGACTCAACTGATGTGGAGCTTCCTAGAGACGTGGGATACGTTTGGAAGTTAAATTATGGTGTCTGAGGGAGGTTGAAATTGAAGACGAACAGAAGAAGCGGAGAACAGCCGAAACCGCTGTGGCTTTGGCAGCGGTCATGGCAGCGGTAGGATATCGCTGCCAATTATTCAGCAGCGCAAAAGCAGCGGTCCAATTCCAGTTTGTACCGCTGCGGTGATCGCTGTGGTCATGGCAGCGGTCGTGGTGGATAGCGGCAATAAGAGCGGTCAAAAAAGCTGACGTGTTTTTCAACGTGTTGGAAGCGGGGTGCACACCGTAACCAATACGACGGAGACGATGTATTGCTGAGATCGGGAATGTTGCGCATAATAGGAAAAAGGTATTCTTTTGGAAGTTCTTGTGCTTGAAGGAAAAGGATTTACTCCCTACAAGAAGAGTTGTCATAAAAGGAAATAGTATTTATGTGGAACAAATAAGTCTTGTACGTTTAGGAGTAGGATTTCCTTTTATATTAAACTCCATGTAACTAGTATAAATAAAACCTTGTAATTAGGTTGTTGTGTGTGTTAAAACACCAAAAGGCTGTGGAGCAGGAAAAGAACACCATGTAAACATCAGAGAGTGTGAGTGAGATCCGGGGAGACCCAATGGGAATATCCAAGGAGGGATCTAAGGGAATATCGGTGGATCTAGTTAGAGATCCGTGGGTGATATTTATGGGATACCTAGGGGATATTGTGGGGTTCTTTGTGAGGATCTTGTGAGTGGGGTTTGGGGTTAGGTGTGAGAGAGAATCCTAAAGTATATGGTTGTAACAATTTATCATATAGTGAAACTTTCTCTGTCGTCCTGACGGCCCGTGGTTTTTACCCGTTTTGGGTTTTCCACGTATATCTTGTGTTGTGATTGTTTTATTCTCTCTCATCTATTTTTCTGCTTATTGACGTTATTATTTGCTATGAGTTATGGGCGTATATTAGGCACGGCGTTTCCGCGTTCATCGGTATTAGAGGATTATCCCCAACAATATCTCTTCTAATGAATTGCATAAATTGACAAACAATGACTCTAGTCTTGTGAATCTTTCAAGCATATTGAACTTGAAAATAGTCAATAGCTTATTGCACTCTATAACTTTTACGGATTTTAAGCTGCGAAATGAATCCTCGACAAGTTGGTTGTGCCAAATCATCTCCAAGTCATTCATGTTGGAAATTTCAATCGTTTCTAAGCTAGGGAATGCAACCTGTATTATTCATACCATTAAGTTATACATGGAGCAATGGAGTTTATTCTTAATTCTAATTGAAAATAACAATAAATATATAAATCATGTATTGAAAATAAGAAGTAAGAGAGGATAAATAAATATTCACCGTAGTAGATGAAAATAGATATTTTAAATTATGGCAGCCCCAAACGTTCAATTCTCTTAAACTTTGAAAGCAAGAAGGTATTTCTAGAAGTTGATCGTGCCAAATTTGTTCAGAATTGATCCAACCAAGTTTCAAGGTCTTCAAATTGGGGAACCCAACCTGCGAATAAATTTCATATATTTCAATCTTCTTCCAATTAATTAAAGAATAAATAAGTATTAATCATGACATACATATTAAATGCAAAACTATAATTAGATGTGAAACAAAACGAATGAAATTAGTATAGACACGACAATGTAGTTGAAATATATATATGCGAAGATAACCAAATGCAACTAAAACAGAGAATGGGACAGGGCAACTAACTGAACTAAGGAGTCAAATGTGTTTGAGATCAAACGAAGAAAAAAAGAAAGAAAAAACTTTTTGGTGGGTTGAATCCTAGCAACATTCGTGTTTGTCACATATAATCATATAAGCTTAATTAGTATTTTTGTTACTAAAAATGTGAAATGAGTAAGGTTTAAATGATATATTCTTTAATGCAATTATAAAAAATAAAAACAATTGGTAATTATTTTTTTTTTACTATTTTGTTGTGTTATAGTCTCGAGTTTGAGTTATTATATTGATTTTTACAAGTATTTACTAGAGAAAAAAAATCAAGTAAACATATATAGAGTATCAAGGGCCTCATATTCTATAGTTCGCTTCGGGCCCCGAAAATCTCAGGGTCGGCCCTGGTTCAACACCTTAGTGTGTATATATATATATTTATATATTATTTGTCCCTCCTTGGCCATTAATCCCAAGTGTGGGTGCTCTCTCCCTAATTGTGGGAGTAGTATTCTAGGCTTTACTAGAATAGTTTTATCTCATCAGGTTCCGGCAGTTGTTGTAAGAAATAAATAAATAAATAAAGTGAGAGCAGTTGACAGTTGGTCAGTGTAGCTAACAATGCTTTTAAATATAGGCATCTAAATTGAACACAAACAGCGCTACAAACCAAGGCATAGTAGGCCTAGAAAGAACCAGGCTAACCCAAAGCCAAGCCCAAACACCCCCCCCGCCACCCCCCCCCCCCCCCCCCCCCCCCCCCCCCCCCCCCCCACACAACCCAAAAAAAAAAAAAAAAAAAAAAAACTGAAACATATAAAGTTGTTCAATACGTACCGTTCTTTTTTGTACATACATATGTTGTATCATTGTATTAAGGTCACTCTCCCAAACATATAAAGTTGTTCAATACGTACCGTTCAGGTTTTGGAAAGATTTTGACGACAGCCGTAGATCAGGCAAACCACAATCCGATACTTTCAGAATTTCAAGTTTATGAAGAATTAGGTCGTCTAGTTTGGTGTATTGTTTCCAGATGCTCTTCAGCATTTCAAGTCCAACAATTCTAAACCTTTTATTTGTACAAGCATCTCAGCATGTTTCTCGACCTCTTTTTGTGAAAATGTCTCCTTGTATAAACTGATGTAAAGAAATTTGAGTTTGGGAATTAGCCAATTGGGTGTTCCGAAAACTGAGCTTGCTATATATATTAGCCTGAAGCTCTTTCCAGTTAAATGGTGCACAGTCTTACAATGTCCCAGATTCGAACTCGACTCCAATTTTTTGATCATGACTTTATAAGCTTGACATTGAAAAGATAAATTAAAGAAGAAATATATTTCTTGTACCTTTTCGACAAAGAAGAGAAATTGTTGCTCTGGGAGATTAAGTTTGGCCTCCTCATTATTTTCTTTTGAAGCTGATAACTCTATTTTCTCACAATCAGATTAACTCAATTTGATTAAGGCTGGCCATTTTTCAGTATGTCTACCAGGGCAGAGGTCTGACATCGGAGGGCTGTTTTCGTGCTTCGGGAATGCATTCGGGTGCAAAATATCGATTACTTGTGGAGGAGGCAACAAGAAGAAGAGTAATGGCAAGGTCTGTAACCTTAGCTCCGATAACGGTAGTTCCATCGCTCAATCATCATCATATGTTTGACATAGTGATAATGGCGGATTCATAAATTCAATTGAAAAACAATTCGTCAGTAAGAAGATCATCATCTTCTTCTTCGTGTTTATTTGAAAACATATTTTGAAAATTTAGATCAAATTTTTAAATGAAGGTTTTTTTTTTTTTTTTTTCTCAAAATCAATCGGATCGATCAAATTCAACCTTGTGTGGTTCTTCATGTGAATATCCGAGCCACTATGTCCTGTAATTGTAAATGTGAGGGTTCTTGATTTCATGAATTTCAATATGCAATACTACTTCTAGACATTAATTTGTTGGAGTGTATCGAATTTCATAACGAAATTAATTTTTGGTTTTAATCTTGTGGGCAAGGTCCTGTTGGGCTTTTTCTGTTTTTCGTTTTTGGTTTTGTTGTGTGGCCTGGTTTCAAGATTTTACCCTTGTGGGCATGTTGTTGGGTAAGTTAGTTTTGCAGCAAGTTTAGGGCTTGTGTTGTTTTGGGTTGCCTTTGGGCTTTTAGTAGCTTTCGTCTGTGCCTCTTAGGCCCCTTTTAATATAGTGTCTATGGGAGCCTACCTATGTGGTAGCTCGGGGCACCAATATTCAACCTCAGATGACAAATGAACAAGTTAAGTTCCGAGTTCGAAATTAGAGTTATGTGACTCTATAGAATGTAAAACAGCACAATTAAAGAAAGAAACAGACTGGTCTCTCATCAAGATCAGACTTCAATATAAAAAACATGAATAACCACAATGTTTTCAAAATGCAAGGAAAAATCTCCTTACTCCAGATGTTGCATGGAAGGACCAGCACCATCTTCTTCATAACTCTCTTCATTCTTTAACACCAGATGTTGCGTGGAAAGACCAGCGCCATCTTCTTCAGAACTCTCGGTATTCTGTAACACCTGATGTTGCGTGGAAGGACCAGCGCCATCTTCTTCAGAACTCTCGGTATCTTCTTCAGAAGGACCAGCGCCATCTTCTTCAGAACTCTCGGTATCTTCTTCAGAACTCGTGTCATTCTATAACAGAGCACAACAAATTAAAGGTGAACGCAGCTGGAATATGTGTAGAAATATTGCTTCGTACAACTCTCAAATAAGGTGCTAAAAAAATAAATCAGATTGTATGCACATAGAAGAAGATGAATTTCTAAAGATTATTACTCAACGGAATAACCGGCCAGGAATGCATAGGCGTCTCTGGGTGAATAGAAAAAAGGGAAGAGCAAGAAGCAGCGGGTTAATGTTTTCAATACTCGAGTTAAATGAATAGATGTATCTTGTTTTGATTTGGAAGTCTGATGATATATCTGATTTATTATAGAAGTGTGAAAGGAATCAAAAGAATATTAAAGTTATTCAATACGTACCGTACGGTTTCTGTACATCTCTTGTATAGTTGTATTAAGGTCACCTTCCCAAATCCAATCTCCTCTCCACTCATGATATATCAGGTTGTATACTATATTTAAATTTGGTGTGCTTAAGACTCCTGGACAGAAAATCTCCATCTTGTTGCAATTAGACACTTCTAATTTTTCCAAAGCTGGGAATTCGAAAGTGTAATCCTCACTGCAGAATTTTGTAAGGCTTGATGACGAAATAAGTTTCAAAGTCTTCAATTTGTGGAAAATAATCTTGTTTTTTGTTACATCCCCTTCGTCTCCTGCTACAACTTCTGTCAACATATTGCAACTTGTTATTTTCATTTCTGTAAGTTGAACCAAACTTTCGGCTGTTGAGGATGTCAATATGTTTGTCAATTTGTGGCAATACTCGACGTGCAGAATTTTTAGGTTTCGGAAAAATGCTGAGGGTGGCAGTAGATCAGTCAAACCACAGTTCCATACATCCAAAATTTCAAGTTTTTGAATGATTAGGTCAAGTTTGGAGTGTTGTTTCCAGATGCGCTTCAGCCCTGTAAGTCCACGAAGTTCTAAGCTTTTTATTTGTGCAGGCCTCTCAGCATGTTTCTCGACCTCTTCAAGTGAAAATATCTCCTCGTATGAAACACAAATAAATTGAAGCTTTTCCAAATTAGGAAATTTCCAAAGGATGTCAGGTGGGAAAACTGATTCACCATTATTGACTATCAGAAATTTAAACTTGGGAATTAGGTGTTTTGAAAATTGAGCTTGCAATATCAGCCTCAAGGAATCTTCGTCCAATTTTAGTGTCTCTAACTTGAGGAAACAACCCTGGTGAGTGGTGACCAATCAAAAAAACAAACCAGAGTTACATGTTCCCTCAAACTAAAACAATTCCACAAATGAAAACATGATAATGTTAAAAGAAAATAAATCTGGCACTCCAGAGAGAATTATATATCACATGTACACATTATATTATTAATTTTTTAGTAAAGAACTGTAGAGAGAAAATAAAAAACATAACAAATAACCAAAAGAAAAAGAAAGTAGATCTTAAAGCCAAAACCAAAAAAAAAAAAAAAAAGATCTTAAAACTAAAACTAGGAGAGGTAAAATAGATTTGAAAAAAAACAAAATAAAAAACCAGAAAAAAAAAAAAAAAAACTGCAATTGCCGAGTGTCAAGACAATTGGGTCTCTTTTGCCTAGAGACCCAGTAAAAATGAGCCACGACCATTTACGAGACTTGTTTCGACTTGGCAAGAGCTGAATTTTATTTTAGATCAGTTTTTTTTATTTTTTTTATTTTTTCAGATTTTTTTTTTTGACCAAGCTAATAAATATTGAATTGAGATTGTAATTTCAATTTAACAAATCAGTTTGTGATGCCCCTCTCACACACCAAGAGATTGTAGGTTCGAATTATTGTAATTAATATTTCAAACAAAAAAAAAATCAGTTTTCAGTTTTTAATTTATACAAAATTAAATAATCCTAAAAATCCAATCTCAAAATTAATCAAGCTTCAAAACAATATTCATGGAATTTCACTACAAACAATAAATTAAATCATAAATTCAAACACTAAAGTCTTTTTTATCTAAGAAAAATGATATTTGTAGAGAGAGAATGTGAGAATCATGAAAACATGAGGAGAAATGGTGAGAAAAAGTGTAAAGCGAAAAATATTAGAGAATGAGGAATTTCGTTTTTTAAGTCATGGGCATTTCTGTCGGTTGCAATACTTTTGGTAAAACTCAACTAATTAATTTTAGTGTTAAGTCCATAAAATCAAGTGAAAAGTGTGCTATTAACCCACATTTTCACATAAAAATAGTGATGTATACAAGGTATGCTACCCAAAAACTTAATATTTATGGCAAAATAACAATTTTTAGACTAATTTTGTTGGACAAAAATGAATTTACTTAAGTTATCAAAATACTTGAAAAAAAAAAAAATAGTTTAAGATGTGGTCATGGCTATAGGATGAGATAGGAATTAAACTATACTAGAAGAGACTCTTAAAGAATGAACTTTGTTCTTTAGAGCTCTGACACCATTATATTGTATATTATAATATATAAGAAAGGAAAATCAAATCTCTACAATTACTATAGAAAAATTGCTGTGATTGACTGATTTGGGACAAAAATAAGAAACAATTATAAGGCTAAAATCAAGCATCAGATTACTTAACATAATTTTATCCCATTTTTGTATATTAATTCGAAATTAACACCTTCAGTAATTAGTCACTTTTGTGTCAAACACAACACTTAACAAAGTTTCAAATTAAGAGTAGAGTAATATGCTCCATTGAACATGTTTAAATTTGATTCCAACTTTTGATGACTTTATAATTAATAAGCATGACAATGAAAAGATAAATCAAAGAGGAAATATAAGTTTTGTACCTTTTTGACAAAGAAGAGAGGTTGTTGCGCAAGGATATTAAATTGGCCCACCTCATTATTTTCTTCCGAAGCTAATAACCCTATTTTATTGCAATTATAGATGCTCAATTTGTTTAAGGCTAGCCATTCTGCAGTATGTCTACCAGGGTAGAAATATCTAAGTTGACCAAGGCCACCCAGTTCCAAAGTGGTAAGCCGTGGAAAGTCAAACCTAGTAACTGCTTCTAGATCTGCTCCTTCTTCCTCTGCAACAATTTTCTCCATTGCACCACATCCAAATATATGTAGTTGTTCAAGTTGCGAAAGATTCCTGGCAATGGAGGCTGGAAAGATATTTTCTAGAGACCGACAATTATAAATCTTCACTTTGTTTAGTTTTTGAAAGGAGAGCTTTCCTTGGGGAGCCTTACTCCATATGTGCCTCAATTTTTCCAAACACATCAATTCCAATTCTCTTAACTGACTTGATACAGTAAAATGTGACCACTTTTCCAAATTTACCTCTTGGAGATCAAATATCTCTTCTAATGAATTGCATGAATTGACAGACAATGACTCTAGTCTTGTGAATCTTTCAAGCATATTGAACTTGAAAATAGTCAATAGCTTATTGCACTGTAAAACTTTTACAGATTTTAAGCTGCGAAATGAATCCTCGACAAGTTGGTTGTGCCAAATCATCTCCAAGTCATTCATGTGGGAGATTTCAATCGATTCTAAGCTAGGGAATGCAACCTGTATTATTCATATCATTAAGTTATACATGGAGCAATGGAGTTTATTCTTAATTCTAATTGAAAATAACAGTAAATATATAAATAATGTATTGAAAATAAGAAGTAAGAGAGGATAAATAAATATTCACCGTAGTAGACGAAAATAGATATTTTAATTTATGGCATTGCTCAACGTGCAATTCTTTTAAACTTTGAAAGCAAGAAGGTATTTCCAGAAGTTGATCGTGCCAAATTTGTTCAGAATTGATCCTACCAAGTTTCAAGGTCTTCAAATTGGGGAACCCAACCTGCGAATAAATTTCATATCTTTCAATCTTCTTCCAATTAATTAAAGAATAAATAATTATTAATCATGATAAACATATTAAATGCAAAACTATAATTAGATGTGAAACAAAACGAATGAAATTAGTATAGACACGACAACGTAGTTGAAAGATATAACCAAATGCAACTAAAACAGAGAATGGGACAGGGCAACTAACTGAACTAAGGATTCAAATGTGTTTGAGATCAAACGAAGAAAAAAAGAAAGAAAAACCTTTTTTTTTCCTTTCGTTTCTTAATTTTTGGCCTTTTAAGTCATGAAAAATAAGGTGACACAAAACAAAACATAACAAATGAGAACAGAACAGGGAAAATAGATTTGTGATTTATGTTATTTGAAGAGCTATATATATACATACTTGCAACATTCTCTTCTTTGGTATATTTCTTAATTTTTGTTAGCAGACGAGAATAAGAATAAAATTGGTAGAGAACGGGTTATTGTTAACATACCTTTCCATTGAAAGTTGCAATTGGAGTATCTTCCAAAATGACTCCATTATTGTTGATGGAGCAGAAACTTGTGAGCTTTGAAAGACCTTCTAAAGTCATAGAGCGTAATTCCTTCAAATCAATTATATCTTCTTCCTTTCCAATTGCAAATATCTCTGTTATATTTTCACAATCACGCACATCGATTTCTTCTAGCGGAAGATATCTGATAGTAGAGAATGAAAATATATTCTTCAATTTGTCGCATTTTTTAACTTTTATGTTTCTTAATTGGCATAAAAACTCTGCTCCAAATTGACCATTATATATCTTCTCCAGGTTATTCAACTCTTCAAGAAACAGTGTCTCCAAAGAAGGAAAGGGATTATAGGATTCTGATTCTGAGCAAGAAGGTATTTGTAGAAGTTGATTGTGCCAAATTTGTTCAGAATTGATCCTACCAAGTTTCAAGGTCTTCAAATTGGGGAACCCAACCTGCGAATAAATTTCATATCTTTCAACATTCTCTTCTTTGGTATATTTCTTAATTTTTGTTAGCAGATGAGAATAAGAATAAAATTGGTAGAGAACGGGTTATTGTTAACATACCTTTCCATTGAAAGTTGCAGTTGGAGTATCTTCCAAAATGACACCATTATTGTTGATGGAGCAGAAACTTGTGAGCTTTGAAAGACCTTCTAAAGTCATAGAGCGTAATTCCTTCAAATCAATTATATCTTCTTCCTTTCCAATTGCAAATATCTCTGTTATATTCGCACAATCACACACTTCGATTTCTTCTAGCGGAAGATCTCTGATAGTAGAGAATGAAAATATATTCTTCAATTTGACGCATCTTTCAACTTTTATGTTTCTTAATTGGCATAAAAACTCTGCTCCAAATTGACCATTATATATCTTCTCCAGGTTATTCAACCATTCAAGAAACAGTGTCTCCAAAGAAGGAAAGGGATTATAGGATTCTGACTCTGAGCAGTCAGCAACAGTACGAAAACATGAACTGCTATGTACCCGGAGTTGCTTCAATTTTGGGAAACCCTCTCCCCCATCCAATGCAGAAAGGACATTCTTAACACTTGGCGTTTTATGAAGGACATCCTCTAAACAACTGCAGTTGTCTCCTAGATTGAGCTCCAATTTTCTGGATGTCTTAGGCCATTTTCCTTGGAAATGATAATTCTTTGAACGTTGGCCTATGTTTATGTTGTACATCTCCAATTTTTTGCAGAACAAGCCTTTTGATAGAACATTGGTACTTGGAATTTGAATTTCTAAAACGGTGAGGTGAGGTAGACACTTCAGCTCATCAAGACTAGCATTGCTTCCTCCTTGAACCTCCCACCGGATATCGCGGCTATCCAAATACAGTTCTTCTAATTGGGTTAAGCTTGCTATGATATTTGGTGGAATCTCTTTAAGGCGGTAGCATTTGCTCAAATCCAACAACCTTAACCTGGTCAATTTACATACTTCCTCAGGTAACCTTATGATAGGATTATCATATTTATCATCAATACTGAGGATTTCCAGATTCTTCAGCTCTCCAATTAAAGCAATGTCTTGTACTTTGCCTTTATCTATACACATTGTACAAAGATTTACTAAAAGACAAAGTGATGTACGCAAGAATGATAAATCAAATCCAACCAAATGTAGAACTCTTAGTTTCGACATTTTTGTGAAAAAATTATCAGGGATTTCTAATGCATCATAACCCTTTGTATGCATATATAAAAATTCAAGATTCTGACATTCCAACACTTTTGGAAGCTCATTGATATTATGCAGAAAGATTCTGGTGCTAGTTTTCAATGTATCATCATCATCCCAATCCCTTCGAACGTTGTCATCCATCACTATAACCACATGCTGATTTCTGGATGCAATTAATCTACCAACGTCACGCACAACATCATGCATTGAAAAGCTTCCGTTGTTAGGAGTGTCGAGCAACAAAGAAGCGTCTTTGAGTATCCTAACCAATGTGTCTACGCGATCTCGTGCTTCTTTAATTCTATTAATGCCTTTAAATATACGCAAACCCATTCCATATTTCACTAAGTCTTCGATGGAAGCATTATTAGTAGATCCCATTGAACTGCAAAGCAAGAAAATTGATTCCAGTTCCTCATCTTTTAATTGATTATAACTAAGCTCTATGCATGAATATGTCGGTCCTGCAACTCCTTTCAAGGTTCTCGGAGAAGGCTTCTTCAATTCCAGCAAGGCATTGCTCCATTCACACTCTTTCTTGTTTCTTAATGCTTTTGCAATTGTAACAATTGCAATGGGCAAACCTCCACATGCCTTGGCCACCTTCTTTGCTAGAACTTGCAAATCACTCTGTTCAACACAATCACCTGCTGTAGTACTAAACAGATTCCAAGTTTCTTGATCATTTAAAACATCCATAGAGAAATTAAATTGAGAACCAGTCAATGTCAAGGCATCGAGATCTCTTGCTGTCAGCAACACTTTACAACCTTTAGAGTCATCACCGAAAGGAATCCCCATCTTGTCCAACTCGAGTGTTGCCCAAATATTATCAAAAACTAAAAGAATCTTCTTCTTTCGCCCCTCTTGCTTCAAATATTCATGTAGCTTACTTGCTCTTCCAGGAATACTATCCTCTTGGAATTTCATACCCAACATATCTGCAATTACTACTTGAATCTTTCCAATGTCAGGTGCCACGGACACTTCAGCAAAAGCTATAACATCAAAGAGCTTGTTATCCTCGGCATGTTTAGCTACTGCCCTTGCCAGTGTTGTCTTTCCAATGCCACCTACCCCGTAAATGCTGACCATGTTGACATCAGGATTGCTCAATGCTTTTAGTATTTTCTCCGAAGTAGACATTCTTGATTCAAAAGCCTCGTAGCCTTTGTACGATGGAATCCATGTCTCCTTTGGAATGGTTCGGTAGGAAACTTTTTGGAAGTTCCCTTCTTGTTGAAGTGCAACGACGGACTTTGCCTTGCGCACTGCTTTTCTACTGTGTTGATAGCGTTTCTTGAGATTAGGACACAACCCATTGAAACACTTCATGTTTGCTTGCTCCCGCTTTTCTTGAATAATCTCTGATGAGGCCTCATCGACCTTCTTCTTCACACTATCCAGCCAATCGTTGACATGCTGTTCAATGTCTTCACCGTCTCTTCTCGCATCGTCAACCAAACGCTGCACGCCGTCTTGTTTACCCTTGAGCTTCTCAACAGTTGGTCTTATAGTTCCATATGTAACTGAACGGACGTACTATGGGCGCCACCAAGTATTCGGCAACTTTTGCAGCAACAGAAATAGCAATTTCGACCATTTTTTGACCCTTTTTTTTAAGTGCTTTTTTTCTCGTTTTAAGTTTTGAAAATTAGAGATGAAAATAAACAGAGAACAGAAAAGAGAATTAAATAATAGCAAAGTTTCCTTGAGATGAAACAGTGAAAATGGGGAAAGAAATCGTGATTTTGTTTTTGTTTTTGTTTTTGTTTTTTTGTTTTTTGTTTTTTTTTTTTTTTTGAAAAAATAGATGAGATATCAAGCCAGTATAATAGAAAACGGAGAGCACAACAAAGCAAAACAAATCAAACACTAGCAAAGTTTTCTTGAGAACAGAATGAGAAAATGAGGAAAGAAATCTTGTTTTCCCTTTCCGTTGTTTTTTTAGTGAGTTTTTAATTTTATTTTTATTTTTTCTGAAAAGTAGATGAAAATCAAACGAAATTAATACAAAAGTGAGAACACAACAGGGCTACTAGGAAGCAAAAGAGACTGAAAAAAAAAAAAAAAAAAAAACAGATAACACAATAGGGAAACTAGAGAGCAAAGCAATGATGACGAAAACAAAATAATAGCAAAGTGGTTTTGAGATCAAATTTTGAAAGTTGGAATTTTTTATTTTTATTTTTTTAATTTTTGAAAAATAGCAGTGTTACAGAACAAATCAAAACTAAAACAGAGAAGAGAACAGAGCAAGAAGAGAGGTATTGTTGAGATCAAATGGGGAAAGAAAACAGAGAAAGTAAGAAGCAAGAAGGAGAGTAAAGTGTTTGTCAGATAAAACCTGGAAAATATGAAAAGAGTTTCTTGATTGATCGGAAATGCCAAGCACAGTTTGATATAATCTAGTTGTGAATTGCTTTAACACGAGAGAGAATTGTTTTCAAGTGATCTTCTTGCTGCGAAAAATTATTTCCAAGCTATTTTTGTATTTCCAAGTGTGATCTATAACTTTGTGTAGTCAACTACAAAGTCAACAAAAAACAACAGTCTACAGGTCAACAATACTTTTTTTCTTTTGAAACTTCAACAATATTCTTAGCCATTAGATGACAGACAGTGTATTGAACGATTAGGATGTATTGTAGTCTTTTCAAAAACCTTATCTTATCTACAATATCTATTGAATGGTTAGGACGTATCTTTTCTGATATCTTATCTGCGCAATCGCACCCATTCCACTCAGGTAGGTCTAGGGATGTCAATAGGGTGGGGTGGCCCTTCCCACACCCCATCACATTTTTTTTTTTTTTTTTTGAAAACTCATAGGACATCCCGATATCATTTACCCTATTAAATTCATTTATCAAAATTATTGATTAAAATAAAAACCATATATATAATATAATTCTAAAAAACTATTGAAAATAATATCAAAAACATTAAAAATGAACATAAATCTAAATAATAAAAATTAAAAATTATATTTTAAGTGGAATGGAGTTGAGTGGGGTGGGATGGGGTGGAGTGGAGTGATTACGGGTTTTACTATTTATCTCCATCCCACTTTATTCCCACAAAATTGAAACTCATCCTTACCTTTTAAGTGCGGATCCTAGTAGAGCCCATCCCCACGGGTTATTTTGTTATCCATAGGTAGGTTGCCAGTAATTCTTTTTTGGAACCGAAACTAATAATGCTTCACTTTTAATTTTTTTTAATTTGTTATTTTTTTTGAAAACTCCCCACACATGCTTGTAAAATGCGCATTGTGAGACTCGAACCCTTAACCATAAGATGTGGAAGGGAGATGCACAACCATTTCTACTAAAAGGTGATGTGCTTAAATTTTTTGATTTAATTATATAAAATTAAGGGGGAATTGCACAAACATCCCTGGAAAACAGATAGCAGAACAGAGAAAGTAAGAAGCAAGGAGAATAAAGTGTTTGAGAGATCAAACCTGGAAAACAGTTTGATATAATCTAGTTGTAAATTGCTTTAACACGACAGAGAATTGTTTTCAAGTGATCTCCTTGCTGCGAAAAATTATTTTCAAGTGTGATCTATCACTTTGTGTAGTCAACAAAAAAACTACAGTCTATAGGTCAACAATACTTTTTTTTTTATGACATATAATTGGAAATGTTAGAAACCTCAAAATTTTCAATTTTGTCGCATTGTAAGCAGCAATATTCCACGGTGACCCAAAATGTTGCAAAAAGCAAAATTCCTACACAAAAAGACAAGCCAATAGGTTGAAGACAACACAACAATGGGCCTTTGCTAATATGGTGTGACCCTTCATAGAGAGCCTACACCACCAAGGTTCAATCCCTATAACATGCATGGATTTGTGCAAATTTTCCAAGTCCCACCAATGTCCAATTGTGTGGGTGTTATACCACCTATGTGTGGTCTCTCTCTCCGGGCTGTGCTTGTAGAGTCCGATCTCACCGATCCTGACAGTTGTTGTATAACCATAAAAAAAAAAATAAATAAATAAAAAAAACCCACTCACCTAAAACTTTGTTGGCTTGTGTAGAAATTCATTTCATATTTCATTTAGAGAACACTTTCATTTATGGTGGGACCCACGAAACGCTGAGTCAACTGTGTGTGCGCTGTGCGCCGTGTGGATCAGACTCTACGGGTACGCGACACGATGTTTAGGCCTCTCGATTGGCCAAAATGCCCTTTACTCAATTGGTTATTCACAGAAAAACCATTGTCCGACACAGTGCCACAGAGTGGGGAGGCATCACATGTGGTCCATGTGGAGAACGTGGATGCGAATCTATAAAGTGGTCCATGTGTAGTAAATCGATTTTTATATTGCCACTTGGCGGTAGCCAATACATCACAAGCAAGGAGGAAGATGGTGTGTGGTTGACCGACTTGACGAGAGTGATCTTCATTAAATGGAAAATCAATTCCAATCTCACGGTACATATGAAGTCTGTCCACATCATTAATGGTTTCATGTCACTCTTTCAATACTCAACTGCTTCATCACTAATTAATTAAGCAAATTATATACTCTTTTATTTACCATAAATATTAAATAACGAGCAATGGTAGGCTGTCCAATAATTTTGTGTCAGCATCACATTACCACATAATCTCATACTTTACAAGATATTAACACCTCACATATCGCATTATTTGGATATTTATTGGGTAAAATTTTGGTCAGCTTACCATTACTCATAAATAAATTATCTAACCAGTACAGACCATCGGATGATCGATGTGCAACACATACATATTGTTGCGCAGCACCCGCATGTTGCTGCTTGCTAGTTGTGTTTGGTTGAGACACCTTTTTTATGGCTCGGTTTGGTATGTTAGACTTCCAAAATACGTGGGAAAAAGTGTGGGAGTCAATTTTTTGTTGGGGAAGGTTTTGTTTCAGGATTACTTGTTTAAGAAAGACTTGTTAGATGGTTTCCAACAAATCTATAAATAGTGAGGCTTATTCTTTAGTTGGATATAGAGATGCACATTTTTCCACGGGGCCCCAATTCCTCGCGTCCCCATCCCCATTTGGGAATTTTTTTTTTTTTTTAATGGGAAAAATGGGGAAACGGGGGGATGGGGATGATTTTCATCCCCAAATTGAAATGGGGATGGGGATGGGGGGACCCCCTCCCCATCCCCATCCCCATTTCCCAAATTTTCCCACAATTATATTGAAATGGGGATGGGGGACCCCCATCCCCATTTCCCTCAAACATATATAAATATAATTATAATATATATTTTTATTTTATATTTTATTCTTTGAAAACCCTAACTCCCTAAGTATATATACATATTTTATATAAAATGCACTAATGAATTTTATTTTGTATTTGTAATTGAATATTTGTTTGTTTGTTTGTTTTTTTTTTTTTTTTTTTTTTTTTTTTTTTTTTAGTTTAATTTGTAATTTTTAGTCAAATGGGGAAATGGTGAAAACGGGAAAATAGGGAAATAGGGAAAAACGGGGAAAATGGGGAATTGGGGATAGGGATGGATAAAGGTCCCCCCAAAATTCTCCATCCCCATTTTCCCCAAATGGGGAAATGGGGGATGAGGGAGATGGGGGAAGGGTCTGTGAAGTGGGGATAGGGATGGGGGGACCTATATCCATCCTCATTCCCCAAATATGCATCTCTAGTTGGATAAACACGTGGAGACACCTGAAACATTAGAGAGTGGGTGAATCTGGTGAGTAAGACCCAGGGAAGATCTAGGGGAAGACCTTAGGTTAGGGATGTCTATATGCGGGAGACTTGGGAGGAGAACCATAGAATATATGGGGAGGGATTCAGGGAATCTTTGGAATCTGAAGAGTTATCCAAGGAGAGATATTCAGGGGAGACCTAGGGGATATTCGCGAGGTGCACTCAGGAGGAACTTGAAGAGAGCTGTGAGCTAAGAGTTAGGATGTAAGCTCGGTGTTGAGCTTGGGCTCGGTAATGCTCGGTTGTAATTGAGGTTTGGGGTTATAGAAAGAATATTTGAATTATGTATTTGTAACAATTTCCTACATAGTGATATATATTATTATTTTTGTCGTCATAACGGCTGTGGTTTTTCCCTGTTTTGTGTTTTCTACATAAAATCTTATATTGTGTGATTGAATTCTCTAATCTAGTAGACTTTATTTGTGTTGTGGTGATTATTAGGCATACACTTCCGCATCAATCAAACACTCACAACTGGAGTTTGTGTGTGAGAGTGAGAGAGAAGTGATAGAAGTAAAACATTGTTGTGTTGAACAAAAAAACACAACATGACAGCAAAGAGAATTACAGCTTCGTGCTCTTCCACATTATGCAATCTTAGTATCCTTTGTTTATTCTCGTGTACTCTTTATTTACATTGTTAAATTTTTTATTTAAATTGTTAAAAATCTTAAATAATTTGTTTGTGTGTAAAAAGATTTAACAGTTCAGATTTTTTTTTTTTTCAAGCAAACAAATCATGCTCGACTATGGGGTTTTATTAGAACTTACTTTTGTAGAAGATTGTTTTTTCATTTTAATTGTATGTTCCTTTAAATAATTTTGATTAAAAAAAATATTAAATAATTTAATAATGGGGCATTATTAGGTTATTATAGGATGCCAAGACGCCCTAAGGAAGAAAATATCGGTTTCAATTAGGATATCAGGTTTCTAAATTCATAGATATTTCGGTGATAATATCAATATCGGTAGATATTTTGTCAATTTTTTTTATGAGAAAATGGATATTTGCATCTAAAGTTTAAAAAAATTTGTAAAATTTTAGGATAATCTTAAACAAGTAATTATACATCAATTGAATCATATTTTAATTATGAGCTTATTATAAATTATAACAAAGATATAGTCTGTATATAATTTTTAAAATTAATACTTCACTTTTACAAATATTACATACAATATCAAAGAAATTAAATATTTAATAAATAAAATTATCATAAAATATATATAATTCCATAATTCTATCATAATTCATACATAATACAATGCATGTTTGAAATTTAATACCGACATGAATTCCTTGGTGGTTCAAAGACGTAAGGTACATTTCTATATTGATTCGAACGAACATTTTCTCAGGAAAATGTGCTTGCATAGTTTTCAAGGTAGTTATTAATATGACATGTGTATGTTGCTTAATCTCTTCCAACTGATCCATGAATTGAGTAGTTTAGGTTTACCCAGCTTAGTGGATATTGCTGATCTACATGCATAGGTATTGCATATGGCATTTGTGGTGAAGGATAATCAAATATATTGTTGCTGTTGTAAGAAAAATATCGCACACACAAATCTAAAACACACAGATAATATGAAAGCAATAAGAAGAAAAAGACGACACCAAAGATTTTACGTGGTTTAGCAATTTGCCTACGTCCACGGAGCGCACCGCACTCAATCCACTATTTTCAGAGTTGATTACAATCTCTCTGTCTCTCTCTCAGTCTCTCTACAATCTGCTCTCTATCTCTCTAGCAATATTTTCTCACTCACGGTGATTTTAACACTCACATCAGAGTACACATAATGGTGGTATTTATATGGGAGCACTAGGGTTGGCCAAATCCTAATTTGGAACTATTACCTTTACCTCTTTCTTTACTGTGCAAAATCTTATTTCACACGGATTTGTGTCAGACCGCTGCCTGTGCCACAGCGCTCTCGCAGCGCTTCTCACAGCGTGACACACTGTGACAAAACCGCTGCCACACCGCTGCCAATAAATTAGCAGCGCAATACGCAGCGCAAAACACTGGTGAAACCGCTGCCTTACCGCTGCCACAACACGCAGCGCTATGCGCAGCGGTGCTCAATAAATTCCAAACCGCTGCACTCACGCTGCCACACCGCTGTGCCATACACAGCGTGATCAAATTTGCTCAATTTGCTTTCTCTGTTGTTGACTTAACTTTGCACATTTACCAACCTTCAAATAAGACAAAACTTGCCTTTATCAAATTAATACACAAAGTGACAAAACACAATTTAACTTGCTTCAATTCTTTTGGCCATTTGAAGTCTTCACCAATAATCCCAACAATCTCCCACTTGAAGACTGAAACCCAATAGACGTTCTCCATCCTTCCTCGATGACTTAGTGGATAAATAACGGTGCGCTCATCCCCCACGTCTTCACTCTTGAAGACCCACTGAAGCTGCGCACAGCTCCAGTTTCTCAGTAGTGACTGGCTTGGTTAACATATCAGCCGGATTCTTGCTACCTGCAATCTTCACTAACTTCAACACACCTTCTTCGATTAACGACCGAATAAAATGGTAGCGCAGGTCTATATGCTTGGTCCTAGAATGGAACGCCGAATTCTTGGCCAAGTGTATTGCACTCTGACTGTCACTATGCAACACATTCATCACTTGATCGAATCCCAACTCAGTTAACAAACCTTGTAACCATATCAGCTCCTTGCTTGATTCTGTCACAGCCACATACTCTGCTTCAGTTGTAGAGATTGTCACTATCTTCTGCAACTGGGACATCCAACTAATCGCGGTACTAGCCATTGTGAACACATATCCGGTGGTACTTCTCCTATGATCCACCTCCCCAGTAAAATCTGAATCCACATAACCTTCCAGCTTGAGTTCATCTCTTCTGAAGGTTAGACATCTCTCTGTTGTACCCCGCAGGTATCTTAGGATCCACTTCACGGCCTCCCAGTGAAGCTTGCCTGGATTTGACATGTAACGGCTCACAACTCCCACTGCATGGGAAATATCTGGTCTTATGCAAGTCATGGCATACATTAGGCTTCCAATGGCTGAAGCATAAGAAACTTTAGCCATGAAGTCCTTCTCCTCTTCCGTCTTTGGACTCTGTTCCTTGGACAACCTGAAATGACTAGCCAAAGGTGTTCTTACGGATTTTGCATCACCCATGCTGAATCTCTGCAACACCTTCCGAACGTACTCTGCTTGTGAAAGCTTCAATGTACCTTCCTGTTCGTTTCTGCTAATTCTCATTCCAAGAATCTGCTTTGCTGCACCTAAATCCTTCATCTCGAACTCATTCGAGAGTTGCTTCTTCAAATTGTTAATCTCTTCTAAATCTGCACCAGCTACTAACATGTCATCAACATAAAGTAGCAGAATAATAAAACTTGACTTAACCTTTTTGAAGTAACAGCAGTGGTCAGCATTGCATCTCAGATATCCATTGCCTTGCATAAACCCATCAAACTTCTTGTACCACTGTCGGGGAGCTTGTTTTAAACCATACAAGCTCTTTGTCAACCTACACACCAACTCTTCCTTGCCATCTTCTGCAAACCCCTCTGGTTGCTGCATGTATATCTCTTCCTCCAAATCTCCATGAAGAAAGGCAGTCTTCACATCTAACTGCTCAAGATATAATCCCTTTGCTGCGACAATACTCAACACTAACCGGATCGTAGTTAGTTTAACAACAGGAGAAAAAATTTCAGAGTAGTCAATACCTTCTATTTGTTGGAAGCCTTTGACCACTGGTCGTGCCTTGTATCTCTTGGAACCATCATGTTCCTCTTTGATCCGAAACACCCACTTATTCTGTAGGGCTTTCTTTCCTTCAGGCAACTTGGCTAACTCCCAAGTTTGATTAGAAATCAACGACTTCATCTCATCCTTCATTGCAAGCTCCCACTTGCTCGCATCTTTTCCCTGATATGCCTCATCATAACACTCAGGTTCCCCTGCATCTGTCAACAACATGTATTGCAAGTACTTCCTATTTGGTATAGGAGTTCGAGTTGATCTTCTTACTGCACTCTCAACCTGTGTCGCTTGAACGTCTCTATATGGGATAGGATCTGTAACCTGGAGCGGCACACCTTGTTCTTCATTATTCTGATTAACTGGTTCCAAGACCCTGTTCTCTAACACATCATTCGGCCCAAAGTACTCTGGCTCTTCTAGCTCAGACACCTGTGTGTTTCTGTCTTTGTACATAACCTTTTCATTGAAGACAACATCTCTACTTCTGATCATCTTACGGTTTTGGTCATCCCACAGCTTGTAACCAAATTCATCTTCTCCATAGCCCACCAAAGTACACTTCACTGACTTGGCGTCTAGCTTATTCCTCGCATGATCACCTATATGCACATAAGAAACACACCCAAACACTTTAAGATGAGAAAGTTTTACCTCTTTCCCAGTCCAGATCTCTTCTGGTATAGCGAGGTCCAAAGGCTTTGATGGTCCTCTGTTGATCAAATATGCTGCTGTATTGACTGCTTCCGCCCAGAACTGTTTTGGCAACCCAGAATGTAACCTCATGCTTCTGGCTCTCTCAGTCAATGTCCTGTTCATACGTTCTGCTATCCCATTCTGCTGTGGGGTTCCAGGAACCGTTCTACTGAGCTTTATCCCGCTCATATAGCAAAACCTCTTGAACTCACTGTCTTCATATTCTCCACCATTGTCTGAATGCAGCTTTTTGATCTTTAACCCTGTCTCGTTCTCAACTCTAGCTTTCCATCTCTTGAAAGCATCAAACACCTCAGACTTGTGTTTCAGAAAATAAACCCATACCTTTCTAGAGTGGTCGTCAATAAATGTGACGAAATACTGTTTACCTCCGGTTGACGAGACTGAAGCTGGACCCCAAACATCAGTGTGCACTAGTTCCAGCTTCTCATTTACCGGTACCCTTCCGGTCTTCTTGAAGCTCACTCGCTTCTATTTTCCCAACACGTAGCTCTCACAGAAATCAACCTCAACACTCTTCAAATCTGGCAACTTACCTTTCGAATGTAGACACTTCAGCCCCTGACTACTCATGTGCCCAAACCTCTGGTGCCACAAGTTCGGATCATCTTTACCTTCCGCCATAGCGATTGAACCACAACCATCCGTAGTTGTGTAAAGCGACCCATTCTTATTTCCTCGGGCGATTGTCATAATACCCTTCGAAATCTTCCACTTGTCATCTGTGAAAGTCGTCATGTAACCCTCTGACGCTAGTTGCCCAATAGAATCAAGTTCTTCCTCAAATCCGGTATGTGCCTCACGTTGTTAAGCTTCCAAACTGACCCTTTCAGCTGAATCTTCACATCTCCCTTCCCGGTAATGTTGCATGCTTGATCGTCACCAAGATACACCTTACCCAAATTTCCTGAGACGTAATTCTCGAACAACTCTCTGTGAGGTGTGGCATGGAAAGACGCTCCTGAATCTAGAACCCAAGACTCCGTCTTACTTTCCAACGAGCAGATGAGGCAGTCATCTGACTCCTCCGACACACAGTTCGCACTGCCCTTGCCCTTATCTTTCTTCTCAGATCTACACTCATACGAGAAGTGACCTTTCTTACCACAGTTCCAGCACTCTACATCTTTCTTGTTTCGTTGCTGATTTCCCGAATAGTTGACCTGATACCTGGATTTAGACTTACCTCTTGACTTTGATCTTCCTCGTTGATTCGTGTTCCGATTTCTGTTTCTGCTTTCTCTACCTTCCATATTCAATGCTGAAGATGTAGACGCTCCAAATCCCTCTTCACGCATCCTGATTTCTTCAGTCATGATCATGTTCACAACCTGTGAGAAATCCAATTTTTCTTTCCCGAACGAGTTGGCAATTGACTGACATGTCATCTTCCAACTTTCTGGCAATTGGGTGAGCATAAACACCGCCAAGAATTCTTCATCGAAACCCATAGACACAGAAGTTAACCCATCCTTCACTTCGTTGAATTGGTTTAGATACTCTCTAAAACCCTGACCTTCCGTCATCTTTAGATTTGATAATTTTTTGACAAGATGGACCTTCCTTACCGCAGAAGGCTGTTCATACAGGTTTGATAAAGTCTTCATCAGATCTCTGGCAGTTAGCTGATCCTTTACATTAAAAGCGACCTGCTTCGTCAAACTGAGACGAATTGCTCCCAATGCTTTCCTGTCTAGGAGTTCGAGATCCTCTTCATCCATGTTCTTCGGCTTCCGCTTCTTTGACCATTCTTCATCGGTCATAGTTGCCGGCTTCTCTTTTATCGGCCAATGCAGATCCTTCTGGTACAGATAATCCTCCATCTGCATCTTCCAGAAACTGAAATTCGTTCCATCAAATTTCTCAATCTTGTGAGAATCTTTCTCTGATCCCATCTCCGCGATAAAATCGTTGACCTCGAGAAAACCTAGATTTGTGTGAAAAAATAATCTACCTAACCTAGGGCTCTGATACCAATTGTTGTAAGAAAAATATCGCACACACAAATCTAAAACACACAGATAATATGAAAGCAATAAGAAGAAAAAGACGACACCAAAGATTTTACGTGGTTCAGCAATTTGCCTACGTCCACGGAGCGCACCGCACTCAATCCACTATTTTCAGAGTTGATTACAATCTCTCTGTCTCTCTCTCAGTCTCTCTACAATCTGCTCTCTATCTCTCTAGCAATATTTTCTCACTCACGGTGATTTTAACACTCACATCAGAGTACACATAATGGTGGTATTTATATGGGAGCACTAGGGTTGGCCAAATCCTAATTTGGAACTATTACCTTTACCTCTTTCTTTACTGTGCAAAATCTTATTTCACGCGGATTTGTGTCAGACCGCTGCCTGTGCCACAGCGCTCTCGCAGCGCTCCTCACAGCGTGACACACTGTGACAAAACCGCTGCCACACCGCTGCCAATAAATTAGCAGCGCAATACGCAGCGCAAAACACTGGTGAAACCGCTGCCTTACCGCTGCCACAACACGCAGCGCTATGCGCAGCGGTGCTCAATAAATTCCAAACCGCTGCACTCACGCTGCCACACCGTTGTGCCATACACAGCGTGATCAAATTTGCTCAATTTGCTTTCTCTATTGTTGACTTAACTTTGCACATTTACCAACCTTCAAATAAGACAAAACTTGCCTTTATCAATTTAATACACAAAGTGACAAAACACAATTTAACTTGCTTCAATTCTTTTGGCCATTTGAAGTCTTCACCAATAATCCCAACAGTTGCTACCTTAACTATCATAATATGGTACTTGGGAACCTGACCTTATCTACGAATCATCCAAAGAACTATTTTCCGTGTCTATACTCATTAAGGATATAGTCATAGTCAAAGAATCTTCATCAATTTGACTCATTATATTCCTTATTGTTGTCTACCATGATTTTGATCAAAATTACATACACCAACATCCCAACCTACCGCATTAGTATTCCAGCCTGCTACACCAACATCCCAATCTTTGGCACGAACATCCCAACCCTTTACACCAACACCCCAACCTCCTGCACCAAAATCCCAACCTCATCCCTCATCCCCACCATCCCCATCATCTCCATCATATTTTTCTCCATTTCCATCAAAGGTATGTTGGTAATCAAAAGAGCTACTAACAGTAACTCCACGATCTACATCAACTTCTTCTCGAATCACTTGTTCAACATTTATTTTCATGTCTCGAGCATGAGAAGCAATATGTGGATCAGGATTTCCCTCATCATCATCCAAGTAGGCAGGTCTAATCTAGTCAAAAATAGGATTCTCATTATTGTCTTCTGCTCAACAGCTACTTGAAGTAGATCCATAAAACCAGTTTCATTTACTCTATCTTTTCTAGCTGCCATGTCTCTAAGTTTCAACTTCTTATTATAATAACAATAAAAAAAGTTGTTCAAGTTTAGAATAAGCAAGACAGTTTCTTTGTTTTATGTGGATTAAAGCAAATGTGGACTAATTTCTTTCACATGTAAAAGATGATGCTGTTTGTGACAGTATGTGAACTGCTATTGCACGCAAACAAAAAAAATTTGAGATTGCTTTCACGATATTTTACTCGTTCACTCTTTGGTTCATTTCCCAATTATACTTCAATAATTTATATATTGATTACTGTCTTGGAAATTTTTATAAATTTGTTAATACTTAAGCTGAAAAACCCCTAGACAGTATCCATATATAAATTTGTTAATACTTCTTCTAAAATAATTTTCAATCTAAATTATTTGAACAATAATTTAAGTGTATAGGATTAAAAATATATATATATATATATATATATATATATATATTTTAGTAATTTACAAAATATCCCTAGATTTTGAGAAGAAATTCACAATATTTCGGGAATATCAGGAGATTTTAATAGATATTTCGAAATTGACCGGATATTCTGCAGAACATTAGATATTTGTCTATTTCGATATAGGTCCCTCCAAAATATGGATATATCAGTTCCTTGTCAAATATGTACTGTATGTAGATGTTATTTCGTCCCTCACGTCCCCAATTGATTTTGAATCTAATCCTCTCCAATTTCGATTATAGGTTAGTTTATATGTACTGTATGTAAATGTTATTTTGGATTTTAGTAGAGATGGCAAGAGCATTGAAGTACTAAATTCTGAAGGAAAAAAAGAGTGAAAAGAATGAATTGTAGTGATTAAAGTTTCAGTATTTAATAAGTGTCTAAAATCTTTGTCAGCTATTGGTGTCTTCCCAAACTTTTGTGTTACTAATATATGATCTTTTTTAAGATACAATTGAATGGTAAAATATGTTGATTTGTTTGTGGATTAATTGGTTGGACTTTCAACTTATGAATTTGTTAACAGCATGTTGCTCCTAGTAGTTCTACAAGATCATGAACAATCTTGCATGATCAGCTTTCATTTGGTCATTGGTCATACTCATATTATCAAGCCAATGCAATGGTGCCATGGTGGGATTCAATATATTAAACTCTAATCATTATTGTCATTGTAAGTCTGCTTTTTAAGTTCTAAATTCTAATCTAACGGAAAAGTTGGCTGTGGTATTTGTTGAAACATAGACCTCGATTTCCCTAACCTATCATTTCTGTTTATTGTTTTTTTCTCTGGCAGATTAGAACCAAATTATTTTTGAGCAATACAAACAACAGTATTGTACATATAAAAGAGATATATTTTAGATGAGGAAATAGGGGGTTTTGGACTTTTGGCACTTTTTTGAGTTGGTGTTGCAAGAGGAGCACCAATTTAATAACTTAAGTTTAAATGACATCAAAGTAAATGATTTCTAAAAATGCCCTTACTTTACACATTTTTTTTATTATTATTATTTTGACTTTAACTTTTCTCATACTTTTATGTTGCCTGAGATCTACTTCTCTCTCTAACTTTAAAAGCTAAAGCTCTATAAACTGAAATCCTAGTTCATCTTCTTCTCCAACTTGTTCAAAGTTCTAAACTGAAATCCAAGTTTATCTCCTTCTCCAACTCTTTCAAAGTTCTTCTGTTTCTCCTCCTTGTTTGTGTACAAATCAAACAAAGGTAATCCTATTTCCTAGGTTGTTTTGGTTTTGAATCTTCCATTGTTAAAGTTGTTGAGGATTGGGATTTTCGAGTGGGGAAGATGATGAACAGTAACTTAGTTTTTGAGACTTTTGAATTCTTTCCGAGACTTTTGTATACTTTCCGAGACTTTTGAATGCTTTCCGAAACTTGTAAATGCATTCTGAGACTTTTGAATGCTTTCGTTGGTCGTGTTCTACGTCGCCGTAATCCTACTGGTGGTCCACCATCAATGTTCACATGTTCGCCGATATTTGAACGGAACTTTCTCATTCTACTCACAACTCTCTCACTATAAACTGAAAAAGTAAAACTAAAAAAATGAAACATACTAAATTCAAAATAGCTGACGTGGAAGTACTGTGGGGGGTATTTTTGGAAGAAACCTATTTTGATGCCTTTTAAACATAAGTTTTTAAAATGGTGACATAACATAAGTTTTTAAAATGGTGATAGTGTTGAAATGCCACCTCCAAAAAGTGCCATTTAATTTTTGAACTCTGCTTCAGATTCATCTTCTTTGTTGTTGTTTATAAATTGTAACATTGACCAATCATAAGAAATTAGGAATCCAACCTTATTTGGTTGATTGTAGCTAGAGAATACCTGAACTGTTGTTGCTATGCTTGATACGCCCGCCATATTATTAAAGAGTCTCATGAAATTAATTTATTATAAGTGGATTTCTTGCTGGATAAGACTCTAGGTGAGGAAATGTATTAGGACTATGTAACCCGATTGCTCTTCTATTTATGATCAGCTTTAGACAACTTAATCAAAGCATGCATGTGAGAAGACAAAGCCAGTGAATCCTCATGTACTGTATCTGAATTGTCACCAATGAATTGAAAGCTTCAAATACTCATGGTTGTTTCTGGAATGGACGAATAAAGTCTTGTTTCACAATTGAAAAACATTATTGATGTCCTTTGTCTACATATATATGCCATAAAGTTTTATTACGACATAATTCTGTAAATTTACAAACTGTCTGCAATTTTATTACTTGTATAATTTTAATTTTTGAAGGGCTATCTTTCCTGAATGCATGTCTTATAATGCTATCTTACTCTAGTTTGCCAAGCAGAATTTTGTAGAGGAAATCCTTTATTAATTATCGTTACTTGCTACAGAAGAGAGATCGGCATGCTTCTTGATTAAAATCTAAAAGTGTCCTACTCTCTTGTTGGAACTAGATTAAAAACATGTATTTTGTGCTTCGGGTTAGGGGTGACCTCCAACCCAAATCATGAAATTGCACTCTCCAACAATTAATTCCTTAATTACACGAATATTCTTTAGAAAACGTTGACCATTAGGTTGAATAACTGAGACTTTGACACCAGTAGAGAAAATGCTATATTACCCATATAATTAACACTCCTAGCTCACCGAATTTGCAAAAGACTTGTATAATAATATGAAGTAATATCAAGTACAAATCCAAACCTATCAGGTTTCTTTTCAAAAAAAAAAAAAAACCACCAAGTTTATTATATTGTCCAGCTTACTAATTTGTTCAAGATATAGACTTCAGTTCACGTAAATGTCTTTCATCTTTAAACTCAAAAACAATTGAATTTTGGCCAAAGTTATTTTGATTGGATCAACCACAAATGGATCCAACTCAATGAATATAAACTGGTACTTCTAAATGCAATCCACTTATTTGTCTAAGTATCCCCAACTTTTGTACTCCATAGATTGTACTATATTATGAAAGGGGTATACAAAATAAACACAGTGGCCTAAATAGTACAACTCGAAAGTACTTGACCCAAATCAGATTTTATAGTTGGACATGCTAACCGATCGCTAGTATCTCATCCGGGTCAATATGTAAAAAGAGGTTTTATTATGTGATTAAAAAAGAATTGAATTTGGATCATTTCAAATTTTATTTTATTTACATCTAGAATTTTGTTAAAACCTTCTTTTAGATTCTACACAAATTTCTCCAAAAATCCGTGAGAAGACAGTATAAGACCCCAAAAAAAAAAAAAAAAAAACACTCAATTTGACCTTTTGGTGAACTAGAAAAGTTTGGAGTTTGCATGCGAGAAAAGAATGATGTAATTTGCATTATTAAAATAACCATGACAAACTGACTTTCACGCTTAGTAAGGTGGTTGTACACTTCCCTCCCACTTTTGTGATAAGGTACGAGTCATATATTTATCCATTAAATCGTTAATCATGGAAGATTTCTTCTCAATAGTTAGAATTGCATTCCAAACCTTAACGGTTGATCTTGTCAGGTCCCGATAGGCTTTTGATCTGAATGTACTACAATAGTTGTTTTTGAAAGTGAGGTGCACCTAATTTTTCAAAGAAGGTAAAAAGTCATTTACGTATCGAATATGGCCTCACATTCATTTAATTTTATATTACTTTATTTATTATTTTCTTGAGAAGAATACGATAGATATTGTCAGCCAGTTTTTGTTTTTATAAAACAAAACGATTTTGAATTTGTTTTCGTATCGTTTTTCATTTTATTTTTAAAAAACAAAAACAAAAACAAAAACAAAATGAAACAAAAACAAAACGAGTGTTTTCCACGTTTTTCATTTTGTTTTTCACTTTGTTTTTTTTTAAATAAAAAAATCACCTTTTGTTTTTTCTTCTTTTCTTGTTCTTCGACATTCTCATCACTGCTCTTCTTCTTCATCTGCTATTCTGCTTCTCTTCTTCTTCTTCCGATCTGTTCCTTCTCGTACCAAAAAAAAAAAAAAAAAAAAAGCTTGCCTTCTGATCTGCTCCTTCTTCTCAAACAAAATAAACAAAAAAAGCTTGAAGAGAGGAAATCTGAAAAAATTTCCGGATTCTTCATTAAAAAAATAAAAATAAAATTTGGTCAGATCTGTGAACAAGGCAGTTGGTGGGTATTATTTATAGGTTGACATAATTTAAAGGCATTCCTCCTCTGCTTTGGCATTTGCGTTATGATGATGATAAGAATGCAATGAAAGTGGCTAATTCCCAACCGAATTGATGACCCACTTGCCTTCAACAGACTTAATATTGAAACAACGTTATGTTTTTCTTGATGTAATTTCCCAAAACAAACAAGGAGCAGAGATGAAGAAAAATAAACACTTTGCAAGAAGAACTTTCATGCAAGCAATTCTATGCAAAAACTTAGTAGAGAAGAGATTACAAAAATTTATCAAAATGCTGTCACCAAATCATCAACTCAAAAATTTATCTAGACAAATGAGAGGGAAAAGAAAAAAAAAATACCAAAGACTTACTGATTAGTTTTATCATATGGCTTTTTCAATGTCTGATTGAAATCTTTTCTCATATTCCCTCTAATCCCTCCAATAGTTTCACCCATTTGGACTTTGCCACTTCTAGATGCGGCGGGACGGCAAGACGGTTGCCGTAAGAAGACGACTGGACGGCGAGGATGAAGGGGCGACGGCTTATTTCGCGATGGCTTCGGGGTTAGGTGGGTTTCCGGTCACCTCCACGTTGTAGGCATGCGGCACGGCAACGAATTCGGCGGTGCGGTGCGACGGTTTCCGATTTCTAACGAGCAGAGGGCGACGGCGACTTCAGGATGGCTTCGGGTTAGGGTAGAATTTGGGGGAATTTCCTCCCATATTGGGTTGCATGCTTTCATTAAGGGCAATTAAGTCATTTAGGTCATTTGAGAGGATATTTGTAATTCAGCCCCTCTAAAATAGCATTTTCGCTACAATCCCTCCTAAATTTAGTCGTTATAAATTCATGATGTCTACCATATATAACGTCACAAAAACAGAATCTTATACAGAAAAAACATAGTCGTTGGTAGTTAGATTTGATTGCTACGAGATGATTAATTTTTTGTACTTTATAGATCTTAAAAAAAAAAAAAGATAATTAGATCAGAAAGGTGTTTTCTAAAAACTGTAGCCTAATGGATGCTGTATAATGATTGTCTAAAAACTGAGTTTTTGTCCATGAAAATCATAAAATGAAGCACCTTTTGAAAAAATGAAGCATCTCATGTCCTACAACATTCTCAATCTTTATGTGACCCAAATTCCATATGAGAACTTCAATATATAACCAAAACTGCAAGATCATACAGAATATATTGGGATTATAACGGTTCAGTAACAGCAACAGTTGGATGGTAAATTTATGTAGCCACAATGTACCTGGAAACTTTTGCAATAGAAACAACAATTTTGGCGATTTTCAGCCTATTTACATTTCATTCCATTCCAGATTTTGAAAGACGAATGGAAATATGTAACAGATTTTGAAAGAAAACAGAGTTTCCCTAAGATCAAACCCATGAAAAGTTTACTCATGAGTACTGTAAATACAAAAAATAGATAGCTTGGATGGCAAAATAAGATGTCATTTGATCAAATCTCTAACAAATAATAATCAACCTCACAGTTACTTGTTCCTGATAAAAATACTTCAAAGGAAACATTAGTGTTGTAACATTCTAGTTTAGAAGCAATAACAAGATTCTGAAGGAAAAGTTAGAGCCTAACTGTAGAGATATAAGGAAAAGACCACCTACTTTTGAGTCCAAAGCATGAGCTGCAATGTCTCACAAACTACATTGATAGATGGTTCTCCTTACTCCATATGTTGTATAGAAGGACCAGCACAACCTTCGGCAGCAGTCTCACCGCAATCTCTTGCAAAAGTCTTGCTGCAATCTCCTGAAGAATTCCAAGCTCAAAACTTCTGCAGAGGTCTCACCGCAATCTTCTGCTGAAGTCTGACCACAATCTTCTGTAGAACTCAGGAAATTCTGTAACTGAGAACACATATTCCAGATGAAAATATGAATTGTATAGAAATATTACTTTGTTCACTTCTCTTGTAGATTCTGTTAGGATTAAGGTACCTAAACAACACCTATAACACCTGCTGTCAATCCTCAAAGAAACTGTAAGAATCACTTACACAAAAGAAAGACAGGCGGAAATAACAATATTAACCAACAGCAATAATTCACACAGCATACAACAAAATCAACTATCAAACTTGATAGGATCTGAAACAATATAAACCTCTCAATAGCAGTAAACTAAGATACACAATAAATCCAATACCCAACTTAAATCAACAATATCTGCTGTAAGTGTCTCACGAATCAGTAAAGACTGATCAAGAAGACATCTGAACCTATTACTAGGTCAGAATACAATAATCAGACTAGCAAGGTAATCTGGCAAGTAAAGATAGGCAAGAACAGAGCAGATAATAGTAAAAGAAGAACTGAGAAGAAGAGAAGGGATAACACAGAGGATTTATCGTGGTTCGGCTATAAAAGCCTACATCCACGTTGAGCCACCGAGATGGGCTCACATCCACTATATGAGTACCGATTACAAGCCACAAACAACTCAGAAATCACAAGAACCCCGATTGGTCAAGAACCAATCTTACAAACCCTAAAACCCCTCACTTTCAGTGACTACAAACAGCCCTCAACAACTCTCAACCGAGATTACAACAACAAAGAGAGGATCCACACTCACAAGTACACTTAATCTCACAAGAAAGCACAAGATCTTCACATAAGATCAGATCTGTCACTCAATAAGAAACGATGAAAGCAATCGAGAGAGAGAGAAAGCTATTTCGAAAAATACCCTAGAAACAATTCTGAAAAACTGAACTCCTTTCTCTCTCTATCCTATTCTTTATATAGGCTTATCAGTACAGGTGTAAGTGTAATCTGCTGAGACCAATGCGGACGCGCCACATCAGATTTTCCTCTTAATGACTCAGCCCTTATCTCTTGTAATTCTGATGATATCTCAACAAGTGCACCGACTTCTTATGTTGACCTGGTCAGACTGCAGCAACAATATGGGTCTGACTTTGGGCTTCATTCTGGGCTTCAGTTTGGGCTGAACCATGGCTAGAATCTGGACACCGTATTGGGCCTGCTGGTGAACTTAAGGTGGACTAATAATATCCACAGATTCAATTTAGTTAATGTTCACAAAAAGAAAAGTCTAGTTATTATATTTAGATAGTCTCACATTGGCCTGTATATGCTGAATACCATTAAAGCAATCAGCTTTTCTATGAAACAACTACAAAATCAATTGGAAGATGTTCATGAAATATTCGTACATGTAATATGTCTATGACCAAAAAAACAGAAAAAAATATATATATTAACGAGATGATTAGAAGACCTTTTTGACACTATCCAAATTCATCATATATCATCATGATACTCAGAGAAATTCATCACATACAATAAATACCACTCACCAATGCAGAGTTTACGCATCTATACTCTGAGAAATTCAACATGACTAGCATGAGCCACAATGTCTCACAAACTAATTTGAAAAATTGATCTCCTTACCCCGTTTACTGCATATATATGTTGCATGCCAGGACCAGCATAATCTCCAGTAGAAGTCTCACCGCAATCTTCTGTAGAACTCAGGAAAATTCTGTAACAGAAAACATAGATATTCAAGATGAAAGTATGAACTGCATAGAAATGAATGTTACTTTCTACCCTTTACATGTAGATTTAATTTAGTAATGTTCACAAATAAGTCTAAGAAAACTCAGTTGATTAACACGTACCTCTCTTTTACACATCCGTCGTATAATTGTATTAAGGTCACTCTCCCAATTATACTCTTCCTGTTGGAATCCATTTACATTCTGTAACATTGGTGTGCATAAGAGTTGTGAAGTGAAAATCTCCATCTCGGGGCAATATTTCCTAGTTAATTGTTCCAGAGACGGGAATTTTAAGGCGTAATTCCCAGAGTGAAAACTTATGCGACTTGATAAACCATCAAGTACCGCACTCTTCAAGTTGCTGAAAACAATCTCATCTTCTTTTATATCTCCTCCCTCATTTGCTACTACTTCTATCATCTGTGAGCAATTAGATATTTTTATCTCTGTGAGTTGTGTTGGAAAGTTAAATCAATTTGCGTATTCCAAGACTCATAGAAAGTTGAATCTTATTCATGAACCTTGGAAGTTTAAAGTGTTTTGTTAATGTACCTAGAAAGTCTAAGAGTCTTTTGTTTATTTCTAAGTGTCTTTTGTTTTTTCAATGAGTCTCCTGTAATGCTATATATTAGCAGCTACTGTGTAATTTTTCCTTAAGGCAATCAAGGCTAGGCAAAAGCCAAGTTGATTAATAAAAACAAATCGGCCTTCAAAATACTTTCTCTGTATTGTTCTTTGTTCTGTAAAAAATTTCTTCTATCCTACAAATTGGTATCAGAGCTTTGTTGAAAGTTCTTGATGGCAACTAAAGTTATAACAACTCCATTCCCTCACACCTTCAACGGGGAAGATTTTGATTATTGGAGCAGCCGATTTGAAGTTTGGCTTAAAGTTTTTGATCTATGGAAACTTGTTGATGAAGGATTTAATGATCCAGAAGATGAGACAGGTTTATCAGGCGAACAAAAGAAAGCTCTGGAGGCAAATTGAAAGAAAGATATTGACGCTTGTAACCAGATTAATCTTGCAATCGAGAAGGCGGTGTATGAAAAAATTTCGAAGGCAAAAAATGCAAAGGAGGCATGGCAAATCCTTAACAAAACTTATAAAGGCGATGACAAAGTAAAAAAGGTTCAACTTCAAAGTCTCAGATCAGAATTCGAGAAGTTGCAGATGAAGGAAGATGAAAGCATTGACGAGTTCTTTGCAAAAGTTACATCGGTGGTTAATCAAATGGCCACAAATGGAGAAGCTCTCGATGATCAAAGAGTGGTGGAGAAGATTCTGCGTTCTATGCCTCAAAAATATTTTTCTCTTGTTACTGTGCTTGAAGAACTTGACAAAGTGTTCACCTTGGAAGATTTACAAGGAACTTTGAAGGCGTATGAAGCAAAACTCAACTTGTTGAATCCTCAACCTCGTCAACCTGATCAAGCTCTAAAATCTGAAGTTTCGTCTTCGGGAGGCCGTGGTTCTTACAATAACCATGGTAGAGGCGGAAATTTTCAAGGACGTGGTGGAAATTCTCGAGGAAGAGGAAGAAATTTCTCTGGCAACAACTATAGCAGCAACAACCAACATGAAAGCAACCAGAACTCGGGCAACAACAATAATGGTAACAACCATCATGGAGGTAATCAAAATCAGAATTTTAATTCCCAACAAAGAGGCAGAGGTCGTGGTTTTCAAAGAGGCAGAGGTCGTGGTTATTTTGAGTGTCACTTCTGTCATAAACTAGGACATGTGATCTCGGATTGCTGGCATAAGCAAGCAGAAGACAAGAAAAATGATGCAGTTCTCATTCATGAAAACAGTGAAGAAACTCTCTTGCTTGCTTGCTATGGTGATGACATTGATGAAGTTTGGTACCTTGATAGTGGTGCTAGCAAACACATGACAGGTAACAAAAATTTGCTCTCAAATTTATCTATGATGAATCATGGACAAGTAAAAATAGGTGATGCCAGAGCTTATAAAATTGAAGGAATGGGTGAAGTGGTTTTTAGAGCAAAATCCAGAAAAATTGAAAGAATGTCTGATGTTTATTATGTTCCAGGATTGAAAAATAATCTGCTAAGTGTTGGCCATCTTTTGAGAAAGGGTTTTAATGTACACTTTCATGATAATACTTGTTTTTTTATCAAAGAATAATCAATTGGTTGCTAAGATTGGTGCTGCAGCAAATAATTTGTTTCCTCTCAAGCTACAAACAGCAAACTTGGCTTGTCTTGCTGGTGTTGATGACAGTATATCCAAACTATGGCATGAGAGGTTTGGACATTTGAATTATGGAAGCTTGAAGTTGATGTCTACCAAAAACATGGTTGAAGGGCTGCCAAGAATTAATCAAGTTAATGAAGTTTGTGAAGCTTGCCAACTCGGAAAGCAACATCGAGACCCATTTCCTTCCCAATCTTCATGGAGATCAAAGAACCCGTTGGAGCTAGTACATTCAGACTTGTGTGGACCAATGCATGTTGCATCTCTTGGTGGGAGCAGGTATTTTATAACTTTCATCGATGATTTTTCAAGAAAAGTTTGGCTTTACTTTCTCAATGAAAAATCTGAAGCTTTTGAGGCTTTCAAAAATTTCAAGTCTGAAGTGGAGAAATTCTCAGGTTGTTCTATTAAAACTTTGAGAACTGATCGTGGTGGGGAATATGTTTCAAACAACACAGAGAATTTTTTCAGAGAACATGGTATTCGGCATGAACTTACAACTCGCTATACACCGCAGCAAAATGGTGTTAGTGAGCGAAAAAATAGAACGATTATGGGGATGGTGAGATGTATGTTAAAAAGAAAAAAATTGCCTAATGAATTTTGGGCAGAAGCTGTTTGTTGTGCAGGTTATTTGATCAACAGGTCACCAACAAAATGCCTGAACAATATCACTCCACATGAAGCTTGGTATGGGAGAAAGCCTAACATACAACACTTGAAAGTTTTTGGGAGTGTTGCTTATTCTCTAATTCCAGAAGCTATGCGAAACAAATTTGATGACAAATTCGAAAAATGCATTTTTATCGGATATAGTGAGAAAAGCAAAGCTTACAAGTTGTTCAATCCAAAGACAAAGAAGATTGTGATCAGTCGAGATGTTCGAGTTGATGAAGTCTCATCATTTGATGAAAAAAAGGATCATGTCAAGTTACCAGATTTTGTTGATGAAGAAATTGAAGAAAGTGATGATTCCTCACAACCATCAAGTGGAGATTTCTCTCCAAAAAGAAAGATGAAAAGCCTACAAGAAATTTACAACTCCACCGAACAAGTGGAAACAGATGACTCTATCTTCTTTGCTTTCTTTGCAGGTGAAGATCCAATAAGCTTTGATGATGCAAACAAAGAAGAAAAATGGCAACATGCTATGTTGGATGAAATTAAGGCTATCGAAAAGAATGATACGTGGTAACTCACTGACTTGCCTTCACATAAAACTCCCATTGGTGTTAAATGGGTGTACAAGACAAAGAGGAATCCCGATGTGATGCAGCAACAGCTAAGGCAATGGAATACATGGAGCGGGTGGCGAATTCGTATTTGGGTCGTGTGGACCAACCAAATTCGGGCTAAACTTCGTGGACCTCTAAAGAGGGCATATGGGGTCAGATCGTCTATTATAATATGTTTCCGGAAAGCCCAAGACGATCCCTACAGATGTTATGAAGACTCCGTCCTCCATAACAGATCACAACAGGCTCAAATTCGGCCATCTATCTTGTTGCACGAATACTTGAGCTGGACGAGAGCTGGATGCCGTGAGCTGGACGAGAGCTGCCGGGCTGAACTTCGTGGACCTCTACAGAGGGCATATGTGGTCGGATAGTCTATTATAATATGTTTCCGGAAAGCCCAAGACAAGCCCTACAGATGTTATGAAGACTCCGTCCTCCGTAATAGTTCACAAAAGGCCCAAATTTGGCCATCTACCTTGTTGCGCAAAGACTTGAGCTGGACGAGCTGGATGTTTTTGAGTCCTTGTTAGTTTCATTGTTAGTTTCCTTTTTGGTTTAGGATTGAGTCTTGGAGTCCCTTTTATATTTATGTTATTTGAGGAGTCTAAATCCGTTTAGGATTCAAGGTTTTGAGACCTTTTAGGTTTAGTTTATTTTCCTATTTAAATTCATTGCAATCAGTTGTTTGTTTCTTAGTTTTTGATGATTAATAAAATTTGAGAGAGAGTATCTCCTTTTATCCAATTTTGGTATCCTGAGTGGATCAACGAATTTGAAGCCTATTATTCTGGTATATGTGCACGGATCAACAGACTAATAGTAGGGTTCGCTTCCGGTATTCGTGCACGAATCAACGGATTTGAATCGGTTACCCTTTCTTTTATCGATTGTTGTTTTGCGTTGAATTTTCCGCTGCATCAGTTTGGTATCAGAGCCACCGAGTCTACCGTTGTGCTAGGCTCAGCATCCATATCAACAACAGAGGCTGAATATATTGCTGCATCAATTGCAGGAAGTCAATTACTTTTGTTACGTGGTATTTTGGAAGAATTGAATCATGTTCAAAAGGTTGCAACAACTCTGTTTTGTGATAATAGTTCTACAATTTCAGTTTCAAAGGATCCAGTTCTTCATGGGAGAACCAAGCACATTCGAATGCGGTTTCATTTTCTGCGGGAACTTGTAAATGAAAGACTTGTTGATGTGAAGTACTGCAAGTCAGAGGAGCAAGTGGCTGATATTTTCACTAAACCTCTTGGAGGTCATGTCTTCAAAAGAAATTCAGAAATGTTGGGAATGAAGAGCAAATTTGATTTAAGGGAGGCATTGTTGGAAAGTTAAATCAATTTGCATATTCCAAGACTCATAGAAAGTTGAATCTTATTCATGAACCTTGGAAGTTTAATGTACCTAGAAAGTCTAAGAGTCTTTTGTTTATTTCTAAGTGTCTTTTGTTTTTTCAATGAGTCTCCTGTAATGCTATATATTAGCAGTTGCTGTGTAATTTTTCCTTAAGGCAATCAAGGCTAGGCAAAAGCCAAGTTGATTAATAAAAACAAATCAGCCTTCAAAATACTTTCTCTGTATTGTTCTTTGTTCTGTAAAAATATATTTCTTCTATCCTACAAGTTGCACCAGACTTTTGGCCGTTGAGGATGTTACCAAGTTTTTCAGTGTGTTGCATTCAGATACACTTATAGTTGTTAGGTTCTGGAAATTTGCTGAGGATGGTGCTAGATCAATCAACTTGTGACAATTCCATATGACTAAAGCTTCAACACTTTGAATGACCAATTTGGTGTCTTGTTTCCAAATATGCTCAAGCTTATAAAGCAAACGGAGATGTAAACTTTTTATTTGTGGATATTTCTCAACTTCTCCATATGGCAATATCTCTTCATACCAACTATCCCACGGTTGAAGTATTTCCAGATGGTGAAATCATTGAAGGATGTCAAGTGGGAAAATTTTTGATTCGTCATTGCAGACCTCAAGACATTTAAGTTTGCAAAAGAGGTACTGTTCTGAAAACTGGATCCATGATATCATCTTGTCGGCCTGTCCACTTAATATCAGTTCCTCTAAGTTGGGGAAAGAATCCTGGTCATGAACAATCAAATAAAAAACAAATCAGACTTGTGTTCACTCCAACGACTTCAACAACTTTATAAACTTTCAAAATGGAAATAAGATGACCAAGTTAGACTTGCAATCTGGCACACCAAGAAAAATATGGCACACCAAGAAAAATATAGCATAGGGGCATAGGGCTAGTCCATTTGATGCCAGAACACACTACTAAATGTTTTGTTTATGCTACCTTTAAATCACCCTATTAAAACAACAATTAATAAAATTACTTATGTAACTAAACTTGATTTCAAAAAATAAAATAAAAAAATAGTGGTTCATATAGGAGGTGCGACTTCACAATTTAAGAGAAATTAGTACGTACTTTTTTGACCAAGAAGAGAGGTTGCTGCGCTTGTAAATGGCTCTCCTCCGTATTTTCTTGGAACCTACGTAATTTTGAAACGAATAACTCCATTTCGCGACAACCAGACACTTCCAACTTTTTTAAGGCTGGCCATTTTGATGTATGTAGTCCACAATAGAAAGTTGTAAGTTGATGTAAGCCCTTGAGTTTTAGGAAGGTTACCCTTGGAAAGACAAATCTACTAGAAGTTGTTTCTTCTTCCTTTTCCTTTGCAACAATCTCTTCCAGTCCACAATAGTGAATATCAAGCTTTTCAAGTTGTGGTAGACTCCTGGCAATGGAGGCTGGAAAGAGATATTCCAGACTCTTACAATTACCAACTTTCACGCTTTCTAGATTTTGAAAGGACAACATTCCTCCGGGATTCTTATTGAATATGTGCTTCAGTTTTGGCAGAAAAGAACTATCCATTTCTCTTAACTGAATTACTGCTGGAGTATGTGATTTTTCAAAGTTCACGACCCCTTGGATATCAAATATCACTTCTAATGAATTACAATTACAGACGTATAGAAACTCCAGTCTTGAGAATCCTTCAAGCATCAATAGCTTGTTGCAGCGTTTAATTGTCATTGATTTTAGATTGCAAAATAAATCCTCAGCAAGCTGTTGCTCCTGACATATTATCTTCAAATTATCTAAATTGAAAACTTCTATATTTTCCAAGCTAAGGAATCCATCCTGCAACATTCAAGCCACCAAGTTAATTACAAATATTCTATCCAATTCTAACAATTGTAATTGAATTGTACAGGGAACTATTTATCAAGAAAAGTGAAGAAAATTATTGGAAACCAGGAACATATGAAAAAGAGGGGAAATATAAATTAATTGGATGTTTAGAAGATAAAACTAGCTAAATATTTTATATTACGGCTGCCTCAATGAAAAAGAATAATGCTAGATTGTCCAAAAAATTTGCTCAAATGATATCTCCAAACAAAATAGCTAATACGGTTAGATGACTTTTTAAGTTTGACAAAGAAAATATAGTTAGTTTAGTTCATTGGTGTGCCTTAACAATTTAAAAGAAATAAGTTTTGTACCTTTTCAACCAAGAGGAGAGGCTCTTGCGCTGGTTGGCCCTCCTTGCTGTTTTCTTGGAAGCTACATAATTCTGAAGCTAATATTTCTATTTTGTCACAATGAGACATTTGCAACGCCTTTAAAGCTGGCCATTTCGATGTATGTACTCCATGACAGAAAGTTGTAAGTTGATGCAAGCCCTCGAGTTTTAGGAAGGTTACTCGTCGAAAAACAATCCTAGAAGTTGCTTCTGCTTCGTTTTCGTTTGTAACAATCGCTTCCAGTTCACAATTGCGAATATCAAGCTTTTCAAGTTGTGGTAAACTCCTAGCAATGGAGGCTGGAAAGAGATATTTCAGACTCTTACAATATGATACTTCCACACGTTCTAGGTTTTGAAAGGACAACTTTCCTTTGGGATCCTTATTCCATATGTGCTTCAGTTTTGGTAGAAAAGACATTTCCGGTTCTCTTAACTGAATTACTGCTGCAGGATGTGATTTTTCAAAGTTTACCTTTGGAATATCAAATATCTCTTCTAGTGAATTACAATCCAAGACAGATAACAACTCTAATCTCGAGAATACTTCAAGTGTATTAAACTTAAAAATAGTCAATAGCCTGTTGCAACGTCTAACTATCATTGATTTTAGATTGCAAATAAAATCCTTGGCTAGCTGCTCCTCCTGACATATTATCTTCAAGTTATCTGAATCAGAAATTTCTATTTCTTCTAAGCGAGGGAATGTATCCTGCAACATTGGAACCACTGAATTATTTTCAAATATTTTTTCTGATTCTAGCAATTCTAATTGAAAATTACAGGGAAATATTTATCCAAATAATAATAATAATAATAATAATAATAAAGAGGGAATATATATAAATTAACTTGATGTGGTACATATACGTACCTTATTGACAATGAAGAGAGGTTGTTGTATTCGGATATCACGTTGACCCTCTATTTTCTGAAGCAAATAACTCTATTTTATCACAACCACTCATCGTTAACTTCTTTAACATCGGCCATTTTGATGTATATAATCTGGGATAGAAAGTTCTAAACTCAGGTAATTTTTTAAGCACGAAAGAGACCATATGTGGAAAGACAAATCTAGCAGCTGCTTTTGCTTCTCGTTCCTCCAAAACAATCTCTTCCACTCCACAATCCTCCACATCAAGCTCTTTTACTTTTTGATAGGAGAACAATTCTCGAGGATCCTTATTCCATATGTACTTCAATTTTGGTAGATTTTCTATATGTAGGAAATGTAATTGAGTTACTATTGTAAGATGTGGCTCTTCAAAATCTACCCCGTGGAGATCGAATATATGTTCTACTGAAGAACAGTTACTAACAGTTAAGGACTCCAGCCTCAGGATTCTTTCAAGCATGCTAGATTGAAAAACAGTTACTATCTTATTGCACCATTTAACTGTCATTGATTTTAGATTGCGAAAAGATTCATCAGCAAGCTGTTTATGCCATATCATCTTCAACTCATGTGCACCGTCAATTACTAATTCTTCTAAACGAGGGAATGCAACCTGCAGCACTCAGACCATTAAATTACGAATAACGGGAAAATATTTATGTAAAAGAAAAGAAGCCTGTTGGAAATATGACATAAGTATATTATAATTCTTTAGTCAGGTCGATCCTGAAAAACACAATTTCAAGATAGAAGTTTTCCACAACATTATGTAACTAATTGTCTAGTTTCGTAATGTAGTGGAATCGGTTATACAGCATTATGTAACTTCGGTTCGGAAAAGGATTCAGGACCAACCTGACCAAAGAAGCACCCCATAGGTATATATGGCTCGAAAATGATAAATTAAATTCTAAAACTCAAAACTTAGTACAGCAGCCAAATTATGAAAGGTACAAAACAATTATCCATTGTTAACATTTTGGTAGAAAAGAGATTATTGTTAATGTTGGGTTTATTGTGTGAAGACGTTCAAGTCAACTATAGTGGCCAATTAATAAAAAGCAAGTTAGGTTACTTTTTTGTCCTTTGTGTGATAAATGCAAAAAGGCAAATAAATGTTTTTTGGGATTGGTGAATAATGAAATCAAATACAAAGAAGAAATTTGGATCACTGTATCTTTCACAGCGTGTGTGGCAGCGGTTTGCAAATTGTGCAACCGCTACGCATGGCGCTGCGGGTTTCGACAGTGACAAGGCAGCGGTCTGTCACCAGTGTTGCACGCTATGTGTTGCGCTGTGTATTTCGGCAGTGGTTTTAATAGCGGTGTTATCATAGAGGTGTACACTGTGAGGAGCACTGTGGTACCGGCAACAGTTCGACGCAAATCCGCGTGCAATGAGATTTGCACAGTGAAGAAAGAGGAAAAAGGAAATAGATCCCAATTAGGATTTGTCCAACCCTAGTGCTCCCATATAAATACCACTATTATGTAAACCCTAATGAGTGTGAGAAAAATTGCTAGAGAGATAGAGAGCAAATTGTAGAGAGACAGAGAGATTGTGATCAACTCTAAAAGTAGTGGATTGAGTGTGGTGTGCTCTGTGGACGTAGGCAAATTGCTGAACCACGTAAAATCTTTAGTGTCGTCTTTTTCTTCTTATTGCTTTCATATTATTTGTATGTTTAGATTTGTGTGTGATTTTTCTTACAACAATTGGTATCAGAGCCCTAGGTAGGAGCAGGTTATTTTTTTACACAAATCTAGGTTTTCTCGAGGTCAACGATTTTATCGCGGAGATGGGATCAGAGAAATATTCTCATAAGATTGAGAAATTCGATGGGACGAATTTCAATTTCTAGAAGATGCAGATGGAGGATTATCTATATCGGAAGGACCTGCATTGGCCGATAAAAGAGAAGCCGACAACTATGACCGATGAAGATTGGTCAAAAAAGCGGAAGCCGAAGAACATGGATGAATAGGATCTCGAACTCCTAGACAGGAAATCATTTGGAACAATTCGTCTCAGTTTGAAGAAGCAAGTCGCTTTTAACGTAAAGGATCAGCAGACTGCCAGAGATCTTATGAAGACTTTATCAAACCTATATGAACAGCCTTCCGCGGTAAGGAAGGTCCATCTTGTCAAAAAGTTATCAAATCTAAAGATGACGGAAGGTCAGGATTTCAGAGAATATCTAAACCAATTCAATGAAGTGAAGGATGGGTTAACTTTTGTGTCTATGGGTTTCGATGAAGAATTCTTAGCAGTGTTTATGCTCACCCAATTGCTAGAAAGTTGGGAGATGACATGTCAGTCAATTGCCAACTCGTTTGGGAAAGAAAAATTGGATTTCTCACAGGTTGTGAACATGATCATGACTGAAGAAATCAAGATGCGTGAAGAGGGATTTGAAGCGTCTACATCTTCAGCACTGAATATGGAAGGAAGAGAAAGCAGAAACAGAAATCGAAACACGAATCAACGAGGAAGATCAAAGTCAAGAGGTAAGTCTAAATCCAGGTATCAGGTCAACTATTCGGGAAATCAGCAACGAAACAAGAAAGATGTAGAGTGCTGAAACTGTGGTAAGAAAAGCCACTTCTTGTATGAGTGTAGATCTGAGAAGAAAGACAAGGGCAAGGGCAAGGGCAAGGGCAGTGCGAACTTTGTGTCGGAGGAGTCAAATGACTGCCTCATTTGCTCGTTGGAAAGTAAGACAGAGTCTTGGGTTCTAGATTCAGGAACGTCATTCCATGCCACACCTCACAGGGAGTTGTTCGAGAATTACGTCTCCGAAAATTTGGGTAAGGTGTATCTTGATGACGATCAAGCATGCAACATTACCGGGAAGGGAGATGTGAAGATTCAACTGAAAGAGTCAGTTTGGAAGCTCAACAACGTGAGGCACATACCGGATTTACGGAAGAATTTGATCTCCATTGGGCAACTAGCGTTAGAGGGTTACATGACGACTTTCACAGATGATAAGTGGAAGATTTCGAAGGGTATTATGACAATCGCCCAAGGAAATAAGAATGATTCACTTTACACAACCAGGGATGGTTGTGGTTTAATCGCTATGGCGGAAGATAAAGATGATCCGAACTTGTGGCATCAGAGGTTTGGGCACATGAGTAGTCAGGGGCTAAAATATTGTTACTATTTTCTTTAATTATGATGTATATTAGGCTTCCTATTATAAAAAGATTTGGTATTAGTTTCCTTCTTTAAAGAGGAAACAAATTCCTTAGATTAAGCAGTTTGTTACTGCCTAGTGTGTATATATATTAGGGCTGCTTTGTACAGATTTTTTCAAGTGAATAAAGAATAAACTTTCACATGGTATCAGAGCCTCCTCTAAAACCCTAAAAAAAAACTTCTTACTGCTCTTTCCGGCGGTGTTTTTTTCTCCTTCTTTTACTGCTCTTTCCGGCAGTGATCTCAACTTCAAATTCCTTATTGCCTTTTTTTTTTCCAGCAGTAACTCCGATCTTCTTGTTGCTCTTTCCAGCAACAATCCTCATCATTCATCATGTCCAAAGAAATTGAATCTAGCAGTTCTGAAACCACCATTCTTGGAGGCAGTGGTGGAGAACCTCAAAATTTCCCTCATATGTCCATTACTTCCTACAAACTTACCGGTCGAAATTACCTCCAGTGGTCTCAATCCGTCCTACTTTATCTATGCAGCAAAGAGAAAGAAGAATATCTTACAGAAAAGGTCATCAAGCCCGAAGAGAAGGATGCTAGATATAGAACATGGAAGAGAGATAACAGCCAAGTCATGTCTTGGTTGATAAATTCGATGATGCCTAATATCGGTGAGAATTTCCTCTTTTACGAGACAGCTGCCGAGGTTTGGGAAGCAGTGAAGGAGACATACTCTCACAAGGACAACACTCCTGAACTAGTAACAATTGAAGGAGCACTTCATAACCTAAGGCAAGGGGATCTCTCGGTGACCGAGTACTACAACAAACTTCAGACTTATTGGCAGCAGCTTGATGCATTTGAAAAATATAAGTGCAGTTCACCCGAAGACTCTCAATAGTACAAGAAGATTATCGAGACTAAGAGAGTCTACAAATTCTGCTTGGGTTTAACTTCCAATCTCGATGCTGTGCGAGGAAGGATCTTCGGTACCAAGCCATTGCCGAGTCTTCGTGAGGCTTTCTTTGAGGTTAGACGAGAGGAAAGTCGTAGAACTCTGATGCTTGGGACAGAAACAACAGAAACAGGGGGTGAAGCTTCTGCTTTGGCTGCCCGCAATCATCAGGAACCATGCAAAGGAGGTAGACCGTGGTGTGATCACTGTAGAAAACTTGGACATCTAAAGGAGAAGTGTTGGAAGATTTATGGGAAACCAGCCGATTGGAAACCAGCCAAGGACCGTGAGGGTCGAGCGAACCTGTCTTTCACCACAGGAACTGAACCTTTCAGCAAAGACCAGTTGGATGTATTGCATAAGATCCTTAGTCAAACACAGATGTCTGCTAGTCCAGTTGTAATTGGTAAGGGTTCTATTGCACAAAAAGGTAATTTTCTTGAAGCTTTGGCTGCTAACTTAGACAAATCTCAGTCATGGATAGTTTATTCTAGAGCTTCAGACCACATGACTGGAGATAAAAGCATTTTTCATCAATTCTCAGCCTGTGGTAACAGCCCTCATGTACGGATTGCTGATGGAACTCTATCTAAAGTAATGGGCATTGGCACTGTAATAGCTTCTAAGAACCTAACTTTGCATTCTGTTTTATATGTGCCTAAACTAAATTGCAACTTATTATCAGTGAGTAAACTTATTAAAGATATGAACTGCGTGGCTGAATTTCGTTCAAATACTTATGTTTTTCAAGATTTGACTACGGGGAGGATGATTGGCAGTGCTAGAGGCTGTGAAGGACTCTATCTTCTGGAAGTTCAATCCTCTCCTAAACTACAAGCATCAACAGCAGTGAGTAGGCCTTGTGTTGACGGTATTAGCAAACATGACCTTGTTAGGGAGTCTAGTCTAGATAGTGATGTGATGTTATGGAATTACCGTTTAGGACACCCAAGCTTCATGTATCTTGCTAAACTGTTTCCTTCAATGTTCAATAATAAAAATCTTATGTCTTTCCAGTGTGAAATATGCCAATTCTCTAAACACTCTCGCACAAGTTTTCCAAGTCAAACTTACAAATCATCTAAACCTTTTTCCATGATACATAGTGATGTTTGGGGACCATCACAAACCCCAAATGTCACTGGTGCTAGATGGTTTGTTTCATTTATTGATGATCACACAAGACTTACTTGGATTTTTCTCATGAAACACAAATCTGAGGTCTCTCAAATTTTCAAAACATTCAATACCATGATTAAAACCCAATTCAATACTAAAATTCAGATTTTCAGGACTGACAACGGTAAAGAATTTTTTAATTCTCAGCTTGGCAATTACCTATTGTGTGAGGGTATCATTCACCAAAGTTCTTGTGTTGATACCCCACAACAAAATGGTATTGCCGAGAGGAAGAATAGACACATCCTTGAAGTTGCCCGATCCTTGTTGTTTTCCACAAACATGCCTAAAAAGTTTTGGGGAGATGCTGTTCTTACAGCAGCATACTTGATCAATAGGCTTCCCTTAAAGACTTTGTAGTTTTCAACTCCTAGTAAAACACTTATTTACTTCTATACCCAATGTCGCCTAATATCTAATTTACCACCAAAAATATTTGGGTGTACTGTTTTTATTCATCTTCATAAACACTCACGGGGTAAGTTGGATAAGCGATCTGTCAAGGGGATTTTTCTTGGCTATTCTTCCATTCATAAGGGTTATAAGTGTTTTTGTCCTCTTAACCATAAGTTTTATTACAGTATAGATGTTACCTTTTTTGAAACAAAACCATTTTTTACCAAAACTGTTATTCAGGGGGAGAATTCTGGTGAATATCAGTTCTGGAAATCTGAGAGACCTAGTTTGTCACCACAAAGCCTTGAGATTTTAGATGTGTTTTGGACTCCTAGCTTGGTTGAAATTCCTTCAGTTAGTCCTCATACTCCTGAATCAAACTCTAATGAACCTCCTAGCAATCAGTCTTTGAGTGAAACTCCTAAAGAACCATCTAAGTGTCATGTTCCAGCTGTTGTTGATCAAAAGAATATCGTTTACACAAGGAGACGGGAAAAACAGAAAGAAGTAGTGGTTCCAACACACACTCAGCCAGTTCAATCATCTGAGCCCGAACCTCAAATTCAAGAAATTAATACACAGGTTGAAGACAATAATTCCTCCAACAGTTCAGACCTTGACAGTGAACAAACTAATGGTGATTTGCCAATAGTAGTTTGGAAAGGGGTGAGAGAATGCAGAAGTAGACCATTGTACCCTATGGGCAAATATGTCAGTTATGAAGGGTTGTATCAGAGATACAAAAGGTTTATTGCAAAAATTTCAGAAGTGCAAATTCCTAATAGTGTGGAGGAAGTTTTGTCTATAGCCGAGTGGAAGAGTGCTGTAGAAGAGGAGCTTAGGGCTCTAGAAAAAAACAGTACATGGGAAATCTGTGACTTACCTAGGGGGAAGAAACCAGTGGGCTGCAAATGGGTCTTCACTGTGAAGACTAAAGCTGATGGTAGTATTGAACGGTTTAAAGCAAGACTGGTAGCCAAGGGTTTCACCCAATCATATGGCATTGACTACCAGGAGACTTTGCACCCGTGGCTAAGTTAAACTCCATCCGAGTTCTATTATCTCTTGTTGCTAATCTTAACTGGCCCCTCTATCAGTTAGATGTCAAGAATGCTTTCTTGAATGGAGACTTAGATGAGGAAGTATACATGGAAATTCCTCTTGGGACTAAAAATGCAACTAATGGTAGCAAGGTATGCAGGCTAAAGAAGTCCTTATATGGTCTTAAACAGTCTCCCTGAGCATGGTTTGAGAGATTCTCCAAGGTGTTGAAAGAGCAAGGATACATCCAAGGGCAAGCTGATCATACAATGTTCACAAAGCATTCTCCTAGTGGTAAGTTGGTTGTTCTGATTATCTATGTAGATGATATTGTGCTTACAGGAGATTTTGAGGAGGAAATACCTAGAATTAAAGGAGTTCTTGCAAAAGAATTTGAAATCAAGGATCTAGGAGACCTCAAGTACTTCCTAGGGATGGAGATTGCTAGATCAAAGAAAGGTATTGCTGTCTCACAGAGGAAGTATGTGTTAGATTTGCTCAAAGACACTGCTATGCTCGATTGTAAACCATCTGATACACCAATGGACTCTACCACCAAACTGGGGTCAATTCAGGATAGTGCTCCTGTGGAAAAGGGGAGGTACCAGAGACTTGTAGGGAAATTAATCTATCTTTCTCATACAAGACCTGACATTGCCTTTCCTGTAAGTGCTGTTAGTCAATACGTGAACAATCCCACTGAAGAACACATGACAGCAGTACAGAGGATTCTGAGATATCTAAAAATGACTCTAGGAAAAGGACTGTTTTTTAAAAAGAATATAGGAAGAGATGTTAAGGTGTATTCAGATGCAGATTGGGCTGGGTCTGTCACTGACAGGAGATCAACTTCAGGTCTCTGTACTTATGTTTGGGGAAATTTTACAACCTGGAGGAGTAAAAAGCAATCTGTTGTGGCAAGAAGCAGTGTTGAAGCTGAATTTAGAGCCATGGATCAAGGGATTTGTAAAGGAATTTGGCTGAAACGCTTGTTAGCTAATTTGAAGGTTCCTATTGATGGATCTATAAAGTTGCAGAGTGACAGTCAAGCAGCTATCAGTATTGCTAAAAATCCTGTTCAACATGACAGGACTAAGCATATCGAGATTGATAAACATTTTATCAAAGAGAATATAGAAAGGGGAGTCATTGAACCTATATACACTCCTTCATCATTACAAAATGTAGATATACTTACAAAAGCACTTCCAAGGACTGGCTTTGAAGATCTGTGTAGCAAGCTGGGTATGTTAAACATATACAACCCAACTTGAGGGGGAGTGTTGGAGATATTGTTACTATTTTCTAGGGATCTAGATATTTAATTATGATGTATATTAGGTTTCCTATTATAAGAAGATTTGGTATTAGTTTCCTTCTTTAAAAAGGAAACAAATTCCTTAGATTAAGCAGTTTGTTACTGCCTAACGTGTATATATATTAGGGCTGCTTTGTATAGATTTTTTCAAGTGAATAAAGAATAAACTTTCACAGTTCAATTGCTATGGCGGAAGATAAAGATGATCCGAACTTGTGGCATCAGAGGTTTGGGCACATGAGTAGTCAGGGGCTAAAATGTCTACATTCGAAAGGTAAGTTGCCAGATTTGAAGAGTGTTGAGGTTGATTTCTATGAGAGCTGCATGTTAGGAAAACAGAAGCAAGTGAGCTTCAAGAAAACCGGAAGGGTACCGGTAAAAGATAAGTTGGAACTAGTGCACACCGATGTTTGGGGTCCAGCTTAAGTCTCGTCAATCGGAGGTAAATAGTATTTCGTCACATTCATTGACGACCACTCCAGGAAGGTATGGGTTTATTTTTCGAAACACAAGTCTGAGGTGTTTGATGCTTTTAAGAGATAGAAAGCTTGGGTTGAGAACGAGACAGGGTTAAAGATCAAAAAGTTGCATTCAGATAATGGCAGAGAATATGAAGACAGTGAGTTCAAGAGGTTTTGCTATTTGAACGGGATAAAGCTCAGTAGAACGGTTCCTAGAACCCCACAGCAGAATGGGATAGCAGAACGAATGAACAGGCCATTGACTGAGAGAGCTAGAAGCATGATGTTACATTCTGGGTTGCCAAAACAGTTCTGGACGGAAGCAGTCAATACAGCAGCATATTTGATCAACAGAGGACCATCAAAACCTTTGGACCTCGCTATACCAGAAGAGATCTAGACTAGGAAAAAAGTAAAACTTTCTCATCTTAAAGTGTTTGGGTGTGTTTCTTATATACATATAGGTGATCATACGAGGAATAAACTAGACGCCAAGTCAGTGAAGTGTACTTTGGTGGGCTATGGATAAGATGAATTTGGTTACAAACTGTGGGATGACCAAAACCACAAGATGATCAGAAGTAGAGATGTTGTCTTCAACGAAAGAGTTATGTACAAAGACAGAAACACACGTGTCTGAGCCAGAAGAGCTAAAGTACTTTGGGCCGAATGATGTGTCAGATAACAAGATAGTGGAACCAGTTAATCAGAATGATAAAGAACAAGGTGTGCTGCTCCAGTTTATAGATCCTATCCCACATAGAGACGTCCCCGCGATACAAGCTTAGAGTACAGTGAGAAAATCAACTCGAACTCTTATACCAAATAGGAAATACTTGCAATACATGCTGTTGATAGATGCAAGGGAACCTGAGTGTTATGATGAGGCATATCAGGGAAAAGATGCGAGCAAGTGAGAGCTTGCAATGAAGGATGAGATGAAGTTGTTGATTTCTAATCAAACCTGGGAGTTAGCCAAGTTGCCTGAAGGTAAGAAAGCCCTACAAAATAAGTGGGTGTTTCGGATTAAAGAGGAACATGATGGTTCCAAGAGATACAAGGCACGACTAGTGGTGAAAAGCTTCCAACAAATAGAAGGTATTGACTACTCTGAAATATTTTCTCCTGTTGTTAAACTAACTACGATCCGGTTAGTATTAAGTATTGTCGCATTAAAAGGGTTATATTTGGAGCAGTTAGATGTGAAGACTGCCTTTCTTCATGGTGATTTGGAGGAAGAAATATACATGAAGCAACCGAAGGGGTTTACGGAAGATGGCAAGGAAGAGTTGGTGTGTAGGTTGACAAAGAGCTTGTATGGTTTAAAACAAGCTCCCCGACAATGGTACAAGAAGTTTGATGGGTTTATGTTAAGCAATGGATATTTCAGATGCAATGCTGACCACTGCTGCTATTTCAAAAAGGTTAAGTCAAGTTTTATTATCTTGCTACTTTATGTTGATGACATGTTAGTAGCTGGTGCAGATTTAGAAGAGATTAACAATTTGAAGAAGCAACTCTCGAGTGAGTTTGAGATGAAGGATTTAGGTGCAGCAAAGCAGATTCTTGGAATGAGAATTAGCATAAACGAACAGGAAGGTACATTAAAGCTTTCTGTTCGGAAGGTGTTGTAAAGATTCAGCATGGGTGATGCAAAATCGGTAAGAACACCTTTGGCTAGTCATTTCAGAATGTCTAAGAACTAGAGTCCGAAGACAGAAGAGGAGAAGGATTTCATGGCTAAAGTTCCTTATGCTTCAGCCATTGTAAGTCTAATGTATGTCATGACTTGCACAAGACTAGATATTTCCCAAGCAGTGGGAGTTGTGAGCCGATATATGTCAAATCTAGGCAAGCCTCATTAGGAGGTCGTGAAGTGAATCCTAAGATACCTACGGGGTACGACAAAGAGATGTCTAACCTTCAGAAGAGACGAACTCAAGCTGGAAGGTTATGTGGATTCAGATTTTGCTAGGTAGGTGGACCATAGGAGAAGGACCATCGGATATGTGTTCACAATGGCTAGTACCACGATTAGTTGGATGTCCCAGTTGCCGAAGATAGTGACAATCTCTACAACTGAAGCAGAGTATGTGGCTGTGACAGAATCAAACAAGGAACTGATATGGTTACAAGGTTTGTTAGCTGAGTTGGGATTCGAACAAGTAATGAATGTGTTGCACAGTGACAGTCAGAGTGCAATACACTTGGCCAAGAATTCGGCGTTCCATTCTAGGACCAAACATATAGATCTTCGCTACCATTTCATTTGATCGTTAATCGAAGAAGATGTGTTAAAGCTTGTGAAGATAGCAGGTAGCAAGAATCCGGTTGACATGTTAACCAAACCAGTCACTACTGAAAAACTGGAACTGTGGGCAGCTTCAGTGGGTCTTCAAGAATGAAGACGTGGGGGATGAGCGCACCGTTATTTATCCACTAAGTCATCGAGGAAAGATGGAGAATGTCTATTGAGTTTTAGTCTTCAAGTGGGAGATTGTTGGGTTTATTGTGTGAAGACCTTCAAGTCAACTATAATGGCCAATTAATGAAAAGCAAGTTAGGTTGCTTTTTTGTCCTTGGTGTGATAAATGAAAAAAGGCAAATAAATATTTTTTGGGATTGGTGAATAATGAAATCAAATGCAAAGAAGAAATTTGGATCGATGTGTCTTTCACAGCGTGTGGCAGCGGTTTGCAAATTGTGCAACTACTTCGCATGGCGCTGCGGGTTTCGGTAGCAGTCCGTCACCAGTGTTGCACGTTGTGTGTTGAGCTGTAGATTTCGGCAGTGGTTTTGACAGCGGTGTTGTCACAGAGGTGTATGTTGTGAGGAGCGCTGTGGTACTGGCAGTGGTCCGACGCAAATCCGCGTGCAATGAGATTTGCACAGTGAAGAAAGAGGAAAAAGGAAATATATCCCAATTAGGACTTGGCCAACCCTAGTGCTCCCATATAAATACCACCATTATGTAAACCCTAATGAGTGTGAGAAAAATTGCTAGAGAGATAGAGAGCAAATTGTAGAAAGACTGAGAGATTGTAATCAACTCTGAAAGTAGTGGATTGAGTGCGGTGCGCTTCGTGGACATAGGCAAATTGCTGAGCCACGTAAAATCTTTGGTGTCGTCTTTTTCTTCTTATTGCTTTCATATTATCTATGTGTTTATATTTGTGTGTGATTTTTCTTACAACAGTTAACACACCTCTTCGTTGAAAAATGGGGTGAGAGTATCAACCTCCTCCTCCAAAATGACTTCGGATGCAGAGCAGAAAACTGTGAGCTATGGAAGACGTGCTAAAGTCATGGAGCGTAATTCCTTCAACTGAATTTTATCTTCTTCTCTTCCAATAGAAAAAATCTCTGTCATATTTGCACAATCAAACACTTCAATTTCTTACAGTGGAAGAGCTCTGGAAGTGGAGAATGAAAAGATATTCTTCAGTTTTTCACATTTTCCAACTATTATGGTTCTTAATTGGCAAAAGAACTCTGCCCCAAGTAAACCATTATATATCTTCTCCAGGTTAATCACCTTGTGAAGAACCAATGTCTCCAAGGAAGGGAAAGGATCACGAGATCCTAACTCGAAGCAGTCAACAGCAGTAAGGAGGCATGGACCGTCTTGTACCCAGAGTTGCTCCAACTCTGGAAAACCTTGTCCATCCAATACAGAAAGGATGTTCTTAACACTTGGCGTTTTAGGATGGACATCCTCAAAGTCAAAACAGCTACAGCTGGTTCCTAGATTGAATTCCAACTTTCTGGATGTCTCATGCTGTTTCAATCGCAACTGGTGGTCCCATTAACATCATCCTATGGTTATGTTGTACCTCTCCAATTTTTTGGAGAACAAGCCTTTTGATAGAACATTGGTGTGCAGAATACTGATTTCCAGAGTGGAGAGGTGAGATAAACGCTTCAATTCATCAAGACAAGTCTTGGTTCTTCCTTGAACCTCCCATTGGATAGAGGTAACAATCTTCTAATCGAGTTAAGCTTGATATGAAATTTGGTGGAATATCTTTAAGATTTGAACATCTGTTCAAATCTTACAACCTTAACCCAATCAATTTACATATTTCCACTGGCAACCTCGTAATTTTAGAATCACTAAAGTTAAGGATTTCCGGTGTCTTCAGCTCTCCAATTAAAGCAATGTCTTTAACTTTGCATTTATCCATACACAATGCCCGAAGATTTACTAAGAGATGGAGTGATGTAGGCAGGGACAGTAAATCATCAGGGATTTTCAATGCATCCTTTGTTTTTTTCATATAAAAAAATTTAAGATGCGAACATACCAACTCCTTTGGAAGCTCACTTATATTTTGTAAGGATATCCCAGTGCAAGTTTTTAATGTATCCTTATCCACCCAATTCATTGGAACAACATCATTTGTAACCATAAACATATGTTGATCTCTACAAGCAATTGAATTGGCAACAATACGTACAACATCATGCATTGAAAAACTTTCATTGTTAGTATCAAGCAACAAAGAGGAGGATACAAGTTTTCGAACCAATGTACCTAATCTATCCCATGCTTCCTCCAAAGTATTGATACTTTCAAACATACCCAAACCCACCCCATATTTCAGCAAATTTCCAGTGGAAATATATCCCATCATACTGCAAAGTAAAAAAGTTGATTTAATTTCTCCCTGTCTTTCAATTGAGAGTAACTAACCTCTATACTTTTGTATGCTGCTGCTGCCACTCCTTCAAAGTTTCTCACGGAAGGCCTTCTCAATTCTTGCAAGGCATTCTTCCGTTCAGAATGTTTCTTGTTTTTTAATGCGCTTGCTATTGTAACAATGGCAATTAGCTAGGCAAACCTCCACATGCCTCAGCTACGTCCTTTGCTAAAACTTCCAAATCACTTTGTTCAATACAATCACCTGTTGTTGTGTTAAACAGATTCAAAGCTTCTTCATCCTTTAAAACATCCGTACAAAAATTATGTTGAGAACCCATCGCTGTTAAAGCATCTAGATCTCTTGCTGTCAGCAACAATTTGCATCCTTTATGGTCATCACCGAAAGGAATTCCCACCTTGTCCAACTCGAGTCTTGCCCATAAATTATCTAAAACTAAAAGAATCTTCTTCTCTTGCTCCCTTTCCTTCTTGTGCTCTAAATTTAGGTAGTAAGACTATATATCATATTATCATGTACATATTTATCAACCCTAAATTATTCCAACCATTACATATTTTGGTAGTTCTTAAAAGTAAATTATATATTTGTGGCAAATTGCCAACTCCACAAAAATAATCACAAGCTACTCATAAATGGTTTCACTAGTCTAAAAGGAATAATAATACAAAAGTTCTACGGCATGTTAATTCTTGGAAACAAATTCATGCATGCACAGGTGATAAGATAGTAAAATATATAAAATGGCAAACTTGTTCTGATCATTGAAGTGTAAAGGTTTCATATAGCAATAATATAGTCTTAACAGAAAATTTTCTATTATATATAACATAAATCTCTGTTGAAATTTACCAATCAATCACTGTACAGTAACTTGAGTTGATAAAAATTCAATAAATTATTGAAGTGTAAGCACATCGGAGTACAATAATTAACTTGATTTAATAAAAATTTAATAGATTATAGAAGTGTATGCACATCGGAGATGAATTTCTTACCTTCTAGTTGCATATATATTGTCTTAAGATTTCTCTACAAAGTAATATGTATTCTGCATTGGTTTTCATGAATATATATTTCCACGTGAATTAGTACTCCCCTAGAGATTGATGTATACTATTACGAGCAGTGGTGGACCCAGAATTTTTAATCAGGTAGGGCACTTGAACAAAATAACAATTATATTAAAAAAAAATACTGAAAAAATAAGATCATAGTAAAATGAGTTTTTTATTTTTATTATTTTATTTTTTTATAACAAAAATGACTTTTTTATATATAAAGAAAAATTGATGGTATAATGAAATTTAGATAAAATAAAATAAATAGAACACTTACTCAAGATGAACTAAATAATTTTACATTTAAAAAAAAAACACAATATTATAAAATAAATAATAGCAAGAAAAACAACATAAACAATAAAAATTTATAATATTTATTTTTAAAAGAATAAATTGCAATATAATTTTATAATAAGAAATTTTATTTTGTATTTATAATTAATTCACTTTAAATTTATATAAAATAATTGATTAATAAATATTACTAGACATGTTTTTGAATTTTTATTCTTCTACTTTTTTATATAAATTATTAATTTATTGATTCTAAATAAATTAAAACTATAAAATAAAGAAAAATAATAAGGATAAAATAAAATAAATCATAATAATAGATGTCTATTTTAATACAATAAATTAAAATTTAATATTTTATGGTTTATTGAATGGATGTGTTTAGGTATTTCAGACTAGAACTATTAGAAATAATAAAAGTTCAAAATTATAATAGATAATTTAACATAAAATAAAATTGAATTATGTAAACCATAAAATGAGAATAGTTAAAGAGTTGATAATGACAGAAAAGAGAAAGTGAATTGTTTTGTTTCAGAAGAATATGAAAATTTGAGAAATGGTAAAAGATGGTAATATATATAAAAAACTATAACCAAATATAAATATATAAAATGAAATATATCATATATGAGGTCGATAAAGACACATGAAATAATTGAGGTCAATAGGAGTATAAGACACAAAAACCTTGAAAAGCTAAAAAGACGGTAAAATAAAAATATTACAAGGATTTGAACCCAGTCTAGTAATGTAATTGGTAAGAGCTCTACCGGTTGAACTAAGATATATCATTGAGTATTAAATGTTAATTAATATATATATATATATATTATATAAATAAACAGATTTTTTTTTTTTTCAAAATTCGAGGTAGGGCATGGGCCCCACCTGGCAGGGCCGGTCCTGAGGCTGGAAAAAAGGGGCGACCGCCCAGGGCCCATCACTTAGAAGGGCCTTTAGACATCAATTAGAAGGGCCTTTATTTACAATTAACGTTCCTGGGCCTAATAAACTAGTCCAATTAACGTTCCCGTTTATGGCCCAACGAAGGCCTAATAAAATAGTTCAATCATAAATAGTTGGTTAACTATTGAATTGCATTTATTTATAACCTAATATTACTAGTTCTTTGAGTTGTTCTCTCGATGTGGGATACTCAGTCATAAACTTTTTGTTTTGTGTATTCATTTGTTAAGCCTCGTGCTTTTAAAGAGGTGTTCTTTGTTTCAAGTGGTAATTTTTTTTTCCCCATACCATATAACATATTGAATGAGTAGCATGTATTTTCTCTTCACACATCAATAAAAAAAATCACATGGTAGCAGTACAAACTCATCAAAATCACGCCTCTCTTTTCATGAGGATCCTAGAGGGAAAAGCTTGTGTATTTTAAAAAAAAAAATTTTTTTGTCATAGTTTGTGCAGTTTGTGATTGTGGTAAACAGAAGATAACAAGGAAGCACAAACTGAATTGATATTGTGTAGAATGCCAATTGAATTTTTATAGGAATAATAAAGGCTGAATGAAACAAATCAGATTGCACTTCCAAGTAACTGATTCTAATTACAGATACAAGGTAAGAATAAATTAAAGAAGCACTAGGTCTTGCATTTGAACTTTTATCTAGCAATGACGAAGCACAAGGGCATATAACTGTTGCCATTTCTATTTGCAATGCTTTATGTAGTGTATGGTGTTGGCCTTCCAAGGCTAGTATGGCATGACAGTATGACACACACATACACTTGAGGGGTGGCTGTAGTTTTTGGCATAAATTGCAATAATTGTTCATTTATCCCTATCTGAATTAAAGTTTCCACCCATAACCATCTATGTTTGCACCGAACAATCCCACATTGATAAATAAAGAATTGAGAAGAGAATCATTACATATATAAATAATTTTATTCCACAATTTCAAAATATGAAAAAATGGTTCAACAATTCCCTATGAATTAATAGCCTTTGCTATTTAAAATACCAATCTTGAAATCAGTGAAAAATTTCTTATTATATTTAATCTTTAATACTTATATTAATTTGTGGGTTCATGAGTGAGGGTGTGGGTGTGGGTTTTTACCGAACTTGTTATGGGTTCAAAATATGAAAATGAATTAAGGGCCATTTTAGAGATTTGCCCCGGGCCTTCAAAATGTCAGGGCCGGCCCTGCCACCTGGCCTTAAGGTGGGTCTGCCCCTGATTTCGAGTCATAATTATCAAATGCAAGATCATCCATGTTTTTCATATGGATTCGATTCTTTGTACTGTTATAAACTCAAGTTCTCAACACTCTAATGTCACAATTTTGATGGGATTCCACATAAAAAAAACGTGTTTTCTACTATTCAAAATATTAAAAACAGTACGTGTTCTCTACAAAACAACTACTACTCTTATCTATGTGTATTTCTGCATGATGTGTGTAGTAGCCAAAAATGGTCCAATGGCCCAACATGCCAAGGCCCAATCTTTACCAGTCTAACCCAGGCCCATTGTGTTGGGTTGACCCAAACTAACTGCCAGCAGAAGCTACCGTTGAAAAACTCATTCAAAGTGAGCAGTTATGAAACAAGATGTAACTGCCCATTGAGAGGAAATCTCTCCTGGAATCACGTCCACTATCAAGTGCAGATAGTGGACGTTGGAGCAAAGGTGCCTAGTATAAATAAGGGAGGCCTCCTTCACTAGAGCTCTCTGATTTTCTTGGAACTAAAGCTTATTAATTGCGTACCAAACCTCTGATTCTAAGATTATTCCGATCAGTGAGATTCTCGAGTCACGATTGCTCAGCCCAAGCATAACTAAGGCTAAACGATCCAAACCCATCACCATCGTTTTTTACTGTGCTCTATTTCTGCTTTAACTTTTCTTGCAGGTTCTTGAGGAGACGACTCCCTTTTATTCAACAGACTAACATCTTTTGCAGGTCTTCAGACAAGACGACGTCCCCCCATTCGACAAGCTCGATCAAGTTGCCTTGGGCCTAGCACACATCCGACCCGATCCACATCAACCGTAGGTCGACCCCCTACAATGTGTAAGTTCAAATAAAAATCAAAGAATCAAAATTTCATGAATATTAATATATTACCTATGGCTATAATGCATATCACGCACTCTTTTAAAAATTGCATACACTGACAGATACATATATATAGTGCCTACCTACGTGGTAGCTTGGGGCACCAATATTCAACCTCAAATGACAAATGAACAAGTTAAGTCCGAATCCGAAATTAGAGTTATAGAAGGTAAAACAACACAATGAAAGACAGAAACAGACTGGTCTCTCATCAAGATCAGACTTCAATATAAAAACATGAATAACCACAACGTTTTCAAAATGCAAGGAAAAATCTCCTTACTCCAGATGTTGCGTGGAAGGACCAACGCCATCTTCTTTAGAACTCTCTTCATTCTGTAACACAAGATGTTGCGTGGAAAGACCAGAGCCATCTTCTTCAGAACTCTCGGTATTCTGTAACACCTGATGTTGCGTGGAAGGACCAGCGCCATCTTCTTCAGAACTCTCGGTATTCTTTAACACCTGATGTTGCGTGGAAGGACCAATGCCATCTTCTTCAGAACTCTCGGCAGTCTATAACAGAGCACAAAAAAATAAAGGTGAATACAGCTGGAATATGTGTACAAATGTTGCTTTGTACAACTCTCATATAAGGTGCTAAAAAAAAAAATAAGATTGTATGCTCATAGAAGAAGATGAATTTCTAAAGACGAATACTCAACGGAATAACCGGCCAGGAATGCAAAGGCGTCTCTGGGTGAATAGAAAAAAGGAGAGAGCAAGAAGCAGCGGGTTAATGTTTTCAATACTTCAAAAAATGAATAGGTGTATCTTGTTTTGATTAGGAAGTCTGATGATATATCTGATTTATTATAGAAGTGTGAAAGAAATCAAAAAAATATTAAAGTTATTCAATACATACCGTTCTTTTACTTCTTCTTCTGTACATCTCTTGTATAGTTGTATTAAGGTCACCTTCCCAAATCCAATATCGAGTAGTATACCGATTGTAGTATACTTAATTTAAATTTGGTGTGCTTAAGACTCCTGGACAGAAAATCTCCATCTTGGTACAAACAAACACTTCTAATTTTTCCAAAGCTGGGAATTCGAAAGTGTAATTCTCAACGCAGAAGTTTGTAAGGCTTGATAATGAATCAAGTGTCAAAGTCTTCAATTTGTGGAAAATAATCTTGTATTTTGTTACATCCCCTTCATCTCTTGCTATAACTTCTGTCAACATATCGCAACTTGTTATTTTCATTTCTGTAAGTTGAACCAAACTTTCAGCCGTTGAGGATGTCAATATGCTTGTCAATTTGTGGCAATCCTCAACGTGCAGAATTTTTAGGTTTCGGAAAAATGCTGATGGTGGCAGTAGATCAGTCAAACCACATCTCCGTACATGCAAAATTTCTAGATTCTGAATAATTAGGTCTAGTTTGGAGTGTTGTTTCCAGATGCACTTCAGCTCTTCAAGTCTAAAAAGTTGTAAGCTTTTTATTTGTGCAGGCTAATAGGAAAGAAGAGTCCTAGTAAATCTCTTAATGATTCTCCTGTATATATTAGGTTTACTATTGTATCTAGGGTAAATAACCTTCCATATTGTAAACACTGTAATGGTATAAATACCAACAGAGATTAATGATTAATACAAGTTTTCATTCTTCTCAAACTATCTATTCTATTATGGTATCAGAGCATCCGCTAAGAAAATAGCTGAAGATCCTGAAACCCTAAAAACCTCATATTCTTTCTCCTTCTTTCTTTTCTACCGATCCCCACATTCTTCAATGACTAATCCAACTTCAGACTCCTCTGCCTCTGCATCAGCCGCATCCTCCTCTGTCTCTCCACAGGTGGTTCTCTTAGGCGCAAACAACACAAACCAACTTCAAGCACAGACTCTTGTTGCCATCAACTCTACGCAGGTCCCTATCAAGTTAACAAAAGGAGACAATTATGCAGCTTGGCGATCACAGTTTGAAAATCTCCTATTTGGCTATGGCATCATGGGATTCTTGGACGGCACAAAACCGTGTCCTCCAGCGACCATTCCTGCACCTGCTTCTATCTCCGCCGTTGACCAGCAGTCCGGCATGACAGTTCCAAATCCGGAACATCACCTCTGGCTCCGCCAAGACAGGCTGCTGCTTCATGCAATCCAAGTCTCTTGCATGGGGGCTGCTCAATCGATCGTCACTCGTTCCACAACCTCTGCTCAAGCATGGACAAAATTGGCGGCTACTTATGCTAATCGATCTAACACTCGCAGACTTGGACTTCTAGATTCTCTCACGAATGTTAGTCTGGCTGATAAATCGGTTGCTGAATACATGCAGGGAATTAAAAACATTCTTGACAACCTCGACCTTATTGGCAATCCGATTGATGATGGTGCCACTGTAATACACACATTGAATGGCCTTGGTCCAGCCTATCTTCCTCTCGCTTCCGCAATTCGAGCCCGAGACACACCGATATCATTCGACGAGCTCTATGATAAACTACTTGATCATGAAGCTTTCCTTAACCGTGATGGATCGAAGAAATCTGAATCAGTCGTCACAGCGCAATTCAATCAAAGGACAAACAGCAGGAGGGGTCGACCATATCAAGGCAACTCGTCAAATAACATGGGATCCAACCACTATCAGAATTTTGGCAATAATCACGGTCAACAGCAGAATTATGGGCATGCTCCAAGCGGCGGCCGTGGTTCCTGGAATCAAGGTAACCAATTTCGGGGCCCGAATCAATCTCACTATCCCTCTAATTATCAGTGGTGTCAGCAGCAATACAACCATGCCTCCCGTCCGATTTGCCAATTGTGTGATAAGATTGGTCACACTGCACGTGTCTGTCGTTCACGACCACAGCCGAGTTCCCAAGCATGGCCACAGGATAATCATATGACTTCTGATCAGATCGACTCTCGCAATAACTGGATTCTTGACTCAGGCGCCTCTCATCACATGACATCAGACCTTCAGAATTTGTCTCTTCACTCTGAATATGGTGGCCCAGAAGACATCATGGTTGGGGATGGTAAAACAATTCCTATAACCCATACTGGTAGTACTTCCTTACACACATCTACTAAATCTTTTCCTCTCTCCCATGTTCTATGCTCTCCTCACATATCTCACAATCTTATCTCTGTGTCTAAGTTTTGCACTCACAATAACACGTCCATTGAATTTTTTTCCTGACTGTTTTCTTGTGAAGGATCTAACCACGGGGGCATCCTTGGTTCGCGGCCGGAATGAGGGCAACCTTTATATTTGGCCGAAGTCCGTGTCTCCAGCCACCCTTCTTACCGCAACCTCTCAGCACCAAGTCTCTTCCCTAGCGTGGCACCAACGCCTGGGTCATCCGTCTCTCCAAGTCCTCCGTCACCTAGTCTCGTCTCAAGGTCTACCAGTTTCTCAGTTAGAGTCTCAATTTTCGCATTGTCATGCATGTTTATGTAATAAGAGTCACAAACTACCATTTGGTGTCTCAACGTTGCACTGCAATAAACCGCTAGAAATTTTATTTACTGATGTCTGGGGCCCTGCCCACTTGTCCTCTTTTGATAATTCTCGTTACTATGTTATCTTTGTGGATTATTTTTCAAAATATACTTGGCTATATCCTCTCAAGCATAAGTCTGATGTTCCACTTGTTTTCAAACGTTTTAAAACATTAGTCGAGAATTTTTTCAATACTCAGATAAAAACTGTTTACTCAGATGGGAGTGGGGAAGCTCAATCCCTTGGTCATGTCTTAGCAAACTTTGGCATTCAACATCTGAAATCCCCTCCTCACACACCTGAACATGTCGGCACTGCTGAACGCAAACACCGACATGTGGTGGAAACTGCATTGTCTCTTCTTCATCATGCTTCCATGCCTTTAAGGTTCTGGTCACTAGCTTTTCAAACTGCGGTTTACTTAATTAATCGCATGCCAACCAAAGTTCTTCTCAATCAAAATCCCTACTCCATCCTATTCCACAAGGACCCGAATTATCGTAAACTACGAGTGTTCGGTTGCTTGTGCTATCCGTGGTTACGTCCGTACACATCCCACAAACTAGAACCTCGTTCCAAACCTTGTGTCTTCGTTGGCTACTCTATTGAGCATAATGCATATCTGTGTCTGGATAGAATATCTCATCGAATATACACCTCTCGTCATGTCGTATTTGTCGAGTCCGCTTTCCCATTTGCAAATCATCCTAGTACCGTGACTCAGGTCCTTCCCGAACAGGTCAGCAACTGGTTGACAAATCTCACCTCCAACACCACTCACCAACCGGATATTGAGTGCACAGCTGTCCCAAACCTTCAGCCCGACCATGCCACTTATTTGCCTGATATGCTACAAATTTCTATACCAAACACTAACTCTCCTATGCCTACTCGGTCGGCCATCCATGACCCAACACCCGCGTCAGCTATGTTGCCCACACATGTCCAATTGCTCCCACCTTCCCCACCGCCAACAGCTGTTGAGCCAACTATGAGACCTGTTTCACCCACACGCCTTATCCAAACCAGATCAAAGAACAACATCTTCAAGCCTAAGACCATCCTAGACCTTCACACCACGACACACACCACTCCCCAATCTGAACCAAATTCTCTTCTGCAGGCTCGTAAATTTCCTGAATGGCGTCAAGCAATGAGTGTCGAGTACGATGCGCTGGTCAAAAACTCGACTTGGGAATTGGTCCCCGCTCACTCCTCCCAGAATGTGGTTGGCTGTAAGTGGATTTTTCAAATTAAGCGGCATCCTGATGGTTCAGTTGCTCGATACAAAGCTCGCCTTGTGGCGAAGGGGTTTCACCAAAGGCCTGGCATTGATTTTACTGACACCTTTAGCCCTGTAGTGAAACCTGTCACAGTTCGTTTAATTCTGACAATTGCAGTAACTAACGGTTGGTCCTTACGCCAACTAGATGTCAATAATGCTTTTTTATAGGGAACTCTCTCAGATGATGTGTACATGGAGCAGCCCCCTGGGTTCACTCACTCCACATTGCCGAACCATGTTTGTAAGCTTCGGAAGGCAATCTATGGTCTCCGTCAGGCGCCGCGAGCTTGGTACAATGAACTACGTACTTTTCTCCTGTCAACTGGATTTGTCAATTCCAAGAGTGACACATCTCTCTTCACTCTTCACCAGTCCGGCCACACACTATACTTACTAGTTTACGTGGACGATATCATTGTCACCGGCTCTTCAGACTTGAAGGTCCACCAGTTTATTGCAACACTGGCTCAGAGGTTCTCTCTCAAGGACTTGGGCCCGATATCATACTTCCTTGGCGTTGAGGCCACAGCCACCTCCCGAGGTCTCTTCCTCTCCCAACAAAAATATATTCGTGATCTCTTGATGAAGACAAACATGCTTGAATCGAATCCTGTCTCTACACCTCTCTCAGCAACTGAATCTCTAAAACTTGCAGATGGCAGCTCCCTCACAGATGCGACTCAGTACAGACAAGTAGTGGGATCCCTTCAGTACCTTTCCCTCACTCGCCCAGATGTCTCCTTTGCAGTAAACAAATTATCTCAGTTCATGCACCGTCCAACTACTACTCACTGGAATGCAGTCAAGCGTGTTCTTCGCTACCTGAAAGGCTCCCAATATCATGGCTTACTCATCCACCGCAAGTCTCCATCACACCTCCATGCGTTTGCTGACTCGGATTGGGCGGGTGATCTGGACGACCGTCGCTCCACCACCGCATATATCATCTTCCTCGGCTCCACTCCAGTCAGTTGGAGCTCCAAGAAGCAGCACACGGTTGCTCGCTCCTCCAAGAAGCAATTGCCTCAGCTGCAGCTGAATTGAATTGGCTTGGTCATCTCCTCTCTGAGCTTCGAATACCAGCATCCACTTCTCCTGTCATATACTGTGACAATGCCGGTGCCACATATGTCTGTGCCAATCCGATCTTTCACAGCCGCATGAAACATGTAGCCATAGACTTCTATTTTGTTCGTGATCAGGTGGCTCGAAAGCAACTTCGTGTAGCTCATGTGCATACTAACGATCAGCTAGCTGACTCACTAACGAAGCCTCTCAATCGCAAGCAGTTTTCAGATCATAGATTCAAGATAGGCGTCCTCGACGGATGCTCTATCTTGAGGGGGCATAATAGGAAAGAAGAGTCCTAGTAAATCTCTTAATGATTCTCCCGTATATATTAGGTTTACTATTGTATCTAGGGTAAATAACCTTCCATATTGTAAACACTGTAATGGTATAAATACCAACAGAGATTAATGATTAATACAAGTTTTCATTCTTCTCAAACTATCTATTCTATTACAGGCCTCTCAGGATGTTTCTCGACCTCTTCAAGTGAAAATATCTCCTCGTATGAACCATAATTAAATTTAAGCTTTTCCAAATTAGGAAATCTCCAAAGGATGTCAGGAGGGAAAACTGATTTACCAAAATAGACCATCAGAAATTTAAGCTTAGGAATTAGGTGTTCTGAAAATTGAGCTTGCGATATCAGCCTCAAGGAACCTCCCGTCAAATATATTTCCTCCAACTTGAGGAAACAACCCTGGTGAGTGGTGACCATTCAAAAAAACAAACCAGAGTTACATGTTCCCTCTAACTAAAACAATTCCACATATTTAAACATGATAATCTTAAAAGAAAATAAATCTGGCACTCCAGAGAGAATTATATATCACATGTACACATTATATTATTAATTTTTTAGTAAAGAACTGTAGAGAGAAAATAAAAAACATAACAAATAACCGGAAGAAAAAGAAAATAGATCTTAAAACCGAAACCATAAAAAAAATAATAATAAATAAATAAAAATTAGATCTTAAAACTAAAATTAGGAGAGGACAGATAAAATAGATTAAAAAAAAAAAAAAAAAAAAAAAAAAAAAAAAAAAAAAAAAAAAAAAAAAAAAAAACCCTACAATTGTACAAGACTCCACAATTGCCGAGTGTCAAGACAATTGGGTCTCTTTTGCCAAGAGACCCAGTAAAAATGAGTCATGACCATTTACGAGACTTGTTTCTACTTGGCAAGAGCTGAATTTTATTTTAGATCAGTTATTTTATTTTATTTTATTTTATTTTTTATTTTATTTATTTTTTTTAAGATTTGTTTTTTTGACCAAGCTAATAAATACTGAATTGAGATTTTAATTTCATTTTAACAAATCAGTTTGTGATGCCCCTCTCACACACCAAGAGATTGTAGGTTCAAATTATTGTAATTAATATTTCAAAAAAAAAAAATCAGTTTTCAGTTTTTAATTTATACAAAATTAAATAGTCCTAAAAATCCAATCTCGAAATTAATCAAGCTTCAAAACAATATTTATGGAATTTCACTACAAACAATAAATTCAAACACTAAAGTCTTTTTTATCTAAGATATTTGTGGAGAGAGAACGTGAGAATCAAGAAAACATGAGTAGAAATAGTGAGAAAAAGTGGAAAGCGAAAAATATTATAGAATGAGGAATTTCGTTTTTTAAGTCAAGGGCATTTCTGTCGGTTGCAATACTTTTGGTAAAACTCAACTAATTAATATTTTGTGTTAAGTCTATAAAATCAAGTGAAAAGTGTGCTATTAACCCACATTTTCACATAAAAAATACTAAAATAGTGATGTATACAAGGTATGCTAGCCAAAAAATTAATAACAATTTTTAGAATAATTTTACTTAAGTTATCAAAATACTTGAAAAAAAATTTAGTTTCAAATTAAGAGTAGAGTAACATGCTCCAATGAACATGTTTACATTTGATTCAAACTTTTGATGACTTTATAATAAGCATGACAATGAAAAGATAAATCAAAGAGGAAATATAAGTTCTGTACCTTTTCGACAAAGAAGAGAGGTTGTTGCACAAGGATATTAAGTTGGCCCTCCTCATTATTTTCTTCAGAAGCTAATAACCCTAATTCCCTACAATACCTCATGCTCAATTTGTTTAAGGCTGGCCATTCTGCAGTATGTCTACCAGGGTAGAAATATCTAAGTTGACTAAGGCCTCTGAGTTCCAAAGAGGTAAGCCGTGGAAAGTCAAACCTAGTAACTGCTTCTAGATCTGCTCCTTCTTCCTCTGCAACAATTTTCTCCATTGCATCACATCCAGATATATCAAGTTGTTCAAGTTGCGAAAGATTCCTGGCAATGGAGGCTAGAAAGATACTTTTCAGAGACCGACAATTATCAATCTTCACTTTGTTTAGTTTTTGAAAGGAGAGCTTTCCTTGGGGAACCTTAATCCATATGTGCCTCAATTTTTGTAGACTGACCAATTCCAATTCTCTTAACTGACTTGATACAGTAAAATGTGACCACTTTGCCAAATTTACCTCTTGGAGATCAAAAATCTCTTCTAATGAATTGCATCTTTGGACAGACAACGACTCTAGCCTCGTGAATCTTTCGAGCATATTAAACTTGAAAATAGTCAATAGCTTATTGCACTCTAAAACTTTTACAAATTTTAAGCTGCGAAATGAATCCTCGACAAGTTGGTTGTGCCAAATCATCTCCAAGTCATTCATGTGGGAAATTTCAATCGTTTCTAAGTTAGGGAATGCAACCTGTATTATTCATATCATTAAGTTATATATATATATATATATATATATAAGTTATTTCTAATTCTAATTGAAAATAAAAAAAATAAATAAAAAATATTAGAAATATGAAGTAAGAGTGGAGAAATAAATATTTACCGTAGGAGATGAAAATAGATATTTTAATTTATGGCAATGCTCAACGTACAATTCTTTTAAACTTTGAAAGTAAGAAGGTATTTCTAGAAGTTGATTGTGCCAAATTTGTTCAAAATTGATCCTACCAAGTTTCAAGGTCTTCAAATTGGGGAACTCAACCTGCGAATAAATTTCATAACTTTCAATCTTCTTCCAATTAATTATAGAATAAATAATTATTAATCATGATATACATATAATATGCAAAACTATAATATTTTAGTTGCATCCATCCATAATTTGGCAACAAAAAAAAAAAAAAAAAACACAAACAATTACATTTTCTTGATCAGTTTGATCTAAGTTTTTGGATTTATTAATTCAAAAATTAGATGTGAAACAAATCGAATGAAATTAGTATAGACATGACAATGTAGTTGAAAGATATACATGTGAAGATAACCAAATGTAACTAAAACAGAGAATGGTATGTTATATCATCGTTGGATTGAGATAAGTCAAATGTGTTTGAGATCAAACGAAGAAAAAAGAAAGAAAAATCCTATATACTTGCAACATTCTCTTCTTTGGTATATTTCTTAATTTTTGTCAGCAGATGAGAATAAGAATAAAATTGGTAGAGAAGGGGGTATTGTTAACATACCTTTCCATTGAAAGTTGCAGTGGGAGTATCTTCCAAAATGACTCCATTATTGTTGATGGAGCAGAAACTTGTGAGCTTTGAAAGACCTTCTAAAGTCGTAGAGCGTAATTCCATCAAATGAATTATATCTTCTTCCTTTCCAATAGCAAATATCTCTGTTATATTTTCACAATCACGCACTTCGATTTCTTCTAGTGGAAGAGCTCTGATAGTAGAGAATGAAAATATATTCTTCAATTTGTTGCATTTTTTAACTTTTATGTTTCTAAATTGGCATAAAAACTCTGCTCCAAATTGACCATTATATATCTTCTCCAGGTTATTCAACTCTTCAAGAAACAGTGTCTCCAAAGAAGGAAAGGGATTATAGGATTCTGATTCTGAGCAGTCTGCAACAGCATGAAAGCATGAACTGTGATGTACCCAGAGTTGCTTCAATTTTGGGAAACCCTCTCCACCGTCCAATGCAGAAAGGACATTCTTAACACTTGTCGTTTTATGAAGGACATCCTCTAAACAACTACAGTTGTCTCCTAGATTGAGCTCCAATTTTCTGGATGTCTTAGGCCATTTTTCTTGGAAATGATAATTCTTTGAACGTTGGCCTACGTTTATGTTGTACATCTCCAAATTTTTGCAGAACAAGCCTTTTGATAGAACATTGGTATTTGGAATTTGAATTTCTAAAACGGTGAGGTGAGGTAGACACTTCAGCTCATCAAGACTAGCATTGCTTCCTCCTTGAACCTCCCACCGATGATAGCTATTATACAAATACAGTTCTTCTAATTGGGTTAAGCTTGCTATGATATTTGGTGGAATCTCTTCAAGGCTTTCACATGTGCTCAAATCCAACAACCTTAACCTGGTCAATTTACATACTTCCTTAGGTAACCTCACGATAGGAATAGGATTATAATAATCATCAATACTGAGGATTTCCAGTTTCTTCAGCTCTCCAATTAAAGCAATGTTTTCTACTTTGCAGTCATCCATATACAATGTCTGAAGATTTACTAAAAGACAAAGTGATGTAGGCATGGACAATAAATCAAATCCAACCAAATGTAGAACTCTGAGTTTTGACATTTTTGTGAAAAAATTATCAGGGATTTTAAATGTATCTTCCTCTGTTTCCATATATAAAAATTCAAGATGCTGACATTCCAACTCTTTTGGAAGCTCACTGATATTATGCAGAAAGATTCTGGTGCTATTTTTCAATGTATCATCATCATCCCAATCCCTTCGAATGTTGTCATCCATCACTATAACCACATGCTGATTTTTGGATGCAATTAATCTACCAATGTCACGTACAACATCATGCATTGAAAAGCTTCCATTGTTTGGAGTGTCGAGCAACAAAGAAGCATCTTTAAGTTTCCTAACCAATGTGTCTACGAGATCTCGTGCTTCTTTAATTCTATTAATGCCTTTAAATATACGCAAACCCATTCCATATTTCACTAAGTCTCCGATGGAATCATTATTAGTAGATCCCATTGTACTGCAAAGCAAGAAAATGGATTCGAGTTCCACATCTTTTAATTGATTATAACTAAACTCTATACATGAATATGTCGGTCCTGCAACTCCTTTCAAGGTTCTCAATTCCCGCAAGGCATTGCTCCATTCACACTCTTCCTTGTTTCTTAATGCTTTTGCAATTGTAACAATTGCAATGGGCAAACCTCCACATGCCTTGGCTACCTCCTTTCCTAAAACTTGCAAATCCCTCTTCTGTTCAACACAATCACCTGTTGTAGTGCTAAACAGTTTCCAAGCTTCTTGATCATTTAAAACAGCCAAAGGGATATCTGTCAGGAAGAAGAAAGTTCAGTTAAAAAATAGAAGAAGTTAGCTGCAGAATGTGGGAAAAAGAATTAGGGATTTCAATTCAAATTGGGGATAATTCGTTTCAGACCAAAGGAGGAGTCATTGGGCCTTAGTTTGGGCCTTGAAACGATTACGTCTAGGGTCAGATCCGTTGGGCCTAAGATCCCAAATTATCTTGTTTTGTTTTTATCTTATTTCAATTCAGTGAGCCCTATGTAGGGAATCATTCCCAGGCCACTTGCTTATTGCTTTCTCTTTATCATTCGGTTGCAACAAACAGAAAGGCATGAAAATTTATAACAAATTCTCTCTAATCTGATTCCCTCTTTCTCTCTCTCTCTCTGGCTATCTCGCTTCTCTATTCAACTTTCCTGTTTGTTTCTCGAGAAAACTTCACGGCATTACAACTTGGTATCAGAGCACCCAATCCGGCAGCCTGTGACAATGGTAGAGGGTACACGACAACAGCAAATGGAAGGAAGAGTTAATGAAATGGAGTCCAGAAACCAAGTCACGGAAGGAAAAATTGTATCCATAGAAGCAAGACTCCAGTTAATCGATGAAGGGATTCTTTCCTTCAGAACAGATGTGGTGGAGAAGTTTAACCAGCTGCATGAGCTTTTTCTCTCCAGTACCAAACAAGCAACCAAGGAAGAAGGGAATGGAAAGGGTATCCTCGGCTCATCTCCAACAGGTTCGAATTCTGCAGCAGCTCCATCGGGCTCAAATTATGATGCAGGGAACCCAAGGCGTCCAGGCCAACACCAACCTGCAAATAGAGTAAGCATAGAAACACCTTTCAAACCTCCCAAGTTAAATTTTCCTAGATTCGATGGAACAGATCCAAAGGTTTGGATTCGTAAATGTGAGAGGTTTTTCCTCATCCACCCCGTAGATCCTGAAAAAAAAGTCCTAGTGGCCTCTATTCATTTCGAAAAAAAAGCTGAAGCATGGTTTCAGTCATTTTATAACACCAGAGGTGATATAGGATGGGAAGAGTTCACTGAGAACCTATTGGTAAGGTTCCTGGACTTAGATCAAGAGGATATAGTGGGCGAGTTTCAAAGGCTCAGACAAACCACTACCGTCTCGGATTTCCAAGAGAGATTCGAAGAACTACAACCGAGGCTGATTGCTAGAAATCTGGGTCTAAGTGACGAATTTTTTCTAGCCTGTTTTGTGAGTGGACTGAAAGGGGAGATTAGAAACACAGTCAAGATGTTCAAGCCACCTGATCTGAATACAGCCATTCAGCTGGCGAGATTACAGGAGGCTGCTGTTGAAGCCAAGAAAATGAAACCGTGGCCTAACAAAACCACACAGAACACCCCTCTTTACCACCGGCCCACAAAAGGGAACCCCACACTCAACCAGCATCTTCCACCCAATTCCACCCAAAAACAACCAGAAAAATACCCCATTAAAAGGCTTACCTCGGCAGAAATGACAGCAAGAAGGGAGAAAGGATTGTGTTACAACTGCGATGAGGTGTACACTTATGGACACCAGTGCACTAAGAGGCAAATATTTATGCTAAGAGGGGAGGAAGAAACTGAGGAAGAAGGAGAAGAGGCGGATGCAGTAGAGGAGGTGGAAGAAGAAGAAAACACAGACTTACCTGAGGAGGAGATAACAATCTCACATCAAGCCTTGAATGGAGGAAGCAGAGGAATACAAACTATTAAGTTGAGGGGTTTAGTCAAGAACAGGGAGATCACTATACTGGTGGACAGTGGGTCTACCCACAACTTCTTGGACCCAGAGACCGCAAGATTCACTGGTGTGGAAATAGAAAACACCAATCTTCTATGGGTCACAGTAGGCGGAGGAGGCAGAATCAGCAGTCAAGCCAAATGCCCTGCGTTTTCCTGGAAAATGCAAGAAGAAAATTTCACCACCGAAATGCGTATTCTGACTTTGGGCGGTTGTGATGCGGTTTTGGGGATGCAGTGGATTCAAGAGGTCGGACCGATCCTAATAGATGCCAAGAAGCTGAGCATGAGTTTTAAGAAGGGTAACCGATGGATTACCTTAGAAGGAATTAAGGAGACAGGGAAACTCTCACAAATAGACGGGAAAAGGGTTGTCTCACAACTCAGCAAGGCACAGAGGAGGACAGAGCCAATAGTTCACCTGTATTCCTTAGAAGTAGAGGAAGATGACTTCGTAGTGCCACAAGAGCTGTTATCAACATTGGAAGAATTTTCTGGGATTTTTAAGGAGCCCACAACCTTACCACCCAAACTATCTAAAGACCATCACATACCATTACTACCTGACAGCAAACCCATAAATGTGAGGAGCTTTAGACACCCGTACATACAAAAGAATGAAATTGAAAGGATAGTTAGAGAGATGCTAGAAAGTGGGATAATACGGCCAAGCAATAGCCCGTTTGCTTCACCAATTCTCTTGGTCAAGAAGAAAGATGGTTCATGGAGGTTTTGCCTGGACTATAGGGAGCTGAATAAAATCACCATTAAGGATAAATTCCCAATCCCCATCATAGATGAACTATTAGACGAACTACAGGGAGCAGGGGTTTTTTCTAAACTAGATTTGAGGGCAGGTTATCACCAGATTAGGGTGGCTGAATCAGACATTCATAAGACTGCTTTCAGGACCCACCAAGGTCACTACAAATTTAGGGTCATGCCTTTTGGCTTGACAAATGCTCCGGCCACTTTTCAGAGCTTGATGAATGAGATATTTCAGCCTTTCCTACGAAAAATGATACTAGTCTTCTTCGACGATATCCTAGTTTACAGTAAAAACATGAAGGAGCACATTGAACACCTCAGAACAGCCCTCTCCATCCTAGAGCAGCACCAGGTATTTGTAAAGAGAAGCAAATGTGAATTTGGCAAAACACAACTTGAGTACCTAGGGCACATTATATCGTCAGATAGTGTGGCAGCTGACCTAAGGAAGGTGCAAGGCATGTTAGCATGGCCTATTCCCACAACTATTAAGGCCTTGAGAGGATTTCTCGGCTTAACGGGTTACTATCGCAAATTTGTCCAAGGGTACGGTATTATTAGCAAGCCCTTAACAGAGCTGCTCAAGAAAAATAAATTTGAATGGGGGGAGGCAGCCAATGCAGCCTTTGAATCCTTGAAGAAAGCCATGACAACTACCCCCGTGATGGCCCTACCGGACTTCTCACAACCTTTTACGGTGGAGACGGATGCTTGTAATGTGGGAATTGGTGCAGTTTTGATGCAAAAGGGAAGGCCCTTGGCGTTCATAAGCAGGGCCCTACCCCCTAGGAAGCTAGGCCTATCAACATATGAGAAAGAGCTACTGGCCATTGTGTATGCCATCCAAAAATGGAGGCCCTATCTACACGGACACAAGTTCACGATCAAGACTGATCATGAAAGCTTGAAGTATTTTTTGGAGCAGAAAATGTCCACCTTAATGCAGCAGAAATGGCTAACTAAGCTCCTAGGTTATGACTACGACATTACCTATAAAAAGGGAAAGGAAAACGTAGTGGCCGATGGCCTCTCAAGAGCTATGTGTAGGGATGAGGGAACCTTATCAGCCCTCACGGTCAACCAGCCCTTATGGATACAAGAGGTCCAGGACAGCTATTCGCAAGACCCCATAGCAACTAGATTACTACCAGGGCTGATCCTTAATCCTACTGGTGATTTGGACTACACTTATACAAATGGGATTCTAAGGAAACAAGGAAAAATTTATATAGGAGGCACGGGCTCCTTGAAAGAAAAATTGATAGAAGAGGCTCACAGCTCACCTATGGGTGGCCATTCGGGTATCAAGGGAACAGTCAGGCGCCTACAACAATTTTTCTGTTGGGAAGCAATGAACAAGGATGTGGTGGCTTGGGTGACTAAATGCACCACCTGCCAGCAATGCAAGGGTGAACATGTGAAATATCCAGGGTTACTGCAGCCCCTGCCTATACCCTCCCTGCCATGGCAAGACATAGCGATGGATTTCATCGAAGGGTTGCCACCCTCACAAGGGAAGGATACTATCCTAGTGGTCATCGACCGACTCACTAAGTACGCACATTTCCTCACGCTATCCCACCCTTTCACAGCTTCCCAAGTGGCCAAAATATTTTTTGACAACATCCACAAGCTTCATGGACTGCCTTCATCCATAACCAGCGACAGGGACAAGATCTTCACCAGCAACTTCTGGCAAATCCTATTCAAACTAGTAGGAACCAAGCTCTGTCTAAGCTCTGCCTATCACCCACAAACTGATGGACAGAGCGAACGCCTAAATCAGTGCCTCGAAAACTATCTAAGGTGTATGACAGGTGAGCGACCAGGAAAATGGGCCAGCTGGTTGGCCATGGCCGAATGGTGGTATAACTCCAATTATCACACCGGCCTTACCATGTCACCATTTGAGGCACTCTATGGGTACAAACCCCCTATTTTCTCTTATGCACTCATAGAGAACAACTCACCAGAAGTTAAGGACTTTGCCTGCGAAAGAGAAAGGATCCGGTCAGTACTCAAGGAAACATTAACTCAAGCTCAAGCCAGAATGAAACATTATGCTGACAGGAATCGTTCTGAAAGGGAATTCACTGTCGGGGACTTGGTTTACCTAAGGCTTCAACCTTACAGACAGACCACTGTCGCACTCCGTAGAAACTTGAAGCTCGCACCCCGTTTCTTCGGACCCTACCAGGTGTTAGCTCGAATAGGCTCCGTAGCTTATCGCCTTCAGCTACCGACCGGCTCACAAATCCACCCAGTGTTCCATGTTTCTCAGCTCAAGAAGTCGATTGGCACCACAGTCCGTCCCAGCTCAACTCTTCCTCCAACGGGACCGAATGGACAAATGCTTGTCTACCCTGTGTCCATCGTGAGCCGCAAGATCGTGAAGAGGAACAATCAGGCCGTCGCTCAGGTGCTAGTCCAATGGTCCAACACTACGCCGGAGGATGCCACATGGGAGGATGCTGCGTGGATTCGATTGCAGTTCCCAGGCGCCTTAGACCTATGAGGACATCAGGTCTTTCAAGAGGAAGGGAATGTCAGGAAGAAGAAAGTTCAGTTAAAAAATAGAAGAAGTTAGCTGCAGAATGTGGGAAAAAGAATTAGGGATTTCAATTCAAATTGGGGATAATTCGTTTCAGACCAAAGGAGGAGTCATTGGGCCTTAGTTTGGGCCTTGAAACGATTACGTCTAGGGTCAGATCCGTTGGGCCTAAGATCCCAAATTATCTTGTTTTGTTTTTATCTTATTTCAATTCAGTGAGCCCTATGTAGGGAATCATTCCCAGGCCACTTGCTTATTGCTTTCTCTTTATCATTCGGTTGCAACAAACAGAAAGGCATGAAAATTTATAACAAATTCTCTCTAATCTGATTCCCTCTTTCTCTCTCTCTCTCTGGCTATCTCGCTTCTCTATTCAACTTTCCTGTTTGTTTCTCGAGAAAACTTCACGGCATTACAATATCAAGTTGAGAACCTGTCGATCTTAAGGCATCTAGATCTCTTGCTGTTAGCAGCACTTTACATCCTTTACAGTCATCACCGAAAGGAATCCCCACCTTGTCCAACTCGAGTGTTGCCCAAATATTATCTAAAACTAAGAGAATCTTCTTCTTTTGCTCGTCTTGCTTCAAACATTTACGTAGCTTACTTGCTCTTCCAGTAATACTCTCCTCATGGAATGTCAAACCCAACATATCTGCAATTTCTCCTTGAATCTTTCTTATGTCAGGCACCGCAGACACTTCAGAAAAAGCTACAACATCAAAGAGCTCGTTTTCCTCGGCATGTTTAGCTACTGCCCTTGCCAGCGTTGTCTTTCCAATGCCACCTAACCCACAAATGCTGAGCATGTTGACATCAGGATTGCTCAATGCATTTAGTATATTCTCCCAAGTAGACATTCTCGATTCAAAGGTCTCGTAGTCTTTGTACGATGGAATCCATATCTCCTTTGGAATGGTTCGGTAGGAAACTTTTTGGAAGTTCCCTTCTTGTTGAAGTTCAACGATGGACTTTGCCTTGCGCACTGCTTTTCTGCTGTGTTGATAAAGTTTCATAGGATTAGGACAGAATCCCTTGAAACACTTCATGTTTGCTTGCTCCTCCTTTTCTTGAATAATCTCTGATGAGGCCTCATCGACCTTCTTCTTCACACTATCCAGCCAATCGTTGACATGCTGTTCAATGTCTTCACAGTTTCTTCTCGCATCGTCAACCAAATGCTGCACTTCGTCTTGTTTACCCTTGAGCTTCTCAACTTCAGTCTCCAGTTTCTGAAAGTTGGTCTTGTAGTTCCATACATAACTGAACGGACGTACTATGGGCGCCACCAAGGATTCGGCAACTTTTGCAGCAACAGAAATAGCAATTTCGACCATTCTGACCCTCTTTTCTTTTTTCTAGTTTTAAGTTTTGAAAATTAGAGATGAAAATAAAACAGAGAACACAACAGGGAAACTAAAGGGCAGACCTAAGTAACAGAACAATGAAAATAAAGATGTGAAGCAAAACAAATGAAAATAAAACAGAGAACAGAACAGGGAATTAAACAATACAACAACAGCGACGAAAACAAAACCGTGAAAATGGGGAAAGAGATCTCAATTTTTTTTTTTTTTTAATCAAAACACTAGCAAAGTTTTCTTGAGAATAGAATGAGAAAATGAGGAATTTTTTTTTTTTTTTTTTTTCCTTTTTCGTTGTTTTTGTAGTGAGCTTTAAAATTTAAAAAATAGATGATAATCAAATAAAACCAAATAAATACAAAAAAGAGAACACAACAAAGCGAAAAGAAAAACAGATAACACAATAGGGTATCATTGATTTTTTTTTTTTTTTTTTTGGTTTTAAGTTTTAAAAAACAGATGTGTTACAGATTAAATGAAAATAAAACAACTGGCCAAGTAAAAACTTAAAACATAAACTTGAAACAAAACAAATAAAAATAAAACAGATAAAAGAACAGAGCAAGACGAGAACATAACAATAGACAGGTATTCTTGAGATCAAATGATGAAAATGGGGAAAGAATTTTTTTTATTTTTTTGGAAGGTTTTAAAATTTAGAAAAGTAGATGATAAAAAACAAATCAGTACAAAACGGAGAGCACAACAGAGCAACTAAGAAACAAAAACGAGAGCAAAGTGTTTGTGAAATCAAACCTGGAAAATAAGAAAAGAGTTTCTTGATTGATCGTAAATGCCAAGAACAGATTGATATAATCAAGTTGCCAATTGCTTTAACACGAGAGAGAATTATTTTCAAGTGAACTCCTTGCTGCATAAAATTATTTTCAAGCAATTTTTGATATATGGTATTCAAGACTTGCTACAAGTCAACAACAGATGATAATTATAAGAAAAATAATTAAAATAATTAAGAAAGATTTTGGTATTTATCGTCGTAATTTAAAGTTTTTTAATGTAAGACACTAAGACCAACTGCTCAACCAGCACTCAGAATATCAAACTATTATTATTATTATTTTCATAAGGCAGAATATCAAATTATTGAAAGCAGGAATCAACTATCATATACAAATATTGGCTAATTGCACAAATATATCCTGAGATTTTGGATAATTATACAGATATGACAGATTTGGTCACAGTAACACAAACCTTACCTGAAATTTGAAAAATATTGTATAGACGACCTATACTGTTAGATTGATGCCATTATGGCCAAAACTGCACGAGTATAGCTTTTATGACACGAATATTGCCCCAGTCGTTAACTTTTAATGGAGCAAATCTAATGACAAATGATGTTAAAATCATATTTGTTTTATCATGGCCAAAACTCCCATATCCTTATAATTATGCAAAACTCGAGTTGTTTGTGCAATTAGCCTTAAAAATATTAATCTTTTAGCTGCCATTCTTGACTCCAAGCTTTAAATAATAATAATAATAATAATAAATTAATAATGTCTTTTAAAGAATCAATTAGAGAAACCATAAACTACTTGTTGATCATTCCCTGAGTGCATTTTAGATGCTGTAATTTGAGAAATGGTCATTTATTTCATAACTTTGGACAAAAAAAATGTTTTTGGTCGAGTTTTCCAAATTAGCTTATTTTATAATTTATCTCTTAAGGTAAGATTTTGAGAATTTAGTTAGGGTTGTTTTTCAAATCTAATTATAAGAAAAGTTATACCACAATTTATGAAATGTCCAACAACACCTACCCCAAACATAGTCATATACACTATGCATAGATTATTTTTTTAATATTGTATGTGTTAAAGAACTTGCATATGAAGTTAGAGAAATTGAAACTGAATTTCACATTGAGAAGATAAAAGAAAGAATGGAAAGAATTGGATTGTAGTGTTATCCACTAAATATAAACTCAAAGTATAAAAATATAAATATATGATAAAGTACCTAATATTCAAAGTTATAAATGATTTTTATCTAAAATATAAACACATTCTAAAGTACAAAAAATATAATAAAGTTCCTAGTAGTAGGTTTGAAAGTTATAAATGATACATAAGACATATATATATATATATATATACATATATATATATATATATATATATAATCAAAGTACGTAGATAGAAGTCGAGGCGGCTTAGTAATAAATTGTTCCCTCACAACAATATCAATTAGATTGTGAGATAAGGTTGGTTTGGTGGTAAACTTGGCCTTCACGCTTGCATGTTTGAGTCATTTCCCTCCCCTCCCAAAAAAATTCCTGAATTAATGTAACACTAAAATATATATATATATATATATATATATATATATATAGTTTATGAGTTCAAATCATAACTTTCTCCATCCAACTATGATAATTTGTGATATTTTTAAAACAAAAATGATAATCAGGATTTTATAAAAGACAACCTAGCCTAAGTTAGGTGAACATTGAAAATATCTTCATTTAATATATATATATATATACATTCAAAAATGTTTTAATAATCCATTAAAAAAGAATGTGAACAAAAACACTTTTTGGTTTATCCAAGATCAACAACTCCATCTCTATTCAATCAACTAGAAAGACAAAACATCAAAAGCACCGAGCCAACCTTTACAAATGGACTAATTGCACAAATGTCCCCTAAGTTTAGGCATAATTGCATGCATATTGAACTTTTACCCATAATTGTACAAACATCCCTTGCCGTTAGTTGACTTCCATTAACTCTAACCGTTGACCACAATTTTAACCCACAATGACTAAAGTGCCCCTAGTTACATATTTTTATTATTTAAATTAATAATTAAAAAATGAAACAGAAAAGATAAAGAAAATAAAAAAAATAAAAAACAAAATCAATCATTTTTTTTTCTCTTTCATTTTCTCAACCCCCAAACACAATCCAAAAATAAACTTAACAAGCAAAAACCAAAACTCAATCCCACAAATCAAAACCAAAACTCAAATCCTCAAACAACAACCAAAAATCAAATCCACAAATAAAAACCCAAATCCATCAATTCCACAACCAATTAACCACATCCATTTAAAATTTTTTTTTTTTAAATAGAACTTCAACGGTGGATTTTTAACTTTCTAGGTTAAAGTTCTAATTTTTATTTTTATTTTAAATAGATGTGGTTAACTGGTTATTGAAGTTTGTTTTCTAATTATTAATTTAAATAATAAAATAGGTAACTAGGGGCACTTTAGTCATTGTGGGTTAAAATTGTGGTCAGCGGTAATAAACTTAATAAACAAAAACCAAAACTCAATCCCACAAATCAAAACCAAAACTCAAATCCTCAAACAACAACCAAAAATCAAATCCACAAATAAAAACCCAAATCCATCAATTCCACAATCAATTAACCACATCCATTTAAAAAAAAAAAATTAAAAAAATTTGAACTTCAACGGTGGATTTTTAACTTTCTAGGTTGAAGTTCTAATTTTTATTTTTATTTTAAATGGATGTGGTTAACTAGTTGTTGAAGTTTGTTTTTTAATTATTAATTTAATTAATAAAATAGGTAGGGGCACTTTAGTCATTGTGGGTTAAAATTGTGGTCAACGGTTAGAGTTAACGGAAGTCAACTAACGGCAGGGGACGTTTGTGCAATTATGGGTAAAAGTTTCATATGCATGCAATTATGCCTAAAATCAGGGAACGTTTGTACAATTAGTCCTTTACAAATTAACATATATGAAGAAAGACTTGGAATTAATCTTATAGCCTCTGTGATAGATATTAAATTAGTAAATATCGAACTATGGTTAATTACCAAATCCTCTATGGAATTTTTATTTTATTTTTTGAGGAATCCACTATGGAATTTTAAATTATTGTTTCTCTTGTATATTTGACTTTTTTTTTTTTTTTTTAAGGGAGTCATGCTACTATATTTGCGAATTTTGCCTTGTAGGGGTGTATAGTTATTAATCATTCAATTCTAATCCAATGGTCCGCAAAAATAAAAAATAATAGATCACTAGCAGATCACTATCTTTACTATTTACTAACAATTGTACAAATAATATTGAAGAGATTATATAAATGAGTTTGTTTCAAAAATATATATAAAAATGATTTACGAGAGAAAGATAATAGGTTAAACATAAGGAAGGTGAACATAAATATAACTTTATCTGAACATATTTTTAATAAAAATAGACAACATCCAAAGCACCAAGCCAACAAACAAAAATATATATAAAGAAAGAATTGGGCTGCAGCAGTAATAAAAAAGTGCAAATTGCAATAACATCGTCAACATTTTACGTAATTACACACGAAAAATATCAGTTTAGTTATAATTACACATTAGTACCCTACCGGCTACAGCTAGTTGACTCAGTTAATCTGCCAAGAAAAAATTGTAAGTCAATATATCTGCTTGAATATGTCAAACGAATAATAAGAATCCATATCAATAATGTCACACAAGTTGTCTCTCTTGGAAACTTTATCAAAGGAAATCGATTTAGCTTCCGGTTGTGCTTCAACCACATCTAAAGTGCAATCAATATCAATGGGTAGATCGCAGTTTTCAACTTCTATGATCCAAGGCTTGTCTTCAATTCCCTCGACAATTTCCACTTCATACGAAATATCTTCCACTATATCTTTTGCATAACAAAAAAATTCAAAATAATCATTTGGAAGATATTCCTCCTACAGTACTTGTTTCGTAATAGGCCATGATTGGATCCTATCCCTTCCAAATCTTTTCCGATCATTTTGAATGTCTTCCCACCAAATTAAAACATCGTTTTTCAAATAAATTTCTACCAACAAAACTTTTAGACTTTCTTCTTCTTTCTGATATTCAAAATATTCTTCAACTTCATCCAACCAAGAAAAAAATTCTTCAGTTTTCATACGTCCAGAAAAAAATCGAAGTCTCAGTTGCTGATCATTATAGCTCAAAAAATAATTATTGGAACCATGAAAACCATTGAAACCCATTGAGGAACAAAATCAGAGTCCCAAAAAAAAAAAGGCACCAAAAATTGAACCCTGAGAACTGCTTACGAAAAATAAATTCACTTGCGACTTTAGGTGCTGTGACGCGTGCGAATTTGATGGTTGAGTTGGCAGACACATGGCCGAAAGTAGTGGATATGAATGGCGGCACGCAATTGATGGTGATGACGATTGGGGAACGTTTGTAATTTTAGAAACTTTAGGGCCAATCTGTAATTTTGTGAACTTCTGGACGCAATAAAAAATATATGGAATTGTTGAGGTTGATCTGAAGTTTCTGGCACTACTAGGCTAATTGTAAATTCTCTCTCTCTATATATATATATATATTTCTCTCTCTCTCTCTCTTTCAATTCCTTTTCTCTATTCTTTTCTTTTCTTTTTATGGGAAAAAATGGGAAGGGGAATATGAGGGACTTAAGGAGGTAGACTAGCTCGGTCACTCTGAAAATATTCAGATAAAAATTCATAAAAATAGATGTGATTTCATCAAAGTCCTTACCAAAATTAAAGTAAGATATACCTCACTTGATAATTAATATAATATATATGGTTTTATTAAAAAAAAAAAAATGTTTTAATTATCCATTAAAAAGGAATGTGAACAAAAACACTTTTTGGTTTATCCAAGATCAACAACTCCATCTCTGTTCAGTCAATTAGAAAGACAAAACATCAAAAGCACCTGGCCAACCTTTCCAAATTAGTATATATGAAGAAAGACATTGAATTAATCTTATAGCCTCTGTAATAGATATTAAATTAGTAAATATCGAACTATGGTTACCAAATCCGCTATGGAATATATATATATATATATATTTTAAGGAAATCTAATATGGAATCTTAAATTATTGTTTCTCTTGTATATTTGATTTTTTAAAGGGAGTCATGCAACTATATTTGCGAATTTTGCCTTGTAGGGGTGTATTGTTATTAATCATTCAATTCTAATCTAATGGTCCGCAAAAATTAAAAATTAAAATTAAATAAAAAATAAACGAAAATCAATCACTAGCAGATCATTATCGTTACTAACAATTGTACAAATATTATTGAAGAGATTATATAAATGATTTTGTTTCAAAAAAATATAAAACATGAGAGTCAAGGTAATAGTTTTTTTTTTTTTTTTTGACAAAGGGAACAGGCAATTAGCAAGGCATATCAGCCTCAATAATCCTGCAAACTTAAGGAGGAAAATCCTCCATCCAATAAGTGTCTTCCACCAATAGCAACGCGTGCTTTGCCAAGCCAGTAGCCACCTTGTTAGCGTCTTTGGGAATGTGGTCAATGGAGACCCCTCCCATATTAGAAGACAGTCTAGCAATATCAGTCAGTAAACCACCAAAAGCTGAATCAAGGTGGCTGCCTTCCTTGATCCGTTTCACAACCACCTCCGCATCCGATTCAATACTACACGGTAACTGATGAGGTCGTTTTGGTACTCAACAAAATACAATATTTGTGTATAAATGTGATCTTTAGAAAACCATGTTTTAACCACTAGAAAATCCTTTTAGGATGTAAAGATTCGTATAACGGTAAGTAAGGATTCGTTCCACATGGAATCGGAGTAATGAGTTGAATAAATTAACTAGTCCTAAATGCAATTAAGCAAATCATAATAGGTGGATAGTGTGTGGTTTGATAAACCACCAAAAATGCATAAAAAAGTAAATGTAACTAAAATGTGATAGGGAAAATCGAAGCTCAACAATCTATGATAAGAAAAATGGATGTAAACAATTAATATAGATGTTAGCGAATAGATGGATTAGCAAGTGGGTATGGGTAGTGCTTTTTAAGCCATTTTAATGGGCCAATCTCTACATGTTAACCATTTGAGGTTTATATTAGTGTGGTTGATATACCCTCCACTAATCTATCATATTTATTGGGTTCTTAATCACACAAGGGTGTCAATCAAAGGATGATTGCATAACATGTTATTTTACCAAGATTGTAATTAACAAGTGGATATGCAAGTCAATTACATAGTGAATAGAATATAATGAATAAATAAATAAAACACATATAAAGATTCATTACAAAGCTTAAGCAAATACCCACAACCAAATGTTCCTCAAATCTATCCCCTAAATTAGGGGTTTAATTATACATAGCTACACTCAAATAGAAAGCAAGTAATATATAAGGAAATTACCTTTAGGTCTCCTTCTTTAGTGCTTGCTCCTTCCTTTCCAAGAGTGCTCCTAGTGCAAAGATTGGTAGAAGAAAATGTGTCTAGATAGGTGGGTGTCTAATGGTGAGTAACAAAGGGATTGGGATGTAGAGAATAGGAAGAGAGGAATGGTTGGGTAGAGTAGTCAAGATTTGATGTTGAGGTTGAGGTTTAGATGAAAAATATTAGTTCAAGTATAGAAATGGAGGAGTTTGGGAGATGACTGATGGTGATCCTAGGTTGAAGAAGAGATAGGTAGGAGAGAATATGATAGATTTTCATAGGGATGAATTTATAGTATTTTTGAATTAGGTCACGAATGGCTAATTACCAAAAGATCCCCCTAACTTTGTGAATTACCATTTTGGCTCCTCAAAGGACCTTTTGGTAATTTTCAGACCAATGAGAATTGCTGAATTGGCCACGGTAGAGGTCGCTATGAGGCTTCAATGGCGACGCAAAAGGGCGACACTAGGGCGAAGCAATCAGGTCCAGAACAACCTCCATATCGCCATGGCGACATCAAATGACGAAATGGCGACTGTGACATATGGCAACATCAACGGCGTTATGATTCGGTCGTGATTGGAGGAGTTTCGCGGCTGAGATCCGGCGGTTGGATGACCGAGAAAGAGTTGCGACCAGCTTGCCGTTGCCATGGCCGTTCACTTGGGACTGGAATCGGTCGGAGGAAGGCGGAGGATGGCCGGAACGGCAACTGGACCAGCTAGGGTTTGCTGGTCTGGTTCGCGGCTGGAGGAAGAAGATGAAGTGAAGGAGATGGGGTGCAATCAGCTTAGCTCTTCTTTGGCAAATATGGGTGCGTTTAGAACCAGGCTGGGGCGTGTTTGGAGGCCGAAGCCTGCCTCAAAACGCACCGCATCACTTGAGTTGCGGGCGTGCTGCGCTGGGCCGGGTTGTGCTCAGCATTGGGCCGGGTTGCACCCAGCCTGATTCTTTGTCTTTACCGGGGTACATTTAGAGGTGTATTGGGGTGCTCTCAGAGGCCCAAATTAGCGCCTAAACGCACCGTTTAACATATCTGACGTGGCGCGCTGCTGTGACTTGCGTAGCGAATTACGGAACGCCCCCTCATCTCTTACATATTCGCACTTACTTCAATATTTCCTCACACTTTACACTTTTGCCCCCAGTTTCACCAAATTACTTCAATGCCCTTCAACTTTATAAATACCTGAAAATACTTAATTAACAACATTAAAACATGGGAAAATACCTGAAAATCAAGTATAAAGAGACGGGAATAAGGGCCAAAATCATACCATATTTGGTCCGATCAGTAACAGGCCACAATCACTACCAAAAACTCAAGCCTCTAAGAATGGCCATCAAGTTAGCCTCCTTGAAACCAAAAGTAGCTTCCAAAAATTGCGAACAAGAGGCCATGACAAAACCACTAGCATCACGGATCACAAGCCCAAAACCAATACGACCACTATTTACATTAGAAACCGCAGCGCAGTTGATTTTGTAAACACCCTCCTCAGGAGGTCTCCAGCAAAAGTCCCTAGATCTGGCCCTCTCCACCTTCAGATTTTTTCCCTCATGATAGGCATTCCTAAATTCGGATAAGTAGTTTTTGCACCAAGGAAAAACATCAACAACATTTTGCTTCATAGTACCATGATGGAACGAGTTGCGAACAAACCATACCCTCCACATAATAACACATAGTAGCTCAAAATCGTTTTCATCCACGTGAGAAAAGCAAAAACTAATGAAATCAAAGAAATTTGCACACTTACCTCTAATAACCTCTTGAATAGAAGCCCAATCATTCCTAACGTACCTCAACTTTGGGCAGTCCCATAGAGCATGTATAGTTGATTCCTCTGATTTTTTGCATCTAAGACATCTTCCATCAACCTTGATCCCCCTTCGATTTAAATTAGCCAAAGTCGGAATCCAATTGTAACATGCCTTCCACACAAACATCTTGACTTTGAGGGGAACCTTTAATTTCCATAAAGCACTCCACCATTTGCTCAGAACATAATTGTTAGAAGAACTGGGAGAAGAATCAAGCTTGCAACCCAACTAGTAGCCACTCTTCACCGAGTATCTACCTTTCTCATCATAATGCCAAATTCTTGAGTCTTCAATCACACAACTACTTAAAGGAATTCGAAGGATATCCTCCACGTCTATTCTTGAAAAGCTCTGCTTGATTTTCTGAATATCCCACCCACCAAAAGGAGACAAAATCTGGTTTACAGTCGCGTTATCACCCAGAATTGGTGGGGATTGGACTTTGAAGGTGGATAGTCTTGGAATCCATTTATCTTTATATATATAAATAGAAGAGCCATCTCCAACCCTCCACCTTAACCCCGCCTCCAAGATTCCCCTACCCTAGAGTAAATTATTGCAGATATAAGAACAATTTCCTTTCTTTGAGGCCTCCAAGAGATTACTATTATCGAAATAACAGCCTTTGAGAGTTCTAGAAGCTAGAGAATTCGGGTTTTTTTTAGAATTCTCCAACATTGATTAGCAAGGAGAGCTCTATTAAAAGTTTCGAGATTACGGAATCCCAATCCCCATTTGATTTATGATTGCAAAGTCTGATCCAGGTGCACCAATGCAATTTTCGACTCTTATCGTTTCCTCCCCACCAAAACCTTACGCAGAGTCTTTGAATTTCATTAAGGAGACATTTGGGAAGCCGAAAGAGGCTCATGGCATAAGTCGGTATTGACTGAACCATTGCTTTAATTAGAATCTCTTTTCTGCCCGTTGATAGTAACTTTTCACCCAACCCTTTGATTTTTCCCCAAACTCTATCCACAATTTCAGAGAATATCTTCCTTTTTCTTTTCTCAGCGAAGCACGGCAAACCGATATATTTCTCGTGGCAGCCCACTAAGTTAACCCCCACCAACTTAGCAAGATTCTCTCCATCAGTTGCCGAGATTAAGGGACTCACACACAAGCCTGACTTGCTGAAATTAACTACCTGTCCAGTAGCTTTAGAGTAGTCCTCAAGCACTCTCTTAATTGCCAAGCAGTTCTTGTCATTTGCCTTTGTGAACAATAAGCTATCGTTGGCGAAAAATAAGTGGGTAATAATTGGGCCTCTTCTACTGCATTTAAATCCCGAGAGGTCACCTTTCGCCTACGCCTTCTAAATCAAGCATGAATGCCCTTCCGCACACAGGAGAAATAGATATGGAGATAGGGGGTCCCCTTGTCTGAGTCCCTTAGTAGGAATGATTCTGTTACACACCTCACTGTTTAACCTGAAAGAATAGGAAACTAATGATACACATCTCATAACCAGATTCACCCACCTATTCGAGAACCCCAGCCTGAGCATTATTTTTTCGATGAAAACCCATTCAACTCTGTCGTAGGCCTTCGACATATCTAATTTAAGAGCCATAGACCCATGCTTTCTTCGTCTCCTTTTTAACCTGTGCAAGCACTCGAAGCCAACTATTGTGTTGTCCGAAATTAGTCTAACGGGAATGAAGGCGCTCAGACACTCGGAAATCACATCTCCCAACATGCTTCTAATTTTGTTGGAAATGGTTTTAGCAATGATCTTGTATATCACGTTGCGGAGACTAATAGGGCAGTAGTCAGACACCCTCTCCGGTGATTAAGTTTTGGGGATCAAGGTAAGTCAAGGTAATAGGTTAAACATAAGTTAGGTGAACATAAATATAACTTTATCTAAACATATTTTTAATAAAAATAGACATCATTCAAAGCACCAAGCCAACTAACGAAAAAATATATAAAGAAAGACTTGGGTTGTACTACATAGAAGTAATAAAAAAAAAAGGGGCAAATTGCAATAACAAAGTCAACATTTTACATAAGGAAAATATCAGTTTAGTTATAATTACACATTAGTACCCTACCATTAGTTGACTCTGTGATGGGTGCTAGTGCACAAGTGGTGGTAGCGGAGTATGCACCTCTGGTGGCTGAAGCGATGGCAATTCTAAGAGGTGTGGACTCTGGATTGCTTCCAATTTTCATTGAGTCTGATGCTTTGGGAGTGGTTAATATGATAAATTCGGAACAGGTTGTCTCTACTGATATCGGTTTAGTTATTTGGGATATTAAAGATCGTCTTCAGTAGAGATGCACATTTGGGGAATGAGGATGGATATAGGTCTCCCCATCCCTATCCCCACTTCCCAGAACTTCCCCTATCGCCCCACCCCCTATTTCCCCATTTGGGGAAAATGGGGATGGGGAATTTTGGGGGGAGGTATATCCATCCCCATCCCCATCCCCAGTTTCCCATTTTTCCCGTTTTTCTCTGTTTCTCAGTTTCCCTTGGTCCCCCATTTCCCCATTTGACTAAAAATTATAAATTAAACTAAAAAAACAAACATTCCGTTGCAAATACAAAATAAAATCCATTAGTGCATTACAAATATAATATAAAGTGTTTCAAATAATTCAAAGTTTCAAACTATATATAGTTAAAAAGAGTAAATGTGTATATATAGTTAGGGTTTTCAAAGAATAAAAACAAAAAAAATAAATAAATATTATAATTATATTTATATATGTTTGGGGGAAATGGGGAAATGGGGATGGGATGGGGGGACCCCCAACACCACCCCCCCCCCCCCCCCCCCCCCCCCCCCATTTTTCCCTACAAAAAAAATCCCCAAATGGGGATGGGGACGCGGGGAAATCGATATCCGAAGGAAAATGTGCAACTCTAGTCTTCAAGGTATCGAGTCAGGGATGGTTTATTTTGTTCCTAGGTTGGCAAATGTGGTTGCCCATTAGCTTTCGAAATTAGCACTTTCTATTTCAGATGATCAGTTTTGGATGGAATCTTACCCTCGAGTCAGGGATGGTTTATTTTGTTCCTAGGTTGGCAAATGTGGTTGCCCATTAGCTTTTGAAATTAGCACTTTCTATTTCAGATGATCAGTTCTGGATGGAATCTTACCCTCTTTGTGTGGGAAGATTTGTCCAGAATGATTATCCTTTGTGTTTGTTTCTGGGTTTTAATAAAAGTTTCTTCCTTTCCAAAAAAAAAAAAAATGATAGGTCAAAATTAATTGCAAATTCTCATGATTTAAATGTATTATTGAAAATCAAAAAAATTGACCTTAGCATGATTCTGAACCGTTTAAAAACAACCTAGATGAGAAAATCCGGAGAACAACCAAACCCCAAAACAGTTTTATATACTTCCCCTTAACAATCAATATGACAAAGTAAACCAATGCCAATATGAAAAGGAAAAAAAAAAAAAAAAACTCTTGGGTTTGTTGTCTTTTTTTAGGAGAGGTGAAAAGACATAAACACACATAAACTGAGATATGGGTTTTCATATTTAAAAAAACAAGCTTCTTTCTTCTTATTCATTACTGTTTTTTTTTTTTTTTTTTTTAACAGCCAAGTTTTATTAACCAAAAAACAAAGAAACAACAGGGAAAGCAAACAGGGGGAGCTAACCACAAAACAGATCCATACAAGGACCAGCTCGTCCCAAAGAGAACAAAACAAAAAGAACAAACAATAAGGACATCAGCCCCCTAAAAACACACGAAGCTGCACCCTAAAACAGCCAGAGGAAACAGTGAGCAACTGAAGAATCACAACTCCCCACAAACAAATGTGGATGTGTTATTGTATGTTCAGCTAAAGATTTTTTTAGAGTTTTTATTAATTTTTCAGAATAATAATTTTGGAAACGGATGAAACCAAGATAATAATATAGCTTCATAATTTTAATTATTGAATGATGAAGAATTTTTCCCCAGTTATAGTGAATGAGGAAGAAGAAGAATGATTTAAGTTATATGGGTATAAAAGTAATATCTTAATAAGTTATTTTAATTTTAAAATATTTTAATAAACAAAATCATTATATATATTTTATACACTTATATTATATCATTAAAGCACACGTCTAGCTAGTAAGACTGTATATCATATTTATATATATTCAATCTTTCTATTATCAGTTCGAACTAACAAAAGTTATATCAGTTCCTTGTATGTGGGCTATTGGATTTAAATATTTTGACTGACAAGTGCATACAGCTAAGTCAAAGTATTTAAATCCAGTGGCTCACATGCAAGAAACTGATATAACTTTTGTCAGTTCGAACCGATAATAGAATTTCTGTATATATATTTATGGTAAGATAGTAATATATATAAAATGGCAAACTTGTTCTGACCATTGAAGTGTAAAGGTTTCATAACAAAAAATTTTCTATTATAAAATAAATCTCTGTTGAAATTTACCAATCAATCACAGTACAATAACTTGATTTAATAAAAATTCAATAAATTATATAAGTGTATGCACATCAGAGAAGATGAATTTCTTACCTTCTATTTGATCTCTGAAGATATTTATTCAATAGATAATCTTGGGACATGAGAGTATATCGAAAGCTGTGTGAATAGAAAACATAAAAATATATTCATCTAGAAAAAAATGTGCGCATGGGGTTAGTTCATTTGAACGCGCTTGGTGGGTTTGTTAGTGGTCGGTCTTTTTTGCGATTTTCTTCACGCGCCGTCTTCATTTTCTTGAATCACTTGTTTCTTCGTCTTCTTCTCTTCTTGATCTGCTCCGATCATGGAACCGCCATCTGAGGCGTTCTGTTTCTCCGCCCAAAAAAACTCCTATGAGTGATGGATTTGAAGGTTCAGAGGTTAATCTAGGGTTTGGAGGCCCTACCAAACGTGCTAAAGCTGAACATAACACTCTTGGACGATCGGATATTGAGATTGACAACCCGAGGAGAGAGGCCATGGGGAGTTTTAAAGCCAAGCTCATAAATATGTCCTGCCCAAGCTCGTGGTCTGGGTTTGATGCTAACAATGACAAACTAAACATTGATAAAGACGATATTCTGGTTTCTGATGGTCCTTGCGGACCGAGGATGATGCTTTCTTCTAAATTGAAAGATCAACTAAACCATGGGCTAATGCTTTAATTTTGAATAATATGGGGAGAGCTCATTCTTTGAGTTTCATGACCACAAAACTATCGCAGAAATGGGCATTGTCAGGGAAGTGGCAGTTGACTGATCTTGGAGAAGGGCACTTCGTGGCTCGTTTTCAATTGAAGGAGGATCTTGATTATGTGCTTACCAGTGGTCCTTGGGTCATCATGAACCAATATCTGGTTGTCCAAAGGTGGAAACCTAACTTTGTTCCTGGAGAGGATTCAATTCAGAGTATGCCAATCTAGGTAAGGCTTTCAAAGTTACCAATGGAATGGATGGTTTCAGATCTTCTATGGAGTATAGGTGGTATGTTAGGGAGAATGTGCAAAGTTGACCCGATTACTGAGAACCAAGCTCGGGGCAGATTTGCGCGAATTTGTGTTGAGGTTGATCTCACTAAACCTCTCCTAGGCTCTCTTAGCATTGAGGATAGAACTGTAAGGGTAGAGTATGAAAGCCTTGGGTTAATTTGTTTTAAGTGTGGAAGGTATGGGCATAGTAAGGATTACTGCAGAGAAGGTGTTGAGGAACTAGTTATGGAAGAGGCAATGGGAAATATCCAGACTAATTCTGACAAGGAGGTATCTTCGTATGGTCCTTGGCTCCTTGTGTCTTATGGGAAGCAAGGAAATAGGAATTTTAAAGGAAAATTGGGGAAAGGTGGAAGCAGTAATGTTGGTGGTAATGGTAATCACAGTTCTGGTGGTAATAGGTATGGTGCTTTTGGTAGTTCTAATTTTGGCTCTGATAGCAATATGGTGAAAAATGGTGTTGTTGGTAATGTCAAGTCATATGGTAATACTAGGTATGGCTCGGATGGTTATAGGAAGATGAATGGAGAATGTGCTGAGGTTAGGCAGGAAAAAAATGTTAGTTTGAAGAATGGTAAAGGAAACAAGTCTGCTGATGGAACTAAGAATTCTGTAGGTAGCAAAGTAAGTGGCTCGAGATTTAAAGTGTTGAATGAGGAAGTGGAAGTAAATACCAATGAAGAAACTCTACTTTCAGATATCAACTCTCAGGAGAAGAATATGTTAAATACGATAGAAGTTTTGACTGAAATCACTAATTCAAGCAGAAAACAGAATGCCAAGGCTGGGAAGGATTTTAAAAAGATCACTAAAAAAGTTGATAAGCTGGGCGTTAAGAAGGCAGGAGCTCAAGGTAATGTCAACTATTTCAAAGGATCTCATGGTCAACATTCTTCTGTGATTGATAAAGAAAGTGATGAGCAGGATAGTGCTAGTGTACTCTGTCTTTTTCACAAAGAAGTCCAAGAGTTTGAAAATAATTGTGATGTAGTGGTGGATAGTGCTTCAGCACTGGTTAACCAAAGTAATTCTGTTATGTATATTGATGATAGTTTTGCTGCTGTGGCTTCTAACCTAGAGGAGGCCATGGCAGTTATTATTGAATAGTGTTCTCTTTCATTCTCATTTCTATATGGTTTGTGTTTGGAATGTAAGAGGTGCTGGTAGGCAGGGGTTCTATAGAATCATTGCTGATTTACGTAGTACATATCATTTTGATATTTTGGCTATTCTAGAACCTAGGATTAGTTTCTAGGGCTAAGAGTGTTATAAATAAGCTTGGGTTCTCTAATAACATTGTGGTTGATGCTGAAGGATTTTCTGGGGGATTGTGGCTACTTTGGAATGGTAGTGATGTTAGAATTCAGGTCATTGCTCACTCTAGACACAGTATTACTGCTCTTGCAGCAGATCGTAAATGTGTGTGGGTTTTTACAATTGTGTATGCTAGTCCTTGTGTTACTGCTAGGAAAATTTTGTGGAACTATTTAGATGCTATTAGAGGATGTTTCAATTTATCTTGGCTTATTGCTGGTGATTTCAATGAAATTACTTGCAATTCTGAGAAGCGAGGAGGTAGAAGTAAATTCTCTAGGAGTGGGTTTGCTGAGTGGATTGATAGGAATAGATTAGTTGACATGGGATTTATTGGTTCGAATTTTACTTGGATGACTAAAAGGGGTATTGGTGAGGAGATTTGGGAGAGATTGGATAGAGCTTTGTGCTCAATGGATTGGAGATTGTGCTACACGGAGGGGTTTGTCAAGCATCTCCCTAGGGTTTCGTCGGATCACTGCCCCATCCTTATCAAGTTGTACAGCAACCATGGCCCGAAATATGGCCTTAAGCCTTTTCGTTTTGAAGCTATGTGGCTTAAGCACAAAAGCTTTGATGAGCTGGTTCAGAATTACTGGAGCAATCACAAGGAAAATTGTAGCAATAAGCTGCACTCCTTTGTTGAAATTCTTAGAATGTGGAATAAGAAGGAGTTTGGCAACATATTTCATAATAAACGTAGACTCCTTGCGAGAATTTTGGGGGTCCAGAAGTACCTTAGTAACAAACATTCTCCTTCCTTAACTAAGTTAGAAGATAGATTGGTTAAAGAATATAATGTGATCTTAGAACAGGAGAAAGTTTTTTGGCTTCAAAAATCGCGTAATCTTTGGCTGAAAGAGGGTGATAAAAACACCAAGTTCTTTCACCTCTCTACGGTTGTGAGGAGAAGGAGAAACAAACTTGAAAAACTTAAGAAAGATGATGGGAGTTGGGTTAAAGACTTGGAGGATATGAAGTGTGAAGCAGTACAATATTTTCTCAACTTTTTGAAGAAAAGCAAAATCCAGGTAACTACTCTCAGCTGCCTTTGCTTTTTTCGTCTTTAGATAACAGTGTTGCTACTGCTCTAAATGTTAGTATTTGTGAAAGGGAGGTTAAGCAGAGTGTGTTTCACATTGGCGGGTTAAAGGCGCCAAGACCAGATGGCTTTCCTGCGATTTTTTTTCAAAAGTATTGGAACACTTGTAAAGGTGAATTGGTAAGCTTGGTGGCTGATTGTTTTGATAAAGGATGTATTTCGGAAAGTATCAACCAAACTTACATATCCCTTATCCCAAAAACTGCTAATGCCGTGTGTATGACTCAACTCAGACCAATTAGCCTGTGCAACACCTATTACAAGGTGGTTAGCAAGGTGATTGTTCAAAGAATGAGGCATTTACTCCCTAGTCTCATTAGTCCAAACCAAGTAGCCTTTGTTCCTAGTAGGCATATTCAGGACAACATAATTGTTGCCCAAGTAGTCCTCCACAAGTTTTGAAGGGCCAAAGGGAAAGGTGGATTTATAGCTTGGAAGATCGATTTAGCAAAAGCTTATGATAAACTTCAATGGGGCTTCATCAAATCTGTTTTGGATGAAGTGGGGATTGGAGGAAAGCTTAATAGTTTGATTATGAGCTGTGTTTCTAGTGTACAGTTCAGAGTTTTGATGAATGGTGAAGCTTCTGAAAATTTTTGGCCTAAGTGTGGAATTAGGCAAGGTGATCCGTTATCACCCTACCTTTTTGTTTTATGTATGGAGAAGTTGTCTCATATCATTCAACATAGGGTTGTAAGGAGAGATTGGAAACCTGTTAAGATTTCTAGGAATGGTCCTGCAATCTCACACTTATTCTTTGCAGATGATCTCATTCTCTTTGGTGAAGCTTCTGTGCAGCAAGCTCAAGTTATGAAGGATTGCATAGATATATTTTGTGACATTTCTGGGCAACAGGTGATCTTCCCTAAATCTAGAGTTTTGTGCTCAAGTAATGTTAGTAATGGGTTTGCAAAGAATTTAGCTAAGATATGTGGTTCCCCTCTTACTAAGGATTTGGGGAAGTATCTTGGTGTTCCCCTTATCCATGGGCGGATTACTAAAGACACGTATAAAGAAATTCTTGATAGATCTCAGAGCAGATTAGCTATGTGGAAAAGCTCCACTCTATCCTTTGCATGGAGGTGTACCTTGATCAAAGCTGTATCTTCAGCCATTCCAATTTATGCTATGCAAACAATAAAGCTCCCTTATGATATCTACTTGAAATTGGACAAGCTCAACAGGAATTTTTTATGGGGTCATTCAGTTGAGAATAAGAAGATACACTTGCTCAAATGGGACTTTGTATGCCTTCATAAGCACAAAGGGGGGCTGGGCATTAAAAAATCTAAGCAAATGAACCAAGCACTGCTTGCAAAAGCTGGCTGGAGGATGATCAACAATAAGGAAGGTTTATAAGGGAATTTACTTAAACATAAATATCTTAAAGGTGACATTGGTGTGGATTTCGGCAGTCACAAGTATTCTGGATGTTCAAGTATATGGAGGAGCATCAGTTTTGGTTCAAAGTTGCTGATGGAGGGACTGAAGTGGAGAGTTGGTAATGGGTGCCGAATTAATTTTTGGGTTGACAATTGGATCCCTGAATTTGGTAGACTATGTGATCATGCCATCTTTCCTCTTTCTTCTTCTCATTATTCTGAAAAGGTGACTGATTATTTGATTCAGAGTGAGTGGAATGTTCAGAAACTTTGCTTGGTCTTGCCTTGGCAAATTATCCAGAGAATCTTGAGTATTCATGCTAACAAAATTCATAGTGGGGTTGATAAAATTATTTGGGGATTGTCTAATAATGCTCAATTTACTGTCAAAAGTGCTTATGAGAGCTTGGTTGAGAGTGATGATGTCCCTAATTGGCAATGGAGCTTTCTGTGGAAACTTAGATTACCTCCTAGAATTCAATATTTTCTTTAGACTATCCTCCATGGAAAAATTCTTACAAATGAGCATAGAGCCTCTAGAGGTCTCACCATGGATATGATTTGTTCTAGATGTAAGGAGGGCTGTGAAAGTATAGATTATGTTTTTAGAGGTTGTTCGGCTACTGTGAATATTTGGGAGGATATTTGCAAGGGTATCACTACTACAGGGCTGTTTAATGTGGAGTGGTGTGACTGGATATCTTACAACTTAAGGTGTAATACAGTGATTCATGGAATTGTTCCTGCTTATCTCCTTTTTGCTGTGACCATGTGGTTTATTTGGAAGTGAAGGTGCAAAGCTATTTCTGATGCAAACTTTAAACCCCCTAGTGGTGCGGGTAAGATCATTTATAATTACGTTGAGGATTGGATTAAAGCCAATAATTATGCTGGTAATAAAAAGGAGTTGATCCCCTGTCTCATTGCTTGGTCTCCTCCGGAGAGTAATTGGATCAAACTAAATGTTGACGGCAGTATGAACCCGGATCTGGGCACTATAACTGCTGGTGGAGTTATCAGAAATCATCTAAAGAAGTGGATTGGTGGGTTTTCTTTGAACAAGGGAACTTGTAGCATCATTGAAGCAGAATTATGGGGCATTTATGAAGGATTGTAGATTTTATGGAAGGCGGAATTCAAGAAGGTGGTGATTGAATCTGACCCTAAGGATGCTGTGTCTTTGCTGACTAATTCCAGCCATACTAATCATCCTCTCTTTAGCATTATTCAGTCCTGTAAAGCTCTGATGGCTGAGTCTTCGTGCTGCAGTTTTCAGCATGTTTATAGAGAAGGAAACAGAGTTGCAGATGGCCTTGCTAAACTGGGTCACTCTTTAGGTTTGGGTATCACGTTCTTTGATGATCCACCTTCTCAGATTTTAGGTCCTTTAGAGGATGATGTTAATGGCTTAGCTGCTGCTAGGCTGGTCCCTATTAATTAGTTTTCTTTGTTGTTCTGGGTTGTTAAGCCCTCCTTCTTACCAAAAAAAAAAAAAAAAAGTTGTGTGAATAGAAAGAAAAGGAGAGCAGTAGGCAGTTGGTCAGTGTAGCTAACAATGCTTTTAAATGAATGGCTAGGATTCCTTTATCTTATCTTTTTCCTCTCTTCGCCTAACAAACGACATCGTATTCGTATCTGAATCCCCTCATTTCGAAGTTTTTTTTTGCTTCTGGGTTCTTCACCAAATCGGTTTTTTCTTCATCTTCATGGAATCTGGGGCCAAACCCTCTGCACGCAGCACCAACAACCAAACCAGAGGCAAAGAGACAAACATAGTCAGTATAAGACATTTGCCGAATCGGACAACAAAAACCATCCCAAGAACCCATCACAAATATCACATTCAAAAACAAAAATCAACACTCAGACAAACAAATTCATAAATCACAAGTGGGTTTCTATCAATCCATCACCAAATCACAAATGGGTTTTGTTACAAAGTAGCCAATCGATGGAGAAGACGAGAACCAACTCCATCACCGGAGATGGAAACCCAAATGGGTTTGGGTCTCCATCTTTAATCATCAACGATGGAGATTGGAGACCCAACTGGGTCTGCGTCTACTAGTTATGTTAAAATCAAAATGAAAAAAAAAAGTTTGTTGGGTTTGGATGAACAAAAAACACAGCTGTGTTTCCAGGTTTTTAGATGATTCTATGAATGTTTGGTTGGTTGAGAGATATCAGATATGTTGGATATGTTGTTGTGGGTTTTGTTGGATGAAGAATTGAAGTTGTGTGATGAAGTTGACTTCTTTTTTTTCACTAGATCTCATCCATCTCTGCTTCTCTCTGTGGATTTTGGTGTGTGAAGAATTGAAGTTATGTGGGTTTTGTTGGATGAAGAATTGAAGTTGCAAGCTACTTCTCTCTGTGGATTTAATTGGTTTGGGCTTGTTACCTATAACGACATTAAGCAATCTCTTTGTTTTTTCTCTCTTTGTGTTGGGTTTTGAACTTTTGATGGGGTTAGGAGATGTAGAAGTGGGGATAGAGTAAAGCTTTGAATGTTCTCTCTCTTGGTGCTAGGTTTTGTTCTTTCTCTTTGTGTGCTGGGTTTCTTCGTACTTTTGAAAATATAGATTTCTGGGTTTCTGTAAAAGAGTGAAGCTTTGATTTAAGAAATTGTGATTTACCTCTATAATAAGCAATGAGGATTTTCTTTCCAATGAATTAATTGGAATTATATTTTTGACTTGAATATAGATAACAAATCAAATCAATTTCATGTAATTCTGGTTGACAATCAAAACAAGTGCTCTTTATTTCTTGTTGAGCACCAAATTAAATTTTACAGAGAAGGTATTTGTGGTAGAAGGGAGGGAACCTCCTAATCTTTTGATAAGATCTCTGGTCTCGTGTTGTTGTTTGGAGGTGATTCTCTCCTCTTTGATAACTTTGACATACAATGGACAATGAGAAATATTTTTTTTTTCTGGAATTTAACGGAGCTTGATCTGAAAGACTGAAAAAAGCAAGAAAAATAAAACTTTTTGAAACATACAGTGTCGTTTGTAAGGTTGAGAGAGAAAAAACAAATCCTAACTGTTCATTTGTTTAACTGCCACATGTCACCGGATGTTTAAAAGGTGAGCACAAATGAGATGGGCAGTGGATCTTAATCCCCCAAATATATATAATTTGTTCCCAGTATACGGGTGTGTACTTTATATTTAACTTTGGTGTGCTCAAGACCTCCTCAAGAGAAAATCCCTATGTTCGTGCAACCAACCACTTGTAATTTTTCTAAACATGGGAATTCAAAACTGTAATTGTTATTGCAAAAGTTTGTAAGACTTGATAAATAGCCAAGTTTCAAAACCTTCAACTTGTGAAAATTATTCTTGTTTTCTGTTATATAAACTTATATCCCATACATCTCTTGCTACCACTTCTGTCAACATATGGGGCAGCCTTCTATTTCCATTTTTGTAAGTTGAACCAGACTTTTGGCATTCATATTTCCACATGAATTAGTACTCCCCTAGAGATCGATGTATACTATTACGAGTCATAATTATCAAATGCGAGATCATCCATGTTTTTCATATAGATTCGACTCATTGTACTGTTATAAACTCAAGTTCTCGACACTCTAATGTCACAATTTTGATGGGATTCCACATAATAATAATAAATAAATAAATAAATAAAAATTAAAAAAAAAACGTGTTTTCTACTTTTCAAAATATAAAAAAGTGTTTTCTACAAAAACAACAACTCTTATCTATGTGTGTTTCTTCATGATGTGTAAGTTCACATAACATTCAAAGAATCAAAATTTCAAGAATATTAATACATTACCTATGGCTATAATGCATATCACGCACTCTTTTAAAAATTGCACACACTGACAGATACATAAAGTGTGTATGTGGTTGCTTGGGGCACCAATATTCAACCTCATGTGACAAATGAACAATTCAAGTCCGAGTTCGAAATTAGAGTTATGTGACTCTATAGAAGGTAAAACAGCACAATGAAAGACAGAAACAGACTGGTCTCTCAAGATCAGACTTCAATATAAAAAACATGAATAACCACAATGTTTTCAAAATGCAAGGAAAAATCTCCTTACTCCAGATGTTGCGTGGAAGGACCAGCGCCTTCTTCTTCAGAACTCTCTTCATTCTGTAACACCAGATGTTGCATGGAAAGACCAGAGCCATCTTCTTCAGAACTCTCGGTATTCTGTAACACCTGATGTTGCGTGGAAGGACCAGTGCCATCTTCTTCAGAACTCTCGGCATTCTGTAACAACAGATGTTGATTGGAAGGACCAGCGCCATCTTCTTCGGAACTCACAGCATTCTATAAAAGAGCACAACAAATTAAAGGTGAATTCAGGCTGGAATATGTGTAGAAACGTTGCTTCGTACAACTCTCATATAAGGTGCTGAAAAAAAAATCAGATTGTATGCACATAGAAGAAGATGAATTTCTAAAGACTAATACTCAACGGAATAACCGGACTGGAATGCATAGGTGTCTCTGGGTGAATAAAAAAAAGGGGAGAGCAAGAAGCAGTGGGTTAATGTTTTCAATACTTCAGTTAAATGAATAGGTGTATCTTGTTTTGATTAGGAAGTTTGATGATATATCTGATTTATTATAGAAGTTTGAAAGGAATCAAAAGAATATTAAGGTTATTCAATACGTACCATACTGTTTCTGTACATCTCTTGTATAGTTGTATTAAGGTCACCATCCCAGATCAAATCTATCCCCTCTAGATTATTCAACTTTGGTGTGCTTAAGACTCCTGGACAGAAAATCTCCATCTTGTTGCAATAAAACACTTCTAATTTTTCCAAAGCTGGGAATTCGAAAGTGTAATTCTCAACACCGAAGTTTGTAAGGCTTGATAAAAAAGAAAGTTTCAAAGTCTTCAATTTGTGGAAAATAATCTTGTATTTTGTTACATCCCCTTCATCTCTTGCTACAACTTTTGTCAACATATTGCAGCTTATTATTTTCATTTCTGTAAGTTGAACCAAACTTTCGGCTGTTGAGGATGTCAATATGCTTGTCAAATTGTGGCAAAACTCAACATGCAGAATTTTTAGGTTTCGGAAAAATGCTGAGGGTGGCAGTAGATCAGTCAAACCACAATAGTATACATCCAAGATTTCAAGTTTTTGAATAATTAGGTCAAGTTTGGAGTGTTGTTTCCAGATGCGCTTCAGCTTTTCAATATCCATTAGTCTTAAGCTTTTTAATTGTGTAGGCCTCTCCGTATGTTTCTCAACCTCTTCAAGTGAAAATATCTCCTCGTATGAACAACAATTAAATTCAAGCTTTTCCAAATGAGGAAATTTCCAAAGGATATCAGGTGGGAAAACTGATTCACCAGAAATGACCATCAGAAATTTAAAATTGGGAATTAGGTGTTCTGAAAATTGAGCTTGCGAAATCAGCCTCAAGGAATCTCCCCCCAATTGTAGTTCCTCTAACTTGAGGAAACAACCCTGGTGAGTGGTGACCAATCAAAAAAACAGAGTTACATGTTCCCTCAAACTAAAACAATTCCACAGATTTAAACATGATAATCTTAAAAGAATATAATTCCAGAGAGAATTATATATCACATGTACACATTATATTATTAATTTTTTAGTAAAGAAATGTAGAGAGAAAATAAAAAACATAACAAATAACCAGAAGAAAAAGAAAGTAGATCTTAAAGCCGAAATCATAAAATAAAAAAAATAAAAAATAAAAAAGAGAGAGATTAGATCTTAAAACTAAAATTAGGAGAGGACAGATAAAATAGATTTGAAAAAAAAAAAAAAAAAAAAAAACTGCAATTGTACAAGACTCCACAATTGCCGAGTGTCAAGACAATTGGGTCTCTTTTGCCAAGACACCCAGTAAAAATGAGTCACGACCATATACGAGACTAGTTCCGACTTGGCAAGAGCTGAATTTTATTTTAGATCAGTTTTTTTTTTTTTTTTTTTTTTTTTTTTTTTTTTTTTTTTCTTTTTTCTTTTTTCAGATTTGTTTTTTTGACCAAACTAATAAATATTGAATTGAGATTTTAATTTCATTTTAACAAATCAGTTTGTGATGCCCCTCTCACACACCAAGAGATTGTAGGTTCGAATTATTGTAATTAAAATTTCAAAAAAAAAATATCAGTTTTCAGTTTTTAATTTATACAAAATTAAATAATCCTAAAAATCCAATCTCAAAATTAATCAAGCTTCAAAACAATATTCATGGAATTTCACTACAAACAATAAATTAAATCATAAATTCAAGCACTAAAGTCTTTTTTATCTAAGAAAAATAACATTTGTAGAGAGAGAATGTGAGAATCAAGAAAACATGAGGAGAAATGGTGAGAAAAAGTGGAAAGCGAAAAATATTAGAGAATGAGGAATTTCGTTTTTTAAGTCAAGTTAAGGGCATTTCTATCGGTTGCAATACTTTCGGTAAAACTCAACTAATTAATTTTAGTGTTAAGTCCATAAAATCAAGTAAAAAGTGTGCTATTAACCCACATTTTCACATAAAAATAGTGATGTATACGAGGTATGAATTTACTTAAGTTATGGCAAAATAACAGTTAAAAACTTAATGAATTTACGTCAAGATAACAGTTTATGGCAAAATAACAGTTTTTAGATTAATTTTGTGGGACGAAAATGAATTTACTTAAGTTATTAAAATACTTGAAAAAAAAAAATTTAGTTTAAGATATTGTTCAAAGGAAAAGATGTGGTCATGGCTAGAGGATGAGATAGGAATTAAACTATACTAGAAGAGACTCTTAAAGAATGAACTTTATTCTTTAGAGCTCTGACAACATTATATTGCATAAAAACCAACATAGAATGCAAAACAGTCGACTAGGGGTGTAATCGACAGTTTCTAGATTTTAAGGAACTAAGCGGTAATTTTTACAAGGGCCAAATTGAACTATCTTATAACTAGTGGGACCAAAATATAATTTTTCATAGATCTCAGCGACCAGTATACGGTCATATATTTCAAATTGAAAGTTGTACTGTTGTAGGAATTAAATAGTAATTGTCATAAGGGTATAAATAAAATGGTTTGAAAGAATATGGGTATAATACTATAATGTAATTTATAGTGGCCAGAATGCACTATTTAAGACAGCAGGGGATCCATCAAAAAAAAAAAAAAAAACAGACATATTGGTTTTGACTTTTGACTTTTTAAATAAACACTTTCCACTTGAGTGTTTATGGATAATTACAAGAAAAAAAAATCCAAAAAAAAATATATATATATAGGTGTATATAAATATATATAACTATCCAAAAGGAAAAACTAATCAAATCCCTACAATTACTTTGGATAAATTGCCGTGATTGAGTGATTTGGGACATAAATAAGAAACAATTATAAGGCTAAAATCAAGCATCATATTACTTGACATTATTTATCTCATTTTTGTATATTCGAAACTAACCTATTAATATGAAAAAAGAAAAAAGAAAATTAGGGAGAGAAACACCTTCAGTAATCAGTCACTTTTGTTTCAAACACAACACTAATAACAAAGTTTCAAATTAAGAGTAGAGTGATATGCTCCAATGACTTTATAATTAATAAGCATGACAATGAAAAGATAAATCAAAGAGGAAATATAAGTTTTGTACCTTTTTGACAAAGAAGAGAGGGATATTAAGTTTGCCCTCCTCATTATTTTCTTCCGAAGCTAATAACCCTATTTTAAAACAACTGATGCTCAATTTGTTTAAGGCTGGCCATTCTGCAGTATGTCTACCAGAGTAGAAATATCTAAGTTTACTAAGGCCTCTGAGTCCCAAAGAGGTAAGCCGTGGAAAGTCAAACCTAATAACTGCTTCTAGATCTGCTCCTGCTTCCTCTGCAACAATTTTCTCCATTGCAACACAAAAAGATATATCAAGTTGTTCAAGTTGCAAAAGATTCCTGGCAATGGAGGCTGGAAAGATATTTTCCAGAGACCAACAACTTTCAATCCTCACTTTGTTTAGTTTTTGAAAGGACAGCTTTCTTTGGGGATCCTTATTCCATATGTGCCTCATTTTTTGTAGATCCCTCAAATCCAATTCTCTTAACTGACTTGATACAGTAGAATTTACCTCTTGGAGATCAAATATCTCTTCTAATGAATTGCATTTGTGGACAAGCAATGACTCTAGCCTCGTGGATCTTTCGAGCATATTGAACTTGAAAATAGTCAATAGCTTACTGCACCATTTAACTTGTACGGATTTTAAGCTATGAAATGAATCCTCGACAAGTTGGTTGTGCCAAATCATCTCCAAGTCCTTCATGTAGGAAATTTCAATCGTTTCTAAGCTAGGGAATGCAACCTGTATTATTCATATCATTAAGTTATACATGGAGCAATGGAGATTATTCTTAATTCTAATTGAAAATAACAGTAAATATATAAATAATGTATTAAAAATAAGAAGTAAGAGAGGATAAATAAATATTTACCGTAGGAGATGAAAATAGATATTTTAATTTATGGCATTGCTCAACGTTCAATTCTCTTAAACTTTGAAAGCAAGAAGTTATTGATGGAAGTTGGTTGTGCCAAATCATCTCCAAATCATTCATTTTGGAAATTTCAATCTTTTCTAAGCTAGGGAATGTAACCTGTATTATTCATATCATTAAGTTATACATGGAGCAATGGACATTATTCTTAATTCTAATTGAAAATAACAGTAAATATATAAATAATGTATTGAAAATAAGAAGTAAGAGAGGATAAATAAATATTCACCGTAGTAGATGAAAATAGATATTTTAAATTATGGCAGCCACAAAGTTTCAAGGTCTTCAAATTGGGGAACCCAACCTGCGAATAAATTTCATATATTTCAATCTTCTTCCAATTAATTAAAGAATAAATAATTATTAATCATGATATACATATTAAATGCAAAACTATAATTAGATGTGAAACAAAACCAATGAAATTAATCACGACAATGTAGTTGAAAGATATACATGCGAAGATAACCAAATGCAACTAAAACAGAGAATGAGTCAAAAGTGTTTGAGATCAAACGAAGAAAAAAAGAAAGAAAAAACTTCTGTTTTTTTAAAGTCATGAAAAATAAGGTGACACAAAACAAAACATAACAAATGAGAACAGAATAGGGAAAATAGATTTGTGATTTATGTTATTTGAAGAGATATATATATATATACTTGCAACATTCTCTTCTTTGATATATTTCTTAATTTTTGTTAGCAGATGAGAATAAGAATAAAATTGGTAGAGAAGGGGTTATTGTTAACATACCTTTCCATTGAAAATCGCAGTGGGAGTATCTTCCAAAATGACTCCATTATTGTTGATGGAGCAGAAACTTGTGAGCTTTGAAAGACCTTCTAAAGTCATAGAGCGTAATTCCATCAAATGAACAATATCTTCTTCCTTTCCAATAGCAAATATCTCTGTTATATTCGCACAATCACGCACTTCGATTTCTTCTAGTGGAAGAGCTCTGATAGTAGAGAATGAAAATATATTCTTCAATTTGTTGCATTTTTTAACTTTTATGTTTCTTAATTGGCATAAAAACTCTGCTCCAAATTGACCGTTATATATCTTCTCCAGGTTATTCAACTCTTCAAGAAACAGTGTCTCCAAAGAAGGAAAAGGATTATAGGATTCTGACTCTGAGCAGTCAGCAACAGTACGAAAGCATGAACTCCTACATACCCAGAGTTGATTCAATTTTGGGAAACCTTCTCCCCCGTTCAATGCAGAAATGACATTCTTAACACTTGGCGTTTTATGAAGGACATCCTCTAAACAACTGCAGTTGTCTACTAGATTGAGCTCCAATTTTCTGGATGTCTGACACCATTTTTCACGGAATTGATTATCTTCTAAAGATTGGCCAATGCTTATGTTGTACATCTCCAAATTTTTGCAGAACAAGCCTTTTGATAGAACATTGGTATTTGGAATTTGAATTTCTAAAACGGTGAGGTGAGGTAGACACTTCAGCTCATCAAGACTAGCATTGCTTCCTCCTTGAACCTCCCACTGGATACGGTCGCTAACCAAATACAGTTCTTCTAATTGGGTTAAGCTTGCTATGATGTTTGGTGGAATCTCTTCAAGTCTGTGGCATTTGCTCAAATCCAAGAACCTTAACCTGGTCAATTTACATACTTCCTCAGGTAACCTCATGATAGGATTATAATACTTATCATTAATACTGAGGATTTCCAGTTTCTTCAGCTCTCCAATTAAAGCAACGTTTTCTACATTGCATTCATCCATATACAATGTCTGAAGATTTACTAAAAGACAAAGTGATGTAGGCAAGGACAATAAATCAAATCCAACCAAATGTAGAACTCTGAGTTTCAACATTTTTGTGAAAAAATTATCAGGGATTTTAAATGTATCATCCACTGTTTGCATATATAAAAATTCAAGATGCTGACATTCCAACTCTTTTGGAAGCTCACTGATATTATGCAGAAAGATTCTGGTGCTAGTTTTCAATGTATCAGCATCATCCCAATCCCTTCGAACGTTGTCATCCATCACTATAACCACATGCTGATTTCTGGATGCAATTAATCTACCAACGTCACGCACAACATCATGCATTGAAAAGCTTCCATTGTTAAGAGTGTCGAGCAACAAAGAAGCATCTTTAAGTTTCCTAACCAATGTGTCTACACGATCCCGTGCTTCTTTAATTCTGTCAATGCCTTTAAATATACGCAAACCCATTCCATAGTTCACTAAGTCTCCGATGGAATCATTATTAGTAGATCCCATTGTACTGCAAAGCAAGAAAATTGATTCGAGTTCCTCATCTTTTAATTGATTATAACTAAACTCTATACATGAATATGTCGGTCCTGCAACTCCTTTCAAGGTTCTCGGAGAAGGCTTCTTCAATTCCTGCAGGGCATTCCTCCATTCAAACCCTTTCTTGTTTCTTAATGCTTTTGCAATTGTAACAATTGCAATGGGCAAACCTCCACATGCATTGGCCACCTCCTTTGCTAGATCTTGCAAATCACTCTGTTCAACACAATCACCTGCTGTAGTACTAAACAGATTCCAAGCTTCTTGATCATTTAAAACATCAATAGAGAAATTAAGTTGAGAACCCGTCAATGTCAAGGCATCGAGATCTCTTGCTGTCAGCAACACTTTACAACCTTTACAGTCATCACTGAAAGGAATCCCCACCTTGTCCAACTCGAGTGTTGCCCAAATATTATCTAAAACTAAAAGAATCTTCTTCTTTTGCTCCTCTTGCTTCAAATATTGATGTAGCTTACTTGCTCTTCCAGGAATACCCTCCTCTTGCAATTTCATACCCAACATATCTGCAATTTCTCCTTGAATCCTTCTTATGTCAGGTTCTGCAGACACCTCAGCAAAAGCTACAACATCAAAGAGCTCGTTTTCCTCGGCTTGTTTAGCTACTACCCTTGCCAGCGTTGTCTTTCCAATGCCACCTACCCCGTAAATGCTGACCATGTTGACATCGGGATTCCTCAATGCATTTAGTATATTCTCCAAAGTAGACATTCTCGATTCAAAAGCCTCGTAGCCTTTGTACGATGGAATCCATATCTCCTTTGGAGTGGTTCGGTAGGAAACTTTTTGGAAGTTCCCTTCTTGTTGAAGTTCAACGATGGACTTTGCCTTGCGCACTGCTTTTCTGCTGTGTTGATAAAGTTTCTTAGGATTAGGACAGAACCCCTTGAAACACTTCATGTTTGCTTGCTCCTTCTTTTCTTGAATAATCTCTGACGAGGCATCATCGACCTTCTTCTTCGCAGTATCCAGCCAATCATTGACATGCTGTTGGATCTCTTCACCGTTTCTTCTGGCATCGTCAACCAATTGCTGCACGTCGTCTTGTTTACCCTTGAGCTTCTCAACTGCAGTCTCCAGATTCTGAAAGTTGGTCTTGTAGTTCCATATGTAACTGAACGGACGTACTATGGGCGCCACCAAGTATTCGGCAACTTTTGCAGCAACAGAAATAGCAATTTCGACCATTTTTTGACCCTTTTTTTTTTTTTTTTTTGAAGTGCTTCTTTTCTCGTTTTAAGTTTTGAAAATCAGAGATGAAAATAAACAGAGAACAGAACAGAGAATTAAATAACAGCGACGAAAACAAAACAATAGCAAAGTTTCCTTGAGATGAGACAGTAAAACCGGAGAAAGAAATTCTTTTTTTTTTTTTTTTTTTGAAATAGATGAGATGTGAAACCAAAATAATAAAAAACGGAGAGCACAACAAAGCAAAACAAATCAAAACACTAGCAAAGTTTTCTTGAGAACAGAATGAGAAAATGAGGAAAGAAATCTTGTTTTCCTTTTCCGTTGTTTTTTCAGTGAGTTTTTAATTTATTATTATTTTTAAAAAATAAAAATAAAAAAGTAGATGAAAATCAAACGAAATTAATACAAAAGAGACTGAAAAAAAAAAAAATAATAAGATAACACAACAGGGAAACTAGATATCACAGCAATGAAGACGAAAACAAAATGATCGCAAAGTGGTTTTGAGATCAAATTTTGAAAGTTGGAATTTTTTTTTTTTTTTTTTTTTTTTTTTGAAAAATAGCAGTGTTACAGAACAAATGAAAATATAACAGAGAAGAGAACAGAAAAATAGAGAGGTATTCTTGAGATCAAATGGGGAAAAAAAAACAGATAGCAGAACAGAGAAAGTAAGAAGAATAAAGTGTGTTTGAGAGATCAAACCTGGAAAACAGTTTGATATAATCTAGTTGTAAATTGCTTTAACACGACAGAGAATTGTTTTCAAGTGATCTCCTTGCTGCGAAAAATTATTTTCAAGCTATTTTTGTATTTCCAAGTGTGATCTATCACTTTTTTTTTTTTTTTTTTTTTTTTTTTTTTTAAACTTCAACAATATTTTTTTTATGACATATAATTGGAAATGTTAGAAACCTCAAAATTTTCAATTTTGTCGCATTGTAAGCAGCAATATTCCACGATGACCCAAAATGTTGCAAAAAGCAAAATTCCTACACAAAAAGACAAGCCAGTAGGTTGAAGAAAAACACAACAACCCACTCAACTAAAAACTTTATTGGCTTGTGTAGTCCTGTAGATATTCATTTCATATTTCATTTAGAGAACACTTTCATTTATGGTGGGACCCACGAAACGCTGAATCAACTGTGCGCGCGACGTGCGCCGTGTGGATCAGACTCCATTTACTTACGGGTACGCGACACGATGTTTAGGCCTCTCGATTGGCGAAAATGCCCTTCACTCAATTGGTTATTCACAGAAAAACCATTGTCCGACACAGTGCCACAGAGTGGGGAGGCATCACATGTGGTCCATGTGGAGAACGTGGATGCGAATCTATAAAGTGATCCGAGTTGTAAATCGATTTTTATATTGCCACTTGGCGGTAGCCAATACATCACAAGTAAGGAGGAAGATGGTGTGTGGGTGTGGTTGACCAACTTGACGAGAGTGATCTTCATTAAATGGAAAAATCAATTCCAATCTCACGGTACATATGAAGTCGGTCCACATCATTAATGGTTTCATGTCACTCACTCAACACTCAACTGCTTCATCACTAATTAATTAAGCAAATTATATACTCTTTTATTTACCATAAATATTAAATAACGAGCAATGGTAGGCTGTCCAATAATTTTGTGTCAGCATCACATTACTTATACCACATAATCTCATACTTTACAAGATATTAACACCTCACATATCGCATTATTTGGATATTTACTGGGTAAAATTTTGGTCAGCTTACCATTACTCATAAATAAATTATCTAACCATTACAGCCCATCGGATGATTGATTCGCAACACATACATATTGTTGCGCAGCACCCGCACCCGCATGTTGCTGCTTGCTAGTTGTGTTTGGTTGAGACACTTTTTTTATGGCTCGGTTTGGTATGTTAGACTTCCAAAATACGTGGGAAAAAGTGTGGGAGTCAATTTTTTGTTGGGGAAGGTTTTGTTTCAGGCTTACTTGTTTAAGAAAGACTTGTTAGATGGTTTCCAACAAATCTATAAATAGTGAGGTTTATTCTTTGGTTGGATATAGAGATGCACATTTTTCCACGGGGCCCCAATTCCTCGCGTCCCCATCCCCATTTAGAGTTTTTTTTTTTTTTTTTTTTTTTTTTTTTTTTTTTAATGGGAAAAATGGGGAAACGGGGGGATAGGGATGAAAATCATCCCCAAATTGAAATGGGGATGGAGATGGGGGGACCCCCTCCCCATCCCCATCCCCATTTCCCAATTTTTCCCACAATTATATTGAAATGGGGATGGGGGACCCCCATCCTCATTTCCCTCAAACATATATAAATATAATTATAATATATATTTTTATTTTATATTTTATTCTTTGAAAACCCTAACTCCCTAAGTATATATACATATTTTATATAAAATGCACTAATGAATTTTATTTTGTATTTGTAATTGAATATTTGTTTGTTTTTTTTTAGTTTAATTTGTAATTTTTAGTCAAATGGGGGAATGGTGGAAACGGAAAAATAGGGAAATGGGGAAAAACGGGGAAAATGGGGAATTGGGGATAGGGATGGATAAAGGTCCCCCCAAAATTCTCCATCCCCATTTTCCCCAAATGGGGAAATGGGGGATGAGGGAGATGGGGGAAGGGTCTGTGAAGTGGGGATGGGGATGGGGATGGGGGGACCTATATCCATCCTCATTCCCCAAATGTGCATCTCTAGTTGGATAAACACTTGGAGACACCTGAAACATTAGAGAGTGGGTGAATCTGGTGAGTAAGACTCAGGGAAGATCTAGGGGAAGACCTTAGGTTAAGGATGTCTATATGCGGGAGACTTGGGAGGAGAACCATAGAATAAATGGGGAGGGATTGAGGGAATCTTTGGAATCTGAAGAGTTATCCAAGGAGAGATATTCAGGGGAGACCTAGGGGATATTCGCGAGGTGCACTCAGGAGGAACTTGAAGAGAGGTGTGAGTTAAGAGTTAGGATGTAAGCTCGGTATTGAGCTTGGGCTCGTTAATGCTCGGTTGTAATTGAGGTTTGGGGTTATAGAAAGAATATTTGAATTATGTAGTGATATATATATTATTATTTTTGTCGTCATAACGGCTGTGGTTTTTCCCTATTTTGTGTTTTCTACATAAAATCTTATATTGTGTGATTGAATTCTCTAATCTAGTAGACTTTATTTGTGTTGTGGTGATTATTAGGCATACACTTCCGCATCAATCAAACACTCACAACTGGAGTTTGTGTGTGAGAGTGAGAGAGAAGTGATAGAAGTAAAATTTTGTTGTGTTGAACAAAAAAACACAACATGACAGCAAAGAGAATTACAGCTTCGTGCTCTTCCACATTATGCAATCTTAGTATCCTTTGTTTATTCTCGTGTACTCTTTATTTACTTTGTTAAATTTTTTATTTAAATTGTTAAAAATCTTAAATAATTTGTTTGTGTGTAAAAAGATTTAAGAGTTCAGATTTTTTTTTTTTTTTCAAGCAAACAAATCATGCTCGACTGTGGGGTTTTATTAGAACTTACTTTTGTAGAAGATTGTTTTTTCATTTTAATTGTATGTTCCTTTAAGTAATTTTGATTAAAAAAAAATATTAAATAATTTAATAGTGGGGCATTATTAGGTTATTATAGGATGCCAATAGGCCCTAAGGAAGAAAATATCGGTTTCAATTAGGATATCAGGTTTCTAATTTCATAGATATTTCGGGGATAATATCAATATCGGTAGATATTTTGTCAATTTTTTTTATGAGAAAATGGATATTTGCATCTAAAGTTTAAAAAAATTTGTAAAATTTTAGGATAATCTTAAACAAGTAATTATACATCAATTGAATCATATTTTAATTATGAGCTTATTATAAATTATAACAAAGATATAGTATGTATATAATTTTTAAAATTAATACTTCACTTTTGTAGTAGCCAAAAATGGTCCAATGGCCCAACCTGCCAAGGCCCAATCTTTACCAGCCTACCCCAGGCCCATCGTGTTGGGTCGACCCAAAGTAGCTGCCAGCAGAAACTACCGTTGAAGACTCATTCAAAATGAGCAGTTATGAAACAAGATGTAACTGCCCATTGAGAGGAAATCTCTCCTAGAATCACACCCACTATCAAGTGCAGATAGTGGACGTTGGAGCAAAGGTACCTAGTATAAATAAGAGACGCCTCCTTCACTAGAGCTCTCTGATTTTCTCTCTACTAAAGCCTACAAACAGCGTACTGAAACTCTGTCTCTAAGAACATTCCGGTCACCAGCGATCACCAGACATCAATCATTACCACCTCCACGATAGATTGCTCAGCCCAAGCACACCTAAGGCTAAACGATCCAAACCCACCACCTTTGTTTTTACTGTGTTCTATTTTATGCTTTAACTTTTCTTGCAGGTGCTTGAGGAGACGACTTCCTTTCATTCAACAGACTAACATTTTTTGCAGGTCTCCAGACCAGACGACATCCCCTTATACGACAAGTTCAACCAAGTTGCCTTGGGCCTAGCACACATCCGACCCGATCCACATCGACCGTAGGTCGACCCCCTACAGTTTGGCGCCCACCGTGGGGCCCATTGCAACTTCCTTCAAATTCAAATCAGTCTATTCCAACTACAATCGAACATGGCAGGAAGTGGATCCGCTCCAACTGTCGAAGAACAGATCGCTATGTTGAACGCCCAAATGGCCGCCAGTGCTGAAAGGCTACAAGCGCTTGAAGCAGAAAACGCGGCAATCCGGGCGGCAAACGAAGAATTGAGAACGCTGGTCGACGGAGTAGTTCCAGATTCAGCCACTTCGGAGCATCCAATCCCGACGTCGAACGACGAACATAGCGTCGACCGACCTATTCCGAGAGTTCCAGACAACCCCATCGCACCAGAAGTAAATCCGGTCGACCATCAGAATCGACCAACCCTTCAAACAGCAAGGGTTGAGATCGACCTCAACGACGTACCCGCCAGAAACAATGCCGCGAACGAATACGAACTGCCAGTAGATCAACAACCGGCCAATATCCCAAAGGCGGTTATGTCTCTCCAGTCGACACCCGGATTGGTCAAACCGGGGCCAGACTTAAATTTATCTGCTAATCTAGACTTTTCTCGCAGGTTTACAGAAATGGAAGCTCTCATCCAAAGAATCCCAGGAGTCCCAGCTCCTATCAAGAAAAGCACCGCAAATAGCTTCGCTGACTCACCCTTCGTCGATGCAATAGCCCTCATGGAAATGCCTAAGAAGTTCAACTTCCCAAATATGAAGCAATACGAAGGGACGACCGATCCGGACGACCATATAGCACAATACAAGCAGAGGATGTTCACGGCCGTAATCCCACGCGACCTTAGAGAAGCATGCATGTGCAAGGCCTTCGGATCCAGCCTTAGTGGTCCTGCCCTTCAGTGGTACACAAATTTACCTAACAACTCTATTGATTCTTTTGCACAGCTGACGGACACATTCGTGGAGCAATTTGCAAGCAACCGCAAGTTGGAAAAGCTGTCGGACTACCTCTATACCATAACGCAGAGAACCGGCGAGAATTTGCGAGCCTACGTTGGACGTTTCAACAGAGAAAAAGTGCAAATCCCTCACTGCAACTAGGCGACTGCCATCTACGCCTTCAGGAAAGGTCTCAGGTTTGATTCTGATTTATACAAGGAACTTACCAAATACCCTTGCAGGACAATAGAAGACGTATTGGCCAAAGCTTGGGCTCAGATCAAGTGGGAAGAAGATGAGGTGAACTTCGTTGGAAAAGCCAACAGCGGTTACTATGGAGGTCGTCGAAACGAGCGAATCGACAGAAAGTCTAACGACAGACAGTCAGAACCGTACCCGACAAACGACAGAAGAAGCATCCAGTCGCGGCACGAAAACTCTGGTGAGAGAAGCACCTATGGGGGCGGTATTCCAAGGTCGAGTCGACCAAAGGTGGAAGCACCAGAATACCTTCTGAGCATTGAACCAGTCGACCTCGTTGCCGTCATGAGAGAAATGGGCAAATCGATCAAGTGGCCGCGGAAAATGAACGCCCTTCCCGAACATAGGGATCCAAAACTTCAATGCGAGTTCCATGGCGACCATGGCGACCATGGCCATCGCACGGAAGATTGCATCGCCCTAAAATTTGAAGTAGCAGAACTGCTGAAACAGGGGCATCTACGAGAATTCCTGACAGATAAGGGTAAGCAAACATATGCAAGACGCGACGACCAAAGACAGACCGGTTCAGTCGACAGCCTTCCAGAACCTCCTAGGCAAGATCGAGTAATCAATTGCATTTCTGGCGGGTCGGAAGTCAGTGGCGTGAGTTACTCAGCAGCTAAGAGACACACTCGACAAGTGTCGAACGCAGAGATTCAGCCAAATCGGGAACACCCATCCAAAGTCGACGAAACCGTTACCTTTCGGTCGACAGATAAATCAGATTTGTTCTCTCCCCACCATGATGCCTTAGTTATTTCTTTGCATATTGCCAATTGTTTAACTAAATGCATCTTAATTGATAATGGCAGTTCATGTAATATTTTGTTTAACAGTGCTCTAAGAGAAATGCAGGTCGACGAATCGAAACTCAGTCGTCGAACGACGATGTTGACCGGGTTCAGTGGAGAACAAAAGAGTACTCTAGGCGAAATTGTGCTACCAGTATACGCCGAAGGAGTCAACCTGTACATCAACTTCCTAGTGCTCGACTGCCAATCCCCATATAACGCCATACTCGGCAGACCCTGGATACACGAGTTGAAAGCAATCCCCTCGACCTATCATCAGCTGATCAAATTTCCAACCAAGTGGGGAGTTAAAGAAATTAAAGGAGAGCAACGAGCCGCAAGGGAGTGCTACCAAAACGCTTTGAAAAAGAAGAAACAGGAATTATAGCAATTACAGGAAGCCACGGTCGAGTCGACTCCAACCAAGCAGAAAATGGAGGAACTCGACGAGGTATCTATCGACCCAGACCAACCAGATCGTAAAGTATTCATCGGGTCGAGGTTACCAGACGACATCCGAAAGCAGTTAGTCGAGTTCCTGAGAGAACGCCGCAACAGCTTTGCCTGGTCGCACGAAGACATGATCGGAATCGACCCAGAAGTAATGGTTCATCGACTACAAGTCGACCCAGACCATCAACCAGTTAAACAAAAGAGAAGAAAATTCGCTCTCGAGAGGAACAAAGTGATCAACGAAGAAATACAAAAGTTGTTCGACATCGGTTCAGTGAGAGAGGTAAAGTATCCAGACTGGCTGGCCAACGTCGTCGTGGTAAAAAAGAAGAACGGAAAGTGGCGAGTCTGCATCGACTTCACCGATCTCAACAAGGCGTGTCCCAAGGATTCATTTCCACTTCCACACATCGACATGCTGGTCGACGCAACTGCAGGACATGAATTATTGAGCTTCATGGACGCTTACTCCGGCTACAACCAGATTCTGATGCATCCAGACGACCAGGAAAAAACAGCCTTCATCACTGAAAGAGGTAATTTTTGTTACAAAGTAATGCCCTTTGGTTTGAAAAATGCAGGTGCAACGTATCAGAGGCTAATCAACAAAATGTTCGCCAGGATGCTTGGATCAACGATGGAAGTCTACATCGACGACATGTTGGTCAAATCGTTAATCGCCCAGCAACATATCGACCATCTTCGGCAGTCGTTCGACGTACTCGACCAATATGGTATGAAACTGAACCCTACTAAGTGTTCTTTTGGTGTGTCTTCAGGAAAATTTCTAGGCTACCTAGTCACTCAAAGAGGCGTCGAAGCCAATCCAGACCAAATACGGTCGATCGAAAATATCGAGTCACCTAAATGCATGAAGGACGTTCAGAAACTAACCGGTCGAGTCGCAGCGCTGAACCGATTCATATCGAAGTCGTCCGAAAAATACCTCCCATTCTTTAACATTCTCAGGAAGAACAAAGCGTTCGAATGGAACGATGACTGTGAGAAAGCATTACAGGAGTTGAAAAACTATTTGAAGTCGCCCCCACTACTGTCGAAACCAAAAGACAACGAAACACTGTTCATATACCTAGCCGTGTCTGACACAGCCGTAAGTGCAGTCTTAGTCAAAGAAGAGGGTAGCAGTCAGCATCCAGTCTACTACGTAAGCAAGACTTTGCTCAACGCCGAAACCAGATACAGTCGACTAGAGAAACTAGCTCTTGCCCTTGTGATGGCAGCCCGCAAACTCAGGCCATACTTCCAATGCCACTCAATTAAGGTATTAACTGCTTATCCCCTCAAAAATATACTTCATAAACCTGAACTTTCAGGTCGGTTGACGAAGTGGGCAGTCGAACTCAGCGAATACGACATCAGTTTCCACCCGCGATCAGCGATGAAATCACAGGTATTAGCCGATTTTATTGCGGATTTTACCCCTGGTGAAAGTGTGCAGGCTGAACAGGAACTAGTTGCACTAACAGTTACATCCGGTATATGGACCTTGTCGGTCGACGGATCAAGTAGCATCAAAGGAAGCGGATTAGGATTGGTACTCGAATCCCCACAGGGGGACGTACTGGAGCAATCAGTCCACTATGGATTTCATGCAACGAACAACGAAGCCGAATACGAAGCATTAATCACCGGGCTCGACCTCGCAAAAAGCCTAAGCGTGAAAATCATTAAAGTACGAAGCGATTCCCAATTAGTCGTTCGACAAGTAAATGGCACATATGAGGCGAGAGATCAGAGAATGTCGGCCTATCTGAACAAAGTTAAACAGCTGCAGTCGACTTTCGACGAATTTCCAATCGAGCAAATACCCAGATCCGAGAATACACGAGCAGACGCACTAGCAAGCCTTGGTTCGACAACAACGAACAATTCAAAGTCGGTTCCAATAATCCATCTGATGTCTCCATCAATTCAAGAATCAGAAACAGTGGCACCGGTCGACAACGGAAGAAGTTGGATAGAGCCAATCTTCAATTACCTCCAAGCAGACATTCTACCAGGCGACAGGGCAGAAGCAAGGAGAATCAAGGCCAAAGCAGCCAAGTTCTGCATCCTATATGGTAAACTCTACAAGAAATCATTCACAGGCCCATATTTGAGATGTGTGACCCCTCGAGAGGCGTACGACGTCCTGAAAAGTTTGCACCAGGAGGAATGCGGAAATCATTCCGGCGCCCGTAGCTTGTCGAACAGAGCCATCACAACAGGGTATTACTGGCCAACTATGCGAGTTGACTCTCAAAATCACGTCAAATCGTGCGACAAGTGCCAACGCTTCGCACCGATGTCACATCTCCCCCCAGGTATGTTGAATTCAATTTCGGCCCCTTAGCCTTTTATGAAATGGGGAATGGATATTGTAGGTAAGTTACCAGCTGCGCCAGGCGGTGTCGTTTATATGTTAGTCCTGACAGACTACTTCACCAAATGGGTTTAAATCGGAGCATATCAACAAGTACGCGACATTGAGATACGCGACTTTATATGGAAAAATATCATATGCAGGTTTGGGGTCCCAAACGAAATGGTAACTGACAATGGATCCCAGTTTATTTCGTTCGACTTCAAAAATTTCTGCGACAAATACGCAATCAAGTTGAGCTTTTCAACTCCGCGATATCCTCAAGCAAATGGACAAGCGGAGTCGACCAACAAAACAATCGTCAACACACTGAAGAAGCGACTGGAAGCTGAAAAAAGCCAGTGGGCAGAAAAACTTCCAGAGATCTTATGGTCATACAGAACTACCCCACGGCGGTCGACAGAAGAAACTCCCTTCTCACTCGTCTACGGGTCAGAAGCAGTCATCCCAATAGAAACCAGGCTGTCGACCGCCCGCAGCGAAAATCCCGATGAAGAACAGAACAACTTGGAACTCAGTTTTGAACTGGACCATCTCGACGAACGACGAGATCGTGCAGCCTTAAGAACTCAGTCGTACCAACAACAAGTCGCTCGACATTACAATAAAAAGGTCAATGTCCGAGTCTTTAGACTACACGACTGGGTACTACGACGAGTGTTCCAAAATACTAGGGAAGAAGGCGCCGGAAAGCTGGGGCCAACATGGGAAGGACCATACCAAGTAACGGATATTGTCGGGCGAGGCGCATACAAGCTAAGGGGACTCGACGGTCGAGAACTGCACAATAGTTGGAACGCCATACATCTGAAACAGTACCATTTCTGAACTTCCATTTTATTTTTGTTAAAACTTTATCATTATTGTTTATTTTAGCTTCTCATTGCTAACAAATTGTGGTCAAGAGCAATGATGACAACTTAGTGCAACTAAGTGCAAAACTGAGCTCAATATACATTTTTCCCGCTGACCTAGCTGTCGACGTCGACAAGCAAAATCTTTATTTCAGACAAATCTTTAATGACCATTCTCAATATACTCCAGTCGACTAACGCATATTGAGAGTGAGGGAGTAGTACTGGGGACAAATGACGACAGTAACGAGACAAGTGGTGGCAAAATCAAACGTACGCACGCGAAATTCAATGTAAAAGGTCATGTCGACCACCAAACGCATGCAAGCGAAATTCTTTGTAAAGGTCGTGTCGACCATCAGACGCACGCAAGCGAAAATCTTTGTAAAAGGTCGTGTCGACCATCAAACGCACACACGCGAAATTCAATGTAAAAGGTCATGTCGACCATCAAACGCACGCACGCGAAATTCAATGTAAAAGGACGTGTCGACCATCAAACGCATACAAGCGAAACCCTACAATAAAAAGATTTTGTCGATTGAATGATACGACACTAATGATAAAATTATTCTATCAATTGAATCATCCTTATAAATTATGTCGACCGATCTATATAACGAGCATAAGTTTACAGGCTTATCGTATATATACAAAATCAAGATAACGAATTCAAGTCTCATATAATGTCGATCGCCTTACGTTTGAGCATGGGTTTACAGGCTCATCTCATTCCATGCAAAATTTAAAGTTATCATCACACGAAAGTGAAAGCAAACCAAAAAATTCGTCACAAATGCAAAATCAATAGATAAATTCTATTACGACTATTAAATAAAAGGAAAAATAGGTCGAAGTCGACCCAATCATTCGAAATATTACATAACTTAGGTCGAAGTCGACCAAATCATTCAAAAATATTACATAATGAAAAGTTTATAAGCCATTCTGCGGAGGACCATCGGTAGTAGCAGCATCATCCTTGTCGAGCGACGCATCATCCCCAAGGTTCTCATCGACATGCGAAACATCTCCGTCGACGCCCGCCCCTTGGGATTCCTCCAACTTAAGACGCTGCATCTCTTCATACATATCAATTTCTTCTTGCATCGTCTGAGGAATCCACTTCAAATGGTCGCCCGACAGGTACTCTTTGAAAAGTCCTGCTCTGGTTTTGCAGACGGCCTCTACCGCTATCGATATAGCCCTTTCCCTCAGAGCCTTGATGGTCTTGTCCTGTTGGCCAGCTGCTTCATTGAGCCTTGCCACCTCGGCCTGGTGTCGAGCCCTCTCATTCTTCAGCTCTTCCTCCAGCGCTGCCTTCTGCTGCTCGACCAAGCTTTTTTCGGCGGAGAGTTTAGCGTTTTCCGCCTTAAAAGCGTCGCCCACCTTACGAAGCGCCACGCTCTTGTCGTTGATGGCCTTGTATCGACCATGCAGATGCAACGTCGCTTGGTAGGCCTACAACATAAGAGAAATGTCGATCAATAAAGAACCTCACCAACAACGAGAGAATGACAAAACCAGAACTCTTACCTGGAAGTTCGAGAGCAGCAGCGTGTCGAACACCTCCTCTGTCTTGACTTTCTTTAAGTGCAGGTCGTCATCGACCAGAGTGAAGTCGTCCGACCTCTTCAAAAACCCAGCGGGGTCCTTGAAGGATGACAACCCCGAAGCAAGAAGCTTCATCGGAGAGTCAGGCTCAAGGTCTGATCCAGTTGACTTGTCTTTCGAACTGGATGCAGCCTTCTTCTGTCGTTCGACAGCAGGAGCCCTCCTTGGCTTCTTTTTTAATGGAGTCCTCTCTGGCGAAGACTCCAAAGGTGGCCCTACCACTGATGGAGAACCTCCAGCCGACGCCTCAGCAGCTTGCCTTTTCTTCTATGCAGCCGCCCGTTTCCTGGCGAATTCCTCTTTTGTAGCGCCTCAAGGTCTCGGCTTCATCAGGTATGTTAATCTCTGCGCTCGCCATCTTCGTCACTGCGAAACGACGTTCAACATCAGTTAGGGGCTTTAAAAAATGCAAGTTGTACTGAAGGATCTCAAAACTCCTCCTGATCCATAGGCACGTTAAAAAATCCTTCACGTGAGGATAGGGGGCGCGCGATCTATTTAACGTCGACCACCTCCACAGTCGACTAGGCCTGAAATTACCTTCCGTTAGCAAATTGCTAACACTTCTCTGCGCTGCTGGGATTTCTAACAAAATCCTAGTACGCTCGGCAGCAACGCCACACTCCGGTGCTTTGCCTGCCCCTCCAACCTCTGCAAAAGTGTTAAACAAAATATATTTAGATGATTATCTAAACATGTGTCTACAATCTATTCGACAGTCAAGAAAAACTTACCATAACGATTCCAAACTCGTCGGTATTGATATTCCTCGTTCCCCATCCTCCATGGGCCGTCGACTGGAGGACCGTTTACAAAAAGAATGTGTCCTTCCAGTTCCTATCATTCATCTTAGTGTCGATAATAAGATCCCTCTTTTTATTTCGCGACACTAACGAATAACGTCCAATGTCGGTCAGATGCTCCTTTAGATAATAATTGTGAAGGAGACACCCTAGCCCGAACTGTATATTATTCCTCTCACATAATATTCCTAAGCCCAACAATATTCTCCAAGTATTGGGCATCAGCTGACCAGGAGCAAGCTCGTAGTATACCAACATTCGTCGGACCAACTGAGGGATGGGAAATCTAAAGCCTAAACGGAAGGTGTACTCATAGAGACACGTCCATCCTGGTATATCCCAGTCAGCATGCTCGTATTCCTTCGGCGCACGTAGTTCGACGTCGTTAGGAATACCATACATCGCACGAATGCCAAGTAACATGTCCTCAGTGATCACGCTGGCTGGACTATCTTTTAATATACCTAGCGCACGACCAGATGTCGACGGCTCATCAACGTCGATATATTCAGGGTATTCAACAGCCGATGCAATGGCGTATACGGCACCCTGCTCTAAGAGACCCCTAGCATCGATAGAGGGAGACGTAGACGGATTTTCAACCGTGACCCGTCTATCGACATCTCGCGTCCTACTGTCGACTCCTCCATCATCATCATTAGACCAGTTAGTATCCAAGTCAGAGATTGTGTGGTCGCTCGACATCGTATTCCCAAAATCTGACATGCAGAAAATGCACAAGTCAGACAAAAGCTATACGCTACAATCACAACCTAAGGGGTTTTTTGATCAAAAACCTAGGGTTTCCTAACTTCCTAGTGGAAAGCCAACCTAGATCCTGAGATAGGAGTCTACCCTAGAAAGCTACTCTCATCGAGACGACATCTACACGGAAACAGAAACAACATTTTGCAAAAAAATCTAACTTGATATGGATCAATCATGCAAACATCAAAATCTAGCAAAACTTCTGAAGAACATCCTCAGATACAGTTTCAGAAAAGTTCATAAAAACGAAAAAAAACTTCATTCAAGTATCAGAGATATTCAGAAATAAAGAAAGGTACTTTCTAAACTGATGTTTAACGAGTTTTTTACGTAAAAAGAATGAAAAATAAAATGCAGATGAAAGATTTCACCAACCTGGAAAGGATTCGAGAACAAGGATTCTTCAAGCAAAAGATCGTGGAGAAGGGAATGGAGTTTTTTCAGTGAAGAATGAAAGAATTCAAACGCAAAGCAAATGGTTGAAGGAGTTGGTCGGTTTGGGTTTTATAAAACCCACTAACCCTAGTTGCCACGTGTCGACACCCTCCCAACTGCCGATTCAACTGCTTCGGTTAATCAAACCACACCGGTTAACCTGGGTGAACAACCCAATAAAAGTTTTAAATTCAAAAAACTTTTCTAGTTAACTGCGCAAGAAATAAATACATCTGACGCCAGCATCGGAAACTCAAACGCCTGTCACTTCTGCTTTTAAATCCATCATTTCAGATTAAATACCCAACCAACAACCGAAAAAATGATCGACTAAACGTCGAGCCTTTATCAGCGATACAACGTCGCTCGCCTAGAGAACGTTGGCCAAAAACAGTAACCAAAGAAGCATCGCTAAGATATGTCCATTCGACAATGGTCGACTCCATCCAGGATTAATGTTGATCCCATTCTGATACGAATATCGTTCGACAGTGGCTGGAACCAATCAAGGTATTTATCGAATTCGAGACAGAAAGTCGTTCGACTCCGGTCGACTCAACGGAAATCACTCTCTAAATTCCATGAATTCTTCTTTAGAGAGTGGGGGACAAACTGTAGTAGCCAAAAATGGTCCAATGGCCCAACATGCCAAGGCCCAATCTTTACCAGCCTACCCCAGGCCCATCGTGTTGGGTCGACCCAAAGTAGCTGCCAGCAGAAACTACCGTTGAAGACTCATTCAAAATGAGCAGTTACGAAACAAGATGTAACTGCCCATTGAGAGGAAATCTCTCCTAGAATCACGCCCACTATCAAGTGCAGATAGTGGACGTTGGAGCAAAGGTACCTAGTATAAATAAGAGAGGCCTCCTTCACTAGAGCTCTCTGATTTTCTCTCTACTAAAGCCTACAAACAGCGTACTGAAACTCTGTCTCTAAGAACATTCCGGTCACCAGCGATCACCAGACATCAATCATTACCACCTCCACGATAGATTGCTCAGTCCAAGCACACCTAAGGCTAAACGATCCAAACCCACCACCTTTGTTTTTACTGTGTTCTATTTTATGCTTTAACTTTTCTTGCAGGTGCTTGAGGAGACGACTTCCTTTCATTCGACAGACTAACATTTTTTGCAGGTCTCCAGACCAGACGACATCCCCTTATACGACAAGCTCAACCAAGTTGCCTTGGGCCTAGCACACATCCGACCCGATCCACATCGACCGTAGGTCGACCCCCTACAACTTTTACAAATATTACATACAATATCAAAGAAATTAAATATTTAATAAATAAAATTATCATAAAATATATATAATTCCATAATTCTATCATAATTCATACATAATACAATGCATGTTTGAAATTTAATACCGACATGAATTCCTTGGTGGTTCAAAGACATAAGGTACATTTCTATATTGATTCGAACGAACATTTTCTCAGGAAAATGTGCTTGCATAGTTTTCAAGGTAGTTATTAATATGACATATGTATGTTGCTTAATCTCTTCCAACTGATCCATGAATTGAGTAGTTTAGGTTTACCCAACTTAGTGGATATTGCTGATCTACATGCATAGGTATTGCATATGGCATTTGTGGTGAAGGATAATTAAATATATTGTTGCTACCTTAACTATCATAATATGGCACTTGGGAACCTGACCTTATATACGAATCATCCAAAGAACTATTTTCCGTGTCTATACTCATTAAGGATATAGTCATAGTCAAAGAATCTTCATCAATTTGACTCATTATATTCCTTATTGTTGTTTACCATGATTTTGATCAAAATTACGTGCACCAACATCCCAAACTACCGCATTAGTATTCCAGCCTGCTACACCAACATCCCAATCTTTGGCACGAACATCCCAACCCTTTACACCAACACCCCAACCTCCTGCACCAAAATCCCAACCTCATCCCTCATCCCCACCATCCCCATCATCTCCATCATATTTTTCTCCATTTCCATCAAAGGTATGTTGGTCATCAAAAGAGCTACTAACAGTAACTCCACGATCTACATCAACTTCTTCTCGAATCACTTGTTCAACATTTATTTTCATGTCTCGAGCATGAGAAGCAATATGTGGATCAGGATTTCCCTCATCATCATCCAAGTAGGCAGGTCTAATCTAGTCAAAAATAGGATTCTCATTATTGTCTTCTGCTCAACAGCTACTTGAAGTAGATCCATAAAATCAGTTTCATTTACTCTATCTTTTCCAGCTGCCATGTCTCTAAGTTTCAACTTCTTATTATAATAACAATAAAAAAGTTGTTCAAGTTTAGAATAAGCAAGACAGTTTCTTTGTTTTATGTGGATTAAAGCAAATGTGGACTCATTTCTTTCACATGTAAAAGATGATGCTGTTTGTGACAGTATGTGAACTGCTATTGCACGCAAACAAAAAAAATTTGAGATTGCTTTCACGGTATTTTACTCGTTCACTCTTTGGTTCATTTCCCAATTATACTTAAATAATTTATATATTGATTACTGTCTTGGAAATTTTTATAAATTTGTTAGTACTTCTTCTAAAATAATTTTCGATCTAAATTATTTGAACAATAATTTAAGTGTATAGGATTAAAATATATATATATATATATATATATATATATTAGTAATTTACAAAATATCCCTAGATTTTGAGAAGAAATTCACAATATTTCGGGAATATCAGGAGATTTTAATAGATATTTCGAAATTGACGGATATTCTGCAGAACATTAGATATTTGTCTATTTCGATATAGGTCCCTCCAAAATATGGATATATCGGTTCCTTGTCAAATATGTACTGCATGTAGATGTTATTTCGTCCCTCACGTCCCCAATTGATTTTGAATCTAATCCTCTCCAATTTCGATTATAGGTTAGTTTATATGTACTGTATGTAAATGTTATTTTGGATTTTAGTAGAGATGGCAAGAGCATTGAAGTACTAAATTCTGAAGGAAAAAAAGAGTGAAAAAAATGAATTGTAGTGATTAAAGTTTCAGTATTTAAGTGTCTAAAATCTTTGTCAGCTATTGGTGTCTTCCCAAACTTTTGTGTTACTAATATATGATCTTTTTGAAGATACAATTGAATGGTAAAATATGTTGATTTGTTTGTGGATTAATTGGTTGGACTTTCAACTTATGAATTTGTTAACAGCATGTTGCTCCTAGTAGTTCTACAAGATCATGAACAATCTTGCATGATCAGCTTTCATTTGGTCATTGGTCATACTCATATTATCAAGCCAATGCAATGGTGCCTTGGTGGGATTCAATATATTAAACTCTAATCATTATTGTCATTGTAAGTCTGCTTTTTAAGTTCTAAATTCTAATCTAATGGAAAAGTTGGCTGTGGTATTTGTTGAAACATAGACCTCAATTTCCCTAACCTATCGTTTATGTTTATTGTTTTTTTTCTCTGGCAGATTAGAACCAGATTATTTTTGAGCAATACAAACAACAGTATTGTACATATAAAAGAGATATATTTTAGATGAGGAAATAGGGGGTTTTGGACCTTTGGCACTTTTTTGAGTTGATGTTGCAAGAGGAGCACCAATTTAATAACTTAAGTTTAAATGACATCAAAGTAAGTGATTTCTAAAAATGCCCTTACTTTACACATTTTTTATTATTATTATTTTGACTTTAACTTTTCTCATACTTTTATGTTGCCTGAGATCTACTTCTCTCTCTAACTTTAAAAGCTAAAGCTCTATAAACTGAAATCCTAGTTCATCTTCTTCTCCAACTTGTTCAAAGTTCTAAACTGAAATCCAAGTTTATCTCCTTCTCCAACTCTTTCAAAGTTCTTCTGTTTCTCCTCCTTGTTTGTGTACAAATCAAACAAAGGTAATCCTATTTCCTAGGTTGTTTTGGTTTTGAATCTTCCATTGTTAAAGTTGTTGAGGATTGGGATTTTCGAGTGGGGAAGATGATGAACAGTAACTTAGTTTTTGAGACTTTTGAATTCTTTCCGAGACTTTTGTATACTTTCCGAGACTTTTGAATGCTTTCCGAAACTTGTAAATGCATTCTGAGACTTTTGAATGCTTTCGTTGGTCGTGTTCTACGTCATCGACGTCGCCGTAATCCTACTGGTGGTCCACCATCAATATTCACATGTTCGCCGATATTTGAACGGAACTTTCTCATTCTACTCATAACTCTCTCACTATAAACTGAAAAAGTAAAACTAAAAAAATGAAACATACTAAATTCAAAATAGCTGACGTGGAAGTACTGTGGGGGGTATTTTTGGAAGAAACCTATTTTGATGCCTTTTAAACATAAGTTTTTAAAATGGTGACATAACATAAGTTTTTAAAATGGTGATAGTGTTGAAATGCCACCTCCAAAAAGTGCCATTTAATTTTTGAACTCTGCTTCAGATTCATCTTCTTTGTTGTTGTTTATAAATTGTAACATTGACCAATCATAAGAAATTAGGAATCCAACCTTATTTGGTTGATTGTAGCTAGAGAATACCTGAACTGTTGTTGCTATGCTTGGTACGCCCGCCATATTATTAAAGAGTCTCATGAAATTAATTTATTATAAGTGGATTTCTTGCTGGATAAGACTCTAAGTGAGGAAATGTATTAGGACTATGTAACCCGATTGCTCTTCTATTTATGATCAGCTTTAGACAACTTAATCAGAGCATGCATGTGAGAAGACAAAGCCAGTGAATCCTCATGTGTATCTGAAATTCTGAATTGTCACCAACGAAAGCTGCAAATACTCATGGTTGTTTCTGGAATGGACGAATAAAGTCTTGTTTCACAATTGAAAAACATTATTGATGTCCTTTGTCTACATATATATGCCATAAAGGTTTATTACGACATAATTCTGTAAATTTACAAACTGTCTGCAATTTTATTACTTGTATAATTTTAATTTTTGAAGGGCTATCTTTCCTGAATGCATGTCTTATAATGCTATCTTACTCTAGTTTGCCAAGCAGAATTTTGTAGAGGAAATCCTTTATTAATTGTCGTTACTTGCTACAGAAGAGAGATCGGCATGCTTCTTGATTAAAATTTAAAAGTGTCCTACTCTCTTGTTGGAACTAGATTAAAAACATGTATTTTGTGCTTCGGGTTAGGGGTGACCTCCGACCCAAATCATGAAATTGCACTCTCCAACAATTAATTCCTTAATTACACGAATATTCTTTAGAAAACGTTGACCATTAGGTTGAATAACTGAGACTTTGACACCAGTAGAGAAAATGCTATATTACCCATATAATTAACAATCCTAGCTCACCGAATTTGCAAAAGACTTGTATAATAATATCAAGTAATATCAAGTACAAATCCAAACCTATCAGGTTTCTTTTTAAAAAAAAAAAAAAAAAAAAAAAACCACCAAGTTTATTATATTGTCCAGCTTACTAATTTGTTCAAGATATAGACTTCAGTTCACATAAATGTCTTTCATCTTTAAACTCAAAAACAATTGAATTTTGGTCAAAGTTATTTTGATCGGATCAACCACAAATGGATCCAACTCAATGAAAATAAACTGGTACTTCTAAATGCAATCCAATTATTTGTCTAAGTATCCCCAACTTTTGTACTGCATAGATTGTACTATATTATGAAAGAGGTATACAAAATAAACACAGTGGCCTAAATAGTACAACTCGAAAGTACTTGACCCAAATCAGATTTTAAAGGTCTCGTAGTTGGACATGCTAACCAATCGCTAGTATCTCATCCGGGTCAATATGTAAAAAGAGGTTTTATTATGTGATTAAAAAAGAATTGAATTTGGATCATTTCAAATTTTATTTTATTTACATCTAGAATTTTGTTAAAACCTTCTTTTAGATTCTACACAAATTTCTCCAAAAATCCGTGAGAAGACAGTATAAGACACCCCCCCCCCCCAAAAAAAAAAAAAAAAAAAACACACTCAATTTGACCTTTTGGTGAACTAGAAAAGTTTGGAGTTTGCATGCGAGAAAAGAATGATGTAATTTGCATTATTAAAATAATCATGACAAACTGACTTTCACGCTTAGTAAGGTGGTTGTACACTTCCCTCCCACTTTTGTGATAAAGTACGAGTCATATATTTATCCATTAAATCGTTAATCATGGAAGATTTCTTCTCAACAGTTAGAATTGCATTCCAAACCTTAACGGTTGATCTTGTCAGGTCCCGATAGGCTTTTGATCTGAATGTACTACAATAGCTGTTTTTGAAAGTGAGGTGCACCTAATTTTTCAAAGAAGGTAAAAAGTCATTTAGGTATCGAATATGGCCTCACATTCATTTAATTTTATATTACTTTATTTATTATTTTCCTGAGAAGAATACGATAGATATTGTCAGCCATTTTTTGTTTTTGTAAAACAAAACGATTTTGAATTTGTATTCATATCGTTTTTCATTTTATTTTCAAAAAACAAAAACAAAAACAAAACGAGTGTTTTCCACATTTTTCATTTTGTTTTTCACTTCGGTTTTTTTTTTTTTTTTAAATAAAAAAATCACCTTTTGGTTTTTTTTTTTTTCTTCTTCTTCGACATTCTCATCACTGCTCTTCTTCTTCATCTGCTATTCTGCTTCTCTTCTTCTTCTTCCGATCTGTTCCTTCTCATACCAAAAAAAAAAAAAAAAGCTTGCCTTCCGATCTGCTCCTCCTTCTCAAACAAAATAAACAAAAAAAAGCTTGAAGAGAGAAAATCTGGAAAATTTCCGGATTCTTCATTAAAAAAAAAAATAATAATTGGTCAGATCTGTGAACAAGGCAGTTGGTGGGCATTATTTATAGGTTGACATTTTACTGTGAATCACATTCACATAATTTAAAGGCATTCCTCCTCTGCTTTGGCATTTGCGTTATGATGACCAACCGAAAGTGGCTAATTCCCAACCGAATTGATGACCCACTTCCGCACTTTAAGGCCTTCAACAGACTTAATATTGAAACAACGTTATGTTTTTCTTGATGTAATTTCCCAAAACAAACAAGGAGCAGAGATGAAGAAAAAGAAACACTTTGCAAGAATAACTTTCATGCAAGCAATTATATGCGAAAACTTTGTAAAGAATAGACGACAAAAATTTATCAAAATGCTGTCACCAAATCATCACCTCAAAAATTTATCTAGACAAATGAGAGGGAAAAGAAAAAAAAATATGTAATTCAGGTCAATTTGAGAGGATAATTGTAATTCAGCCCCTCTAAAAGAGCATTTTGCCTACAATCCCTTACAAATTTAGTCACCAACTCACCGTCAACCCCATTAAGTTGTTTTTAGCAAATTCAGGGCTCGTTTTGTACAATGTATTGTATTGGATTATGTTGGATAAGATTGTATTGCATTGGACTATATTATTCTTATACAATCCTATATTTGGTGATATTTCGTATTAGACTTTATTAAGTTATAAATTCATGATGTTCACCATCTATAACGTCACAAAAACAGAATCTTATACAGAAAAACGTAGTCATTGATAGTTAAATTTGATTGCTACGAGATGATCAATTTTTTTTGTACTTTATAGATCTTTAAAATGAAAAAAGATAATTAGATCAGAAAGGTGTTTTCTAAAAACTGTAGCCTAATGGATGCTGTTTAATGATTGTCTAAAAACTGAGTTTTTGTCCATGAAAATCATAAAATGAAGCACCTTTTGAAAAACTGAAGCATCTCATGTCCTACAACATTCTCAATCTTCATGTGACCCAAATTCCATATGAGAACTTCAATAATATCGATCACCAAAACTGCAAGATCATACATAATATATTGGGATTATAACGGTTCAGTAACAGCAACAGTTGGATGGTAAATTTATGTAGCCACAATGTACCTGGAAACTTTTGCAATAGAAACAACAATTTTGGCGATTTTCAGCCTATTTACATTTCATTCCATTCCAGATTTTGAAAGACGAATGGAAATATGTAACAGAGGCAATGACAATACAATTAAGGAGCAGAAACCACATGATGGAACAAACAGAGATGACAACAAAAGAAAACATAGATTTCCTAAGATCGTACCCATGAAAAGTTTCCTCATGAGTACTGCAAATACGAACAATAGATAGCTTGGATGGCAAAATAAGATGTCATTTGATCAAATCTATAACAAATAATAATCAACCTCACAGTTACTTGTTCCTGATAAAAATACTTCAAAGGAAACATTAGTGTTGTAACATTCTAGTTTAGAAGCAATAACAAGATTCTGAAGGAAAAGTTAGAGCCTAACTGTAGAGATATAAGGAAAAGACCACCTACTTTTGAGTCCAAAGCATGAGCTACAATGTCTCACAAACTACATTGATAGATGGTTCTCCTTACTCCATATGTTATATAGAAGGACCAGCACAACCTTCGGCAGCAGTCTCACCGCAATCTCTTGCAAAAGTCTTGCTGCAATCTCCTGAAGAATTCCAAGCTCAAAACTTCTACAGAGGTCTCACCGCAATCTTCTGCTGAAGTCTCACCACAATCTTCTGTAGAACTCAGGAAATTCTGTAACTGAGAACACATATTCCAGATGAAAATATGAATTGTATAGAAATATTACTTTGTACACTTCTCTTGTAGATTCAATCTAGTTAATGTTCACAAAAAGAAAAGTCAAGGTATTATATTTAGATAGTCTCACATTGGCCTGTATATGCTGAATACCATTAAAGCAATCAGCTTTTCTATGAAACAACTACAAAATCACTTGGAAGATGTTCATGAAATATTCGTACATGTAATATGTCCATGACCAAAAAAACAGAAAAATATATATATATTAACGAGATGATTAGAAGACCTTTTTGACACTATCCAAATTCATCATATATCATCATGATACTCAGAGAAATTCATCACATACAATAAATACCACTCACCAATGCAGAGTTTACGCATCTATACTCTGAGAAATTCAACATGAATAGCATGAGCCACAATGTCTCACAAGCTAATTTGAAAAATTGATCTCCATACCCCATTTACTGCATATATATGTTACATGCCAGGACCAGCATAATCTCTGGTAGAAGTCTCACCGCAATCTTCTGTAGAACTCAGGAAAATTCTGTAACAGAAAACATAGATATTCAAGATGAAAGTATGAACTGCCTAGAAATGAATGTTACTTTGTACACTTTTCATGTAGATTTAATTTAGTAATGTTCACAAATAAGTCTAAGAAAACTCAGTTGATTAACACATACCTCTCTTTTACACATCCGTCGTATAATTGTATTAAGGTCACTCTCCCAATTATACTCTCCCTGTTGGAATCCATTTACATTCTGTAACATTGGTGTGCATAAGAGTTGTGAAGTGAAAATCTCCATCTCGGGGCAATATTTCACAGTTAATTGTTCCAGAGACAGGAATTTTAAGGCGTAATTCCCAGAGTGAAAACTTGTGAGACTTGATAAACCATTAAGTACCACACTCTTCAAGTTGCTGAAAACAATCTCATCTTCTTTTATATCTCCTCCCTCATTTGCTACTACTTCTATCATTTGTGAGCAATTAGATATTTTTATCTCTGTGAGTTGCACCAGACTTTTGGCTGTTGAGGATGTTACCAAGTTTTTCAATGTGTTGCATTCAGATACACATATAGTTGTTAGGTTCTGGAAATTTGCAGAGGATGGTGCTAGATCAATCAATTTGTGACAATTCCATATGACTAAAGCTTCAACACTTTGAAGGACCAATTTGGTGTCTTGTTTCCAAATATGCTCAAGCTTATAAAGCGAACGGAGATGTAAACTTTTTATTTGTGGATATATCTCAACTTCTCCATATGGCAATATCTCTTCATACCAACTATCCCACAGTTGAAGTATTTCCAGATGGTGAAATCGTTGAAGGATGCCAAGTGGGAAAATTTTTGATTCGTCATTGCAGACCTCAAGACATTTAAGTTTGCAAAAGAGGTGTTCTGAAAACTGGATCCATGATATCATCTTGGCGGCCTGTCCACTTAATATCAGTTCCTCTAAGTTGGGGAAAGAATCCTGGTCATGAACAATCAAATAAAAAACAAATCAGACTTGTGTTCCCTCCAACGACTTAAACAACTTTATAAACTTTCAAAATGGAAATAAGATGACCAAGTTAGACTTGCAATCTAATCACTCTTGAACAGAATGTAAAAATATGGCACACCAAGAAAAATATAGCATAGGGGCATAGGGCTAGTCCATTTGATGCCAGAACACTCTACTAAATATTTTGTTTATGCTACATTTAAATCACCCTATTAAAACAACAATTAATAAAATTACTTATGTAACTAAACTCGATTTCAAAATAAATAAATAAATAAAATAGTGGTTCATATAGGAGGTGCGACTTCACAATTTAAGAGAAATAAGTCTAGTACGTACTTTTTTTGACCAAGAAGAGAGGTTGTTGCGCTAGTAAATGGCTCTCCTCCTTATTTTCTTGGAACCTACGTAATTTTGAAACGAATAACTCCATTTCGCGACAACCAAACACTTCCAACTTTTTTAAGGCTGGCCATTTTGATGTATGTAGTCCACAATAGAAAGTTGTAAGTTGATGTAAGCCCTCGAGTTTTAGGAAGGTTACCCTTGGAAAGACAAACCTACTAGAAGTTGTTTCTTCTTCCTTTTCCTTTGCAACAATCTCTTCCAGTCCACAATAGTGAATATCAAACTTTTCAAGTTGTGGTAGACTCCTGGCAATGAACGCTGGAAAGAGATATTCCAGACTCTTACAATTACCAACTTTCACGCCTTCTAGATTTTGAAAGGACAACATTCCTCCGAGATTCTTATTGAATATGTGCTTCAGTTTTGGCAGAAAAGAAATATCCATTTCTCTTAACTGAATTACTGCTGGAGTATGTGATTTTTCAAAGTTCACGACCCCTTGGATATCAAATATCACTTCTAATGAATTACAATTACAGACATACAGAAACTCCAGTCTCGAGAATCCTTCAAGCATCAATAGCTTGTTGCAGCGTTTAATTGTCATTGATTTTAGATTGCAAAATAAATCCTCGGCAAGCTGTTGCTCCTGACATATTATCTTCAAATTATCTAAATTGAAAACTTCTATATTTTCCAAGCTAGGGAATCCATCCTGCAACATTCAAGCCACCAAGTTAATTACAAATATTCTATCCAATTCTAACAATTGTAATTGAATTGTACAGGGAACTATTTATCAAGAAAAGTAAAGAAAATTATTGGAAACCAGGAACATATGAAAAAGAGGGGAAATATAAATTAATTGGATGTTTAGAAGATAAAACTAGCTAAATATTTTATATTAGGGCTGCCTCAATGAAGAAGAGTAATGCTAGATTGTCCAAAAAATTTGCCCAAATGATGTCTTCAAACAAAATAACTAATATGGTTAGATGACTTTTTAAGTTTGACAAAGAAAATATAGTTAGTTTAGTTCATTGGTGTGCCTTAACAATTTAAAAGAAATAAGTTTTGTACCTTTTCAACCAAGAAGAGAGGTTGTTGTTTTCTTGGAGGCTACATAATTCTGAAGCTAATATTTCTATTTTGTCACAATGAGACATTTGCAACGCCTTTAAAGCTTGCCATTTCGATGTAGTACTCCACGACAGAAAGTTGTAAGTTGACGCAAGCCCTCCAGTTTTAGGAAGGTTACTCGTGGAAAAACAAGCCTAGAAGTTGCTTCTGCTTCGTTTTCGTTTGTAACAATCGCTTCCAGTTCACAATTGCGAATATCAAGCTTTTCAAGTTGTGGTAAACTCCTAGCGATGGAGGCTGGAAAGAGATATTTCAGACTCTTACAATATGATACTTCCAAGCGTTCTAGGTTTTGAAAGGACAACTTTCCTTTGGGATCCTTATTCCATATGTGCTTCAGATTTGGTAGAAAAAACATTTCCAGTTCTCTTAACTGAATTATTGCTGCAGGATGTGATTTTTCAAAGTTTACCTCTGGAATATCAAATATCTCTTCTAGTGAATACAATTCAAGACAAATAACAACTCTAATCTCAAGAATATTTCAAGCATATTAAACTTAAAAATAGTCAATAGCCTGTTGCAACGTCTAACTATCATTGATTTTAGATTGCAAATAAAATCACTGGCTAGCTGCTGCTCCTTACATATTATCTTCAAGTTATCTGAATCAGAAATTTCTATTTCTTCTAAGCGAGGGAATGTATCTTGCAACATTGGAACCACTGATTTTAGATTGCGAAAAGATTCATCAGCAAGCTGTTTATGCCATATCATCTTCAACTCATGTGCACCGTCAATTACTAATTCTTCTAATCAAGGGAATGCAACCTGCAGAACTCAGACCATTAAATTACGAATAACTGGAAAATATTTATGCAAAAGTACAGAAACCGGTTGGAAATATGACATAGGTATATTATAATTCTCTAGTCAGGTCGGTCCTGAAAAACAATTTCAAGACCGAAGTTTTCCACAACAATATGTAACTAAACGTCTAGTTTCGTAACAGCATTATGTAACTTCGGTCCGAAAATGAATTCAGGACCAATCTGACCAAAGAAGCACCCCATAGGTATATATGGCTCAAAAATGATAAATTAAATTCTAAAACTCAAAACTTAGTACAACAGCCAAATTATGACTTCGGAGCCTGAAAACTGTGAGCTGTGGAAGACGTGCTAAAGTCATAGAGCGTAATTCCTTCAACTGAATTTTATCTTCTTCTCTTGCAATAGAAAAAATCTCTGTCATATTTGCACAATCAAACACTTCAATTTCTTGCGGTGGAAGAGCTCTGGTAGTGGAGAATGAAAATATATTCTTCATTTTTTTGCATTTTCCAACTATTATGGTTCTTAATTGGCAAAAAACTCTGCTCCCAGTAGACCATTATATATCTTCTCCAGGTTAATCACCTTGTGAAGAACTAATGTCTCCAAGGAAGGGAAAGGATCACAAGATTCTGACTCGAAGCAGTCAACAAAAGTAAGGAGGCATGGACCGTCTTGTACCAGAGTTGCTCCAACTCTGGAAAACCTTGTCCATCCAATACAGAAAGGATGTTCTTAACACTTGGCGTTTTAGGAGGGGCATCCTCAAAGTCAAAACAGCTACAGCTGGTTCCCAGATTGAGTTCCAACTTTCTGGATGTCTCATGCTGTTTCAATCGCAACCGGTGGTCCCATGAACATCGTCCTATGGTTATGTTGTACCTCTCCAACTTTTTGGAGAACAAGCCTTTTGATAGAACATTGGTGTGCAGAATACTGATTTCCAGAGTGGAGAGGTGAGATGAACGCTTCAATTCATCAAGACAGGTCTTGCTTCTTCCTTGAACCTCCCATTGGATAGAGGTACCACCCAAATACAGTTCTTCTAATAGGGTTAAGCTTGATATGAAATTTGGTGGAATATCTTTAAGATTTGAACATCCATTCAAATCTAACAACCTTAACCCAATCAATTTACATATTTCCACTGGCAACCTCATAATTTTAGAATCACGAAAGTTAAGGATTTCCAATGTCTTCAGCTCTCCAATTAAAGCAATGTCTTTAACTTTGCATTTATCCATACACAATGCCCAAAGATTTACTAAGAGACCAAGTGATGTAGGCAAGGACAATAAATCAAATCCAACCAAATGTACAACTCTAAGCTCCGGCATCCCTGTGAAAAACTCATCAGGGATTTTCAATGCATCTTTTGTTGTTTTCATATATAAAAATTTTAGATGCGGACATACCAACTCCTTTGGAAGCTCACTTATATTTTGTAAGGATATCCCAGTGCAAGTTTTTAATGTATCCTTATCCACCCAATTCATTGGAACAACGTCATTTGTAACCATAAACATATGTTGATCTCTACAAGCAATTGAATTGGCAACAATGCGTACAACATCATGCATTGAAAAACTTTCTTTGTTAGTATCAAGCAACAAAGAGGATGATACAAGTTTTCGAATCAATGTACCTACTCTATCCCATGCTTCCTCAAAAGTATTGATACATTCAAACATACCCAAACCCACCCCATATTTCAGCAAGTTTCCAGTGGAAATATATCCCATCATACTGCAAAGTAAAAAAGTTGATTTAAGTTCCCTATCTTTCAATTGAGAGTAACTAACCTCTATACTTTTGTATGCTGCTGCTGCCACTCCTTCAAAGTTTCTCACGGAAGGCCTTCTCAATTCTTGCAAGGCATTCTTCCATTCAGACTGTTTCTTGTTTTTTAATGCGCTTGCTGTTGTAACAATGGCAATAGGCAAACCTCCACATGCCTCAGCTATGTCCTTTGCTAAAACTTCCAAATCACCTTGTTCAATACAATCACCTGCTGTTGTGTTAAACAGATTCAAAGCTTCTTCATCCTTTAAAACATCCATACAGAAATTATGTTGAGAACCCATCGCTGTTAAAGCATCTAGATCTCTTGCTGTCAGCAACAATTTGCATCCTTTATGGTCATCACCGAAAGGAATTCCCACCTTGTCCAACTCGAGTCTCGCCCATAAATTATCTAAAACTAAAAGAATCTTCTCTTGCTCCTTTTCCTCCTTTTCCTTCTTGGACTCCTTTTTCTCCTTTAGCTTCTTGAGATCGTTGTTCTTCTTTTGCTCCTTTTGTTCCTCTTGCTCCTCTTGTTTCTTTTGTTTCAAACATTTATGTAGCTTCCTTGCTCTTTCAGTAACACTCTCTTCATGGAATGTCAAACCCAACTTATCTGCAATTTCCCCTTGAATCCTTCTTATGTCAGGTACCTCAAACACTTCAGCAAAGGCTACAACATCAAAGAGCATCTTATACTCAGCATGTTCAGCAACTGCCCTCGCTAGTGTTGTCTTACCTATGCCATCTGTGCCATAAACCCCGACCATATTGACATTAGGATTGCTCAATGCCTTTATTATATCATTCAAAGTAGACATTCTTGATTCAAAGGCCTCATAGCCTTTGGAAGATGGAAGCCAAGTTTCCTCTGGAGTGATTGGGTAGGAAACTTTTTCAAAGTTTGCTTCTTGTTGAAGTCCCACAACAGCCTTTGCCTTGTACACTGCTTTGGTGCTGTATTGATAGCGTTTTTTGGGATTAACACACAACCCCTTGAAAAATTTCATAATTGATTGCTCCTTTTCTTGAATCTCTGAAGCCTCATCGATAGTCTTCTTCACACTTTCCAGACAATCCTGAACATGCTGTTCGATCTCTTCACCATTTCTTCTAGCATTGTCAACCAAATGTTGCACTGCATCTCATTTACCCTTGAGCTTCCGAACCTCAGAATCCAGATTCTGAAAGTTGCTGCTGTAGTTCCAGATATAGATCAATGGACGTGCAATGGGAGCTACCAAGTATTCCGCAACTTTTGCAGCAACAGCAACAGCAACTTCAACTATTTTGAACCCCTCTTAAACTCTTTCTCATGTAAGTTTTGAAAATTAGATGTGAATCAAAAGAAATGAAAATAACACAGATAACAGAACAGGGAAACCAGCGAGTTTACACACAGAACGACAAAGATGAGAACATAATAATAGAAAAGTTTTTTTGAGATTTGTGAAAACTGGAAAATAATTTATTTTTTTAAGTTTTGAAAAATAGACAAGTTAAAAAATAAAACAACAAGCCAAGTAGAGTTGAAATATAGATGTGTAGCAAAAGAAATGAAAATAAAACAGAGAACAGAACCGGAGGGAAAAAAAATAACACAACAGAAGCAATGAAAACAAAACAATTGCTAAGTTTTCTTGAGATAATGTGAAAATGTCGAAAGAAATCTTGTTTTTCTCTTTCTTCGAGTGGATTTTAAAATTTGAAAATAGATGATACTCAAACCAAATTAATACAAAACAGAGAACACAACAGGGTAAGTACTAGGAAGCAAAACTTTGTTTCAAAAAGAAATCAAAGTGTTTGTGAAATAAAACCTGGAAAATAAGTAAAGAGTTTCTTGATTGAGCGTAAAAGCCAAGAACAGATTGATATAATCAAGTTGTGAATTGCTCAAACACGAGAGTTCAGAAAGAAGACAATGGAACTGCTTGCTGCCTAAAATTATTTTCAAGCAAATTTTTGTATTTCCAAGCGTGACCTATGACTTTGTGTAACGCAAAACTTCACTTAATAACAGGTCCTTTATAACATTACATGCAACAACCACTCTAAGAATTATTGAACCAAAACAAAAATTATTTAAACGAACAATCCAACAACTTTCATACAAAAATATTAATACTGTAGCTGCCATTCTTGACTCCATGGTTTACTTAAGCAAAAAATAATAATAATATTTTGAAAAGAATAAATTAAAGAAAACATAAAATGCAAGTGGTTGATCATTCACCTTGAGAAATAATAACTTATTTCATAGTTTTGACAAAAAAGATGTTTGGTAGATTTATCAAAATTCGCTTGTTTTATATATTTTTTTCCCTGTAATTAGTTTTAGAGAAGTTAGTTAGGAGTTGCTATTCAAATATGATTACAAAGAGAAGCTATTCAAAAACTTATGAAATGTCCAACAACCCCAAACATAGTCTATGTGCCTAGATTATTTTTCAATAGAGATCTCTTACTTACAATCCATTTTATTTTATTTTTTTGGTTCTAACACTACTTTTCTAAAGACACTATATTTTTACAAAAAAAAATCCAAAATTTCTAAAGACACTTCATTTTGTTCCAAAAATACCCTTTTATACTACTCTTCTAAGAAAATTTCATTTAAAAAAAAAAAAAATCAGGAAGACACTTGTTGGGAAGACAAATTTAATTAATTTTAATCATTTCACACTTTTTCCAAAGACACTTCACTTCAAAAAAAAAAAAAAAAACTTATTTTTGAGAAGTTTTATTATTTAGTTATTAACTATAAAAATTAAAATTTAAAAAAAAAATTCAAGTTTAATACTAATTAAAAAATTACTTTTTATGGTTAATGTGTTTATTTTCCTAGGAATTTTAGCAAAAAATTACCCCTTCCATGGAAAAAGTTCCAAGAATGCCCCAAACTTCCCAAAATACCCTCATATAATTCACAACCATCCTATCATTAAAACCTTACCAACCAAGATGTAGAAAATGTGCGTATTGAATAAAAAAACTACTCTTTCTCTTCCCAACAATCCATATTTTAATGGAAATCACGTGTACAATTTATTGGAATTTTTTTTCATCAGCCAAAGCCAAAAAATTGTGCGTCACCCTAATCTGAAGCACAAATGTCATGCTTCAGGTAAGGGGTGAAACAAAGCACAAATTTCATCTTCAGGATGGCCCCCTAACCGAAGCACAAATTTCATGCTTCAGGGAAGGAGGTAACCCGAAGACCAAAAGTATTGCTTTGGTAGGGGTGACCCGAAACAATGATCAACTAAGTAACAGCCAAAATCAACTAAGAAAATGCACTGCATGTCTAGTTATAGCAAAGAATTTGAGAAACAATAGCCAGTACAACATTAAAGACTCACATTTACACTAAAGAATTCTTTCATTTCTTGCTAGAACTTCAACTGTTAGCATACGGATGTGAGATTAGGATAGTGAAACTGATTTCAGAATGTATAAACTTAGGATCAATAACTTCACGAAGCACCCAAAAGTCAGAGAAGCCAACAAAACCCCAGAAAAAGCATGCAAAATCCACAATGCACACACAAAATAGATATATAATAAAATGAAAAAATAACACAACAAAATATAATTCATTGCCTTCTCTTCAAATGGTAAGGTGATAGAACTCCTGTGGTATCTTGTGCTGCCTATCCAAAGCAATCTCCGCACATTTTGGTATCTTGTTCACAATGAACCAAGAATATATATGCTGGTCAATTATAATAATATTGATGTAATTTCCCAAAACAAACAAGGAGCAGAGATGAAGAAAAGGAAACACTGCAAAAACACTTTGCAAGAAGAACTTCCACGCAAGCAATTCCATGCAAAAACATAGTAAAGATGAGACTACAAAAATTTATCAAAATGCTGTCACCAAATCATCACCTCAAAAATTTATCTAGGCAAATGAGAGGGAAAAGAAAAAAAAAATACCAAAGACTTACTGATTAGTTTTATCACATGGCTTTTTCAATGTCTGATTGAAATCCTTTCTCATATTCCCTCGAATCCCTCCAATAGTTTCAACCATTTGGACCATGACACTACTAGATGCGGCGGGACGGCGAGACGGTTGCCGGAAGAAGAAGACCAGACGGCTAGAATGAAGGGGGCGACGGCTTCTTTCGTGATGGCTTCGGGTTTGGTGGGTTTCGGGTCACATGAGCGTTGTAGGAGTGCGGTGCGGCGCGGCGCGACGGTTTCCGATTTCTGACGAGCAGACGGCAACGGCGTCTGTCGGGAGGGCATTTAATTTGGGAGATTTCCTCCTACTGTGTTAGTGTGTTACATGCTTTCATTAAGGGCAATTAAGTCATTTAGGACATTTGAGAGTACAATTGTAATACGGCCCCTCTAAAAGAGCATTTTTGCTACAATCCCTTCTAAATTTAGTTAACGTCAACCCCATTAATTTGTTTTTAGCAAATTGCACAAGCATGTATGGACATTTAGTGTAATTGTAAGCATTGTAAGCATTGTAAGCATATACAACTTTCATATAAAATTGCACAAACATACTCTACCATAGTTGAATTTTGTCAATCTAACCATTGTCCACAATTTTGACATTTATATCTATTATTATTAATCGCTAAATATTTTTAATTGATATGATAAAAACAATTTAACAAATTCTATATCATTTTTATGTAAATATTGATAATATATTATTCATAATTAAGATGTGATAAATAATAATATAGAAATGGTTTTAATTTTTATTAAAAAAAAAATGAAGGTTTAACGATGCTGTTAAAATGACGACGGGATTAAAGGTTTTTTTTTTTTTTTTTTTTTTTTTCTTAAAGTCCTTTATCATGAGTAAGAGGTTAAAAGAAACTAATTTATATCATATAAAGTTATGATATAATTGGAATTATGTTATTTTTGGTAGTTTAATCTTGAAAGAAAATATATTAAATGCAATTTAGTAATTTGGAATTAAATGAAAAGTCATGGTTTTTTTTTTTCACTTTTTATTTTAAACTGTTTGACCATTTAAAAATAAACAAAAACATTTAATAGGTTTAATTTAGACCCATTAAGTTTTCAGTAAATAAAAAAATAAAAATAAATAAATAAATAAAAGGACCCCTAAACACCTCGTAACCACATTAAATAAAATTTGTAGGTTTAAATCATGTTTCCCCTCCCCAACCATTAAAATTTGTATTGTTTAAAAAAAAAATCAAGATTTTATAAAGGACAAAAGTCACAAAACTAAGTTTGGTGAATATTGAAAATAGCTTTATTCAATTGGATCTTATTTCTCTCACCTCAACTTTCTCTCAACCTCACAACTTTCACCGACTCCGCCCGTCGCCGACTCCTTGCTGTGGCAACGGGGGTCGGCGGCGATGACGCCCCGGCGGGCGTTCGTTCTCCCTCACGCTGGGCCGACCCGATCTGGGTGGAAGCCTTCTCCGGCTGCTACGACGGCCTTGGAGCTCGTCCGGCCGTCCCTCTCTTTCCACAGAGCGGGCCTTTTTCTGGCCGACTCCGGCAGCGGTTAGATCGGCCTGATCCATGTGGTCCCGGCCAGATCTAGAGCGTTTATGCGGCGGTTGCTGAGTTTCAGCGTGCGTGCGATCCAGCCGACACCTCTCCGCTGGACGCTTGTCGGCAGCCGCGGGCCTTCTCCTCCGATCGGTGCTCCGTTCAGTCGGATGTGTAGTGGTTTGGCTTCTCTAGTTTGCCTGAGGTTGGTCTCAGTGCAGTAGTTTTTAGTTATTAGTTTAGTCTCAGTTTAGTTTAGTTTTAGCTTCAATTTCGTTAAGTTTTTTTAGTTCAGTCCTCCTTAGGAGGTTCTGTTTGAGTTCGCTTTTGCGTGAATTCTCCTCGGTGTGGGAGCTGTAACTCTCCCCGGTGTGGGAGCTTAGTCTGGGCCGTGCCTCGATGTTTTATCTCGATTGGTCCCCAGTATAGTTCCTGTCTGGATCAGTTATCCAGCTGTTGTAACCTCTGTTACTTCCAATCCAAAAAAAATAAAAATAAAAAATAAATAAATAAATAAATAAATAAAAATAGCTCCATTTTAAACTTTAAAATCAATGTAATTAACTTTTAGGATTATATTTCAAAATGTTTTAATAATTTATTAAAAAAGGAGTTTGAACAAAAGACTTTTTGTTTATCCTAGTCAATTCAGTCAACTAGAAAGGCAAAGCATCAGAAGGAATCCAGTCAACTTATATATGTATACATATATATAAAGAAAGACTGGGAATGAATCTATATAACATATTAAATTAGTGAATGTCAAACTATGGTCAGCAAATGGTGGAAGAAATAGTTATTTTAAATTAATTATGAAAACCACTATTATTGAAATCAAAAGTGAAAGCACACACCATCCCCTAACGTCGTTTGATCGTAAAAAGAAACATGTACTTTCACTTCTAAAAAAAAAAAAAAAAAACATATACTTTCACTTATTAAAAAAAAAAAAAAAAAATATGTACTCACGCTCTTTTTCCCCCTTGTATTTTACCATATTAGACAAATTACCCCTCTATTTTTAGTAATGGTCATTTTCCCTATAAAAACTAATATATTAGACATTTTACCCTTTTTAGTTTCAGAAATGGCTATTTCCCCCCCGTAAAACAAAAATATTAGACATTTTGCCACCTAACAATTAGGAAGTCCATTAGTCAATAACTTTGACAGTCCAAAAATCAATTAAATGACCTTATTACCCTTGAACACATTAGTTATGCTCCCTAATGACACAACTGATTGTTTTTATAGAAAAAAATCAAAAATAAAAAAAATAAAACTAATAAAAGTATTTTAAAAAAACATAAATGAAAATAAAAAAATTATAAAATTTAATTAAACTTTAATAAAAAAAATTATTTAAGCAAATATAAAGAATTAAATGTACAAATAAAAAATTTATTTAAAAAATATTAATATAAAGAATGAAATATAAAAATAAAAATTTTATTTAAAAACATTAATATAAAGAATGAAATGTAAAAATAATTAAAATTTTTAATTAATGTAAAAATAATGTTAAAAAAATTAATATATTTTTTTGAAATACTGAATAATTTATTTTAAAAAGCATGAATATAAAGAATGAAATGTAAAAATAAAAATGTCATTTAAAAAACATTAATATAAAAAATGAAATGCAAAAATAATTAAAAATTTTAATTAATGTAAAAATAATGTAAAAAACATTAAAAAAAAATTTTGAAATACTGAATTTTTTTATTAAAGTTTAATTAAATTTTATAATTTTATTTTCAATTATGTTTTTTTTTTAAATACTTTTATTAGTTTAATTTTTTTATTTCTGATTTTCTCTTTAAAAACAATTAGTGGTGTCATTAGTGGACATAACTAATGTGTTCAAGGGTAATAAAGTCATTTAATTGATTTTTTGATGGTCAAAACTGTTGATTAACGGACTACCTAACTGTTAGGGGGCAAAATGTCTAATATTTTGGTTTTTATGGGGGGAAAATGACCATTACTAAAACTAGAGGGTGCAAAATATCTAATATTTTGGTTTTCAAGGGGGAAATACCATTACTGAAACTAGAGGGGACAAAGTGTTTAATATGACAAACTACAGATTGTTTGTTTTGTTTGAGTCCTTGTATTGAAAATTTTCAAAATTGTTATGAAATTTATTTTATGGATTCTGATTTATATATATATATATATATATATATAATAAATTTGTTCATGATTCATATATATGCTTTTTTGTCTTTAAATGAATTTAAAAATTAAACCATGATCGTAAAGAATATCGCAATTATAAGACAAATAAATTACAGGAAAAGTGTTATCATAAGAATATGGTAACTGTGATCTAAAGAGTAATCGACGACTATGACCGGAAAGAATACAACAATAATTGACGGCTTATGTTGTTAACATAGACAATCAATGATGCACACGCTTGTTATAACATTGATTTATATATATATATATAATCAAACTTAAGATATAATTGTATTTATATTAAATCAATTGGGGTAATTTAGTTTTTAAAAAGATTTATTAAACCTGACAGCAACTTATTTTATAATCATTTTGTAAAAGTAACCCTACCTACTTTTTAAAATTGTTGTCAAATAAACCCAAATTATTAAATAATCGCTTTTGGAAATTTTACCAAACATCTTTTTTATATCAAAATTATTAAATAATCCGATTTTAACTTTTCAAAAGCAATATTAAACGAGGTGTAAGTATTTTGAAGCAGATTGTATAACTTTCTACCACTAAATGGTTTTTGTTCAACAAAAAATATTTGACCACAAATCATGTACTGACGTACCTAGCTTTCACGACAAAAATTTTTGTTACAAAATGCTCAATTTCTTGTAGGGACCAGCCCCATCTTCTTCAAAACTCTCGGCATTCTGCAACATAGCACAGCAAATTAAAGGTGAAAAGTTGCTTCGTCCAACTCTCATATAAGGTACTCAAAGTAGCTTTTGTGAGCTCGTGGTTATAATACTGAGTCTTAATGCTTCCCCCACATTGAATTTCTAATGTAATTTTTGGTACCGTGGAAAAAAAAAATAAACAATAAAAGGCAAGGTCTTGAAATTGTAGACATTGAATCATTTTCTAATGGAACACATCATGTATATATTTATATTCAAATTATCGACTCTAAATGATTCCAACCATGAACCATTACAATATATGTATGGAAAATTGTTAACTCCACAAAAATTATCACAAGTTACTTGCTTGAGCATTGGACACCCCCAAATTGCATGAACAGTAGTCTCGTTTCCCCTCTAACAAACAGGGCAGATAATATCAGTTTGGATTCCTCTTTTAGCAAGATTAACTTTTGTTGGAAGCCATTGCTGACAAGCTTTCCAAAGAAAAACTTGATCTTTTGCGGCACATCAATTCTCCAAAGACTCTTCCACCAACATTCTGATCCCTGCAACCCCATACTGCTCGAACTGCCATTGCAAGAAAGAGCCGTTATCTGATTCATACCCAAATTATAGCCACTTTACACTGAATATTCCCCATCCATGGTATAATGCCAAATCAGAGAATCATCTTTCACAGTGGTGCTGAGGGGAATTGAAAGAATCAGCTCAACATCCTCGTAAAAAATATTTTGAATTAGTGGAATGAATGTTCCAGCCACCTGAATCTGTTCGCAAGTGGCCCACCAAATAGACATCATGCACCCGAGGACTAAAAACTTTAAAAGTAACAGGGCGTGGCAGCCACCGATCTTCATAAATACTCATAGAGTTACCCAAGCCAACCCTCCAACGAGACCCATCATCCAAGAGACCACGGCCCCAATAGAGACTATTCCAAACCAAAGAACCACTCTGTTTACGACCAGCCTTGAGAAAAGACGAGGTTGGATAGTAGCTCCCCATCAAAACCCGAGCCGCCAGCAAATTTTGGTAATTGATCAACCGCCAACCTTGCTTCGTGATGAAGGCTCTATTTAACACAAATTCGCAATTGGATTCATGAAAACCAAAAAATTCATGCATAAGTGAGGAGATAGTAACCTAAAATTGCAAACTTGTTCTGACCATTGAAGAGTAAAGTAAAGGTTTCATACAATAATATAATCCCAACAGACACTTTTCTAGTATAATATAAATCTCTGTTGAAATACCAATCAATCAAAAAAATTCAGATTAAAATTCAATAAATTATAGATGTGCATGCACATTAGAGAAGATGAATTTCTTACCCTCTGTTCGCTCTCTGAAGATGAATACTCACCGGAAAACCCGGAATCGGATGAATTGGCGTATCTGAGTGAATAGAAAGAAGGAGAGAGCAAGAGGCAGCTGGTTAGAGTAGATAACAATGCTTTCAATAGTTGCAGGTAGCAAAATTTCATGGTAATTGTTAAATTTAGAATTTCATATATTTATATGGGGTTTTTTTTAACGACTCCAAATATAAATAAAAACATTTTTTGCCATGAAAAATGCGCTTGATATAGATCATACTATTCAAAATATTAAAAACGTTAGTGTTTTCTACAAAAACAACTACAACGTTAACTCTTATCTATGTGTATTTCTGCATGATGTGTAAGTTCACATAAAAATCAAAGAATCAAAATTTCATGAATATTAATACTTTACCTATATGGCTATAATGCGTATCACTCACTATTTTAAAAATTGCATACGCTGACAGATACATAAAGTGTCTATGGGAGCCTACCTATGTGGTAGCTTGGGTAACACCAGATGTTGCGTGGAAGGACCAGCGCCATCTTCTTCAGAACTCTCGGTATCTTCTTCAGAACTCATGTAATTCTATAACAGAGCACAACAAATTAAAGGTGAACACAGGCTGGAATATGTGTAGAAATGTTGCTTCGTACAACTCTCAAATAAGGTGCTAAAAAAATAAATCAGATTGTATGCACATAGAAGAAGATGAATTTCTAAAGATGATTACTCAACGGAATAACCGGCCAGGAATGCATAGGCGTCTCTGGGTGAATAGAAAAAAGGGAAGAGCAAGAAGCAGCGGGTTAATGTTTTCAATACTCGAGTTAAATGAATAGATGTATCTTGTTTTGATTTGGAAGTCGATGATATATCTGATTTATTATAGAAGTGTGAAAGGAATCAAAAGAATATTAAAGTTATTCAATACGTACCGTTCTTTTATTTCTTCTTCTGTACATCTCTTGTATAGTTGTATTAAGGTCACCTTCCCAAATCCAAGTCCACTCTTGATTGTATACTTTATTTAAATTTGGTGTGCTTAAGACTCCTGGACAGAAAATCTCCATCTTTTTGCAATCAACCACTTTTAATTTTTCCAAAGCTGGGAATTCGAAAGTGTAATTCTCAACACAGAAGTTTGTAAGCCTTGATAACGAAGAAAGTTTCAAAGTCTTTAATTTGTGGAAAATAATCTTGTATTTTGTTACATCCCCTTCATCTCTTGCTACGACTTCTGTCAACATATAGCAACTTGTTATATTCATTTCTGTTAGTTGAACCAAGCTTTCAGCCGTTGAGGATGTCAATATGCTTGTCAATTTGTGGCAATACTCAACATGCAGAATTTTTAGGTTTCCGAATAATGCTGAGGGTGGCAGTAGATCAGTCAAACCACATCTCCATACATCCAAAATTTCAAGTTTTTGAATAATTAGGTCAAGTTTGGAGTGTTGTTTCCAGATGCACTTCATCTTTTCAATTCGGCAGAGTCGTAAGCTTTTTATTTGTGAAGGCCTCACAGCATGTTTCTCGACCTCTTCAAGTGAAAATATCTCCTCGTATGAGCCTTCAATAAATCCAAGCTTTTCCAAATTAGGAAAGTTCCAAAGGATGTCAGGTGGGAAAACTGATTCACCATCATCGACTGTCAGAAATTTAAGCTTGGGAATTAGGTGTTCTGAAAATTGAGCTTGCGATATCAGCCTCAAGGATTCTCCCTCCAATTGTAGTTCCTCTAACTTGAGGAAACAACCCTGGTGAGTGGTGACCAATCAAAAAAACAAACCAGAGTTACATGTTCCCTCAAACTAAAACAATTCCACAAATGAAAACATGATAATGTTAAAAGAAAATAAATCTGGCACTCCAGAGAGAATTATATATCAAATGTACACATTATATTATTAATTTTTTAGTAAAGAACTGTAGAGGGAAAATAAAAAACATAACAAATAACCAAAAGAAAAAGAAAGTAGATCTTAAAGCCAAAACAAAAAAAAAAAAAAAAAAAAAAAAAAAAAAAAAAAAAAGATCTTAAAACTAAAACTAGGAGAGGACAGATAAAATAGATTTGAAAAAAAACAAAATAAAAAACCAAAAAAAAAAAAAAAAACTGCAATTGCCGAGTGTCAAGACAATTGGGTCTCTTTTGCCTAGAGACCCAGTAAAAATGAGCCACGACCATTTACGAGACTTGTTTCGACTTGGCAAGAGCTGAATTTTATTTTAGATCAGTTTTTTTTGTTTTTTTTTATTTTTTTTATTTTTTCAGATTTGTTTTTTTGACCAAGCTAATAAATATTGAATTGAGATTTTAATTTCAATTTAACAAATCAGTTTGTGATGCCCCTCTCACACACCAAGAGATTGTAGGTTCGAATTATTGTAATTAATATTTCAAACAAAAAAAAAAAAATCAGTTTTCAGTTTTTAATTTATACAAAATTAAATAATCCTAAAAATCCAATCTCGAAATTAATCAAGCTTCAAAACAATATTCATGGAATTTCACTACAAACAATAAATTAAATCATAAATTCAAACACTAAAGTCTTTTTTATCTAAGAAAAATGATATTTGTAGAGAGAGAATGTGAGAATCATGAAAACATGAGGAGAAATGGTGAGAAAAAGTGTAAAGCGAAAAATATTAGAGAATGAGGAATTACTTTTGGTAAAACTCAACTAATTAATTTTAGTGTTAAGTCCATAAAATCAAGTGAAAAGTGTGCTATTTTCACATAAAAATAGTGATGTATACAAGGTATGCTAGCCAAAAACTTAATATTTATGGCAAAATAACAATTTTTAGACAAATTTTGTTGGACAAAAATGAATTTACTTAAGTTATCAAAATACTTGAAAAAAAAAAAATAGTTTTAGATGTGGTCATGGCTATAGGATGAGATAGGAATTAAACTATACTAGAAGAGACTCTTAAAGAATGAACTTTGTTCTTTAGAGCTCTGACACCATTATATTGCATATTATTATATATAAGAAAGGAAAATCAAATCTCTACAATTACTATAGAAAAATTGCTGTGATTGACTGATTTGGGACAAAAATAAGAAACAATTATAAGGCTAAAATCAAGCATCAGATTACTTAACATAATTTTATCCCATTTTTGTATATTAATTCGAAATTAACACCTTCAGTAATTAGTCACTTTTGTGTCAAACACAACACTTAACAAAGTTTCAAATTAATATGCTCCAATGAACATGTTTAAATTTGATTCCAACTTTTGATGACTTTATAATAAGCATGACAATGAAAAGATAAATCAAAGAGGAAATATAAGTTTAATTTGTACCTTTTTGACAAAGAAGAGAGGTTGTTGTTGTGCTGGGATATTAAGTTTACCCTCCTCATTATTTTCTTCCGAAGCTAATAACCCTATTTTATTGCAATCATAGATTCTCAATTTGTTTAAGGCTGGCCATTCTGCAGTATGTCTACCAGGGTAGAAATATCTAAGTTGACTAAGGCCATCAAGTTCCAAAGAGGTAAGCCGTTGAAAGTCAAACCTAGTAACTGCTTCTAGATCTGCTCCTTCTTCCTCTGCAACAATTTTCTCCATTGCACCGCATCTATATATACCAAGTTGCACAAGTTGCGAAAGATTCCTGGCAATGGAGGCTGGAAAGATACTTTTCAGAGATTGGCAACCGGTTATCTTCACTTTGTTTAGTTTTTGAAAGGAGAGCTTTCCTTGGGGAGCCTTAATCCATATGTGCCTCAATTTTTCCAATTTCCACAATTCCAATTCTCTTAACTGACTTGATACAGTAAAATGTGACCACTTTTCCAAATTTACCTCTTGGAGATCAAATATCTCTTCTAATGAATTGCATGAATTGAGAGACAATGACTCTAGTCTTGTGAATCTTTCAAGCATATTGAACTTGAAAATAGTCAATAGCTTATTGCACCCTTCAACTTTTATGGATTTTAAGCTGCGAAATGAATCCTCGACAAGTTGGTTGTGCCAAATCATCTCCAAGTCATTCATGTAGAAAATTTCAATCTTTTCTAAGTTAGGGAATGCAACCTGTATTATTCATATCATTAAGTTATACATGGAGCAATGGAGATTATTCTTAATTCTAATTGAAAATAACAGTAAATATATAAATAATGTATTGAAAATAAGAAGTAAGAGAGGATAAATAAATATTTACCGTAGTAGATGAAAATAGATATTTTAATTTATGGCATTGCTCAACGCGCAATTCTTTTAAACTTTGAAAGCAAGAAGGTATTTCTAGAACTTGATCGTGCCAAATTTGTTCAGAATTGATCCTACCAAGTTTCAAGGTCTTCAAATTGGGGAACCCAACCTGCGAATAAATTTCATATCTTTCAATCTTCTTCCAATTAATTAAAGAATAAATAATTATTAATCATGATATACATATTAAATGCAAAACTATAATTAGATGTGAAACAAAACGAATGAAATTAGTATAGACACGACAACGTAGTTGAAAGATATACATGTGAAGATAACCAAATGCAACTAAAACAGAGAATGGGACAGGGCAACTAACTGAACTAAGGAGTCATATGTGTTTGAGATCAAACGAAGAAAAAAAGAAAGAAAAACCTTTTTTTTTCCTTTCGTTTCTTAATTTTTGGCCTTTTAAGTCATGAAAAATAAGGTGACACAAAACAAAACATAACAAATGAGAACAGAACAGGGAAAATAGGTTTGTGATTTATGTTATTTGAAGAGCTATATATATACATACTTGCAACATTCTCTTCTTTGGTATATTTCTTAATTTTTGTTAGCAGACGAGAATAAGAATAAAATTGGTAGAGAAGGGGTTATTGTTAACATACCTTTCCATTGAAAATTGCAGCGGGAGTATCTTCCAAAATGACTCCATTATTGTTGATGGAGCAGAAACTTGTGAGCTTCGAAAGACCATATAAAGTCATAGAGCGTAATCCCTTCAAATGAATCATATCTTCTTCATTTCCAATAGCAAATATCTCCGTTATATTTGCACAATTACGCACTTTGATTTCTTCTAGCGGAAGATCTCTGATAGTAGAGAATGAAAATATATTCTTCAATTTGTCGCATTTTTTAACTTTTATGTTTCTGAATTGGCATAAAAACTCTGCTCCAAATTGACCATTATATATCTTCTCCAGGTTATTCAACTCTTCAAGAAACAGTGTCTCCAAAGAAGGAAAGGGATTATAGGATTCTGATTCTGAGCAAGAAGGTATTTGTAGAAGTTGATTGTGCCAAATTTGTTCAGAATTGATCCTACCAAGTTTCAAGGTCTTCAAATTGGGGAACCCAACCTGCGAATAAATTTCATATCTTTCAATATTCTCTTCTTTGGTATATTTCTTAATTTTTGTTAGCAGATGAGAATAAGAATAAAATTGGTAGAGAAGGGGTTATTGTTAACATACCTTTCCATTGAAAATTGCAGCGGGAGTATCTTCCAAAATGACTCCATTATTGTTGATGGAGCAGAAACTTGTGAGCTGTGAAAGACCTTCTAAAGTCATAGAGCGTAATTCCTTCAAATCAATTATATCTTCTTCCTTTCCAATTGCAAATATCTCTGTTATATTTTCACAATCACGCACTTCGATTTCTTCTAGTGGAAGATCTCCAGTAGTAGAGAATGAAAATATATTCTTCAATTTGTTGCATTTTTTAACTTTTATGTTTCTGAATTGGCATAAAAACTCTACTCCAAATTGACCGTTATATATCTTCTCCAGGTTATTCAACTCTTCAAGAAACAGTGTCTCCAAAGAAGGAAAGGGATTATAGGATTCTGACTCCGAGCAGTCAGCAACAGTACGAAAACATGAACTGCTATGTACCCAGAGTTGCTTCAATTTTGGGAAACCCTCTCCCCCGTCCAATGCAGAAAGGACATTCTTAACACTTGGCGTTTTATGAAGGACATCCTCTAAACAACTGCAGTTGTCTCCTAGATTGAGCTCCAATTTTCTGGATGTCTTAGGCCATTTTTCTTTGAAATGATAATTCTCTGAACGTTGGCCTATGTTTATGTTGTACATCTCCAATTTTTTGCAGAACAAGCCTTTTGATAGAACATCGGTATTTGGAATTTGAATTTCTAAAACGGTGAGGCGAGGTAGAAACTTCAGCTCATCAAGACTAGCATTGCTTCCTCCTTGAACCTCCCACTGGATACAGTCGCTAACCAAATACAGTTCTTCTAATTGGGTTAACCTTGCTATGATATTTGGTGGAATCTCTTCAAGGCTGTGGCATTTGCTCAAATCCAACAACCTTAACCTGGTCAATTTACGTACTCCCTCCGGTAACCTCATGATAAGATTATCATTATCATTAATACTGAAGATTTCCAGTTTCTTCAGCTCTCCAATTAAAGCAATGTTTACTACAATGCATCTATCCATACACAATGTGCAAAGATTTGCTAAATGAGAAAGTGATGTAGGCAAGGACTCTAAAACAAATCCAACCAAATGTAGAACTCTGAGCTTCGACATCTTTGTGAAAAAATTATCAGGGATTTCTAATGTCTCATCCTCTGTTTGCATATATAAAAATTCAAGATGCTGACATTCCAACTCTTTTGGAAGCTCACTGATATTATGCAGAGAGATTCTGGTGCTAGTTTTCAATGTATCATCATCATCCCAATCCCCTCGACCGTTGTCATCCATCACTATAACGGCATGCTGCTTTCCGGATGCAATTAATCTACCAAAGTCACGTACATTATCATGCATTGAAAAGCTTCCTTTGTCAGGAGTGTCGAGCAACAAAGAAACGTCTTTGAGCTTCCTAACCAATGTGTCTATGCGATCTCGTGCTATTTTAATTATATTAATGCCTTTAAATAAACGCAAACCCATTACATATTTCACTAAGTCACTAATGGGAGCACGATCAGTAGATTCCATTGTACTACAAAGTAAGAAGATTGATCTGAGGTCCTCGCCATCTAATTGATTATAACTAAACTCTACATATGAATATGCCTCTCTTGCCACTCCTTCCAAGGTTCTCAGAGAAGGATTCTTCAATTCATGCAGGGCATTACTCCATGCAAAGTCTTCCTTGTCTCTTAATGCTTTTGCAATAGTAACAATTGCAATGGGCAAATCTCCACATGCCTTGGCCACCTCTTTTGCTAAAACTTGCAAATCACTCTGTTGAATGCAATCACCTGCTGTAGTACTAAACAGATTCCAAGTTTCATGACAATTTAAAACATCCATAAAGAAATTAAGTTCAGAACCCGTCAATTTCAAGGCACCGAGATCTCTTGCTGTCAGCAACACTTTACATCCTTTACAGTGATCACCGAAAGGAATCCCCACCTTGTCGAACTCGAGTGTTGCCCAAATATTATCTAAAACTAAAAGAATCTTCTTTTGCTCCAAACATTTTTGTAGCTTCCTTGCTCTGCCAGCATCACTCTCCTCCTTGAATGTCAAACCCAACTTATCTGCAATTTCTCCTTGAATCTTCCTTATGCTAGGTACCTTGGACACCTCAGCAAAAGCTACAACGTCAAAGAGCTTGTTATCCTCAGCATGTTTAGCAACTGCCCTCGCCAGCGTTGTCTTTCCAATGCCACCTGCCCCGTAAATGCTGACCATGTTGACTTCAGGATCGCTCAATGCCTTTAGTATTTTCTCCCAAGTAGACTTTCTCGATTCAAAAGCCTCGTAGGACGATGGAATCCATGTCTCCTTTGGAATGGTTCGGTGGGAAACGCTATCGAAGTTCCCATTTTGTTGAAGTTCAATGACGGACGTTGCCATGTGCTCGGCTTTTCTGCTGTGTTGATAAAGTTTCTTGAGATTAGGACACAACCAATTGAAACACTTCATGTTTTCTTGCTCCCTCTTTTGTTGATCAATCTCTGATGAGGCCTCATCGACCTTCTTTTTCACAATATCCAGCCAATCGTTGACAAGCTGTTTGATCTCTTCACCATTTCTTCTCGCATCCTCAACTTTATGCAGCACTTCTTCTTGCTTAATCTCGAGATTCTTAACTTCAGTCTCCAGTTTCTGAAAGTTGGTCTCGTGGTTCCATATGTAACTGAATACGGGCGCCACCAAGCATTCGGCAACTTTTGTAACAACTTTTGTAACAATTTCGACCATTTTTTTTACCCTTTTTTTCCTTTTTCTTTTTTTTTTTTTGGTTTGAAGTGCTTTTTTTCTCGTTTTAAGTTTTGAAAATTAGAGATGAAAATAAACAGAGAACAGAAAAGAGAATGAAATAATACTAACAACAGCGACGAAAACAAAACAATAGCAAAGTTTCCTTGAGATGAAACAGTAAAACTGGAGAAAGAAATTCTTTTTTTTTTTTTTGAAATAGATGAGATGTCAAAACCAAAATAATAGAAAACGGAGAGCACAACAAAGCAAAACAAATCAAAACACTAGCAAAGTTTTCTTGAGAACAGAGTGCGAAAATGAGGATAGAAATCTTGTTTCCTTTTCCGTTGTTTTTTCAGTGAGTTTTTTATTTTTATTTTTATTTTTTTTACAGTAGATGAAAATCAAACGAAATTAATACAAAAGAGGGAACACAACAGAGCTACTAGGAAACAAAAGAGACTGAAAATAAAAAACAGATAACACAACAGGGAAACTAGAGAGCAGAGCAATGATGACGAAAACAAAATAATAGCAAAGTGGTTTTGAGTTGAAATTTTGAAAGTTGGAATTTTTTTATTTTTTTTGGTTTTAATTTTTGAAAAATAGCAATTTGACAGAACAAATGAAAATAAAACAGAGAAGAGAACAGAGCAAGAACAATAGAGAGGTATTGTTGAGATCAAATGGGTAAAGAAAACAGAGAGTAGAACAGAGAAAGTAAGAAGCAAGAAGGGGAGTAAATTGTTTGTGAGATCAAACCTGGAAAAAATGAAAAGAGTTTCTTGATTGATCGTAAATGCCAAGCACAGTTTGATATAATCTAGTTGTGAATTGCTTTAACACGAGAGAGAATTGTTTTCAAGTGATCTCCTTGCTGCGAAAAATTATTTTCAAGCTATTTTTGTATTTCCAAGTGTGATCTATCACTTTGTGTAGTCAACTACAGGTCAACAAAAAACTACAGTCTACATGTCAACAATACTCTTTTTCTTTTGAAACTTCAACAATATTCTTAGCCATTAGATGACAGTGTATTGAATGATTAGGATGTAGTCTTTTCAGAAGCCTTATCTTATCTACACAATGACATCTGTTGAATGGTTAGGACGTAATCTTTTCTGATATCTTATCCGCGCAATCGCACCCAATCCACTCAGGTAGGTCTAGGGATGTCAATAGGGTGGGGTCGTAGGGTGGCCCTCCCCACACCCTCATCGCATTTATTTTTTTGAAAACTCATAGGACATCCCGATATCATTTACCCAGTTAAATCCGTTTATCTAAATTATTGAATAAAATAAAAAACATATAACCCAATAAATATGATACAATATATAATGTAATTCTAAAAAACTGTTGAAAATAATATCAAAAACATTAAAAATGATATAAATCTAACGATTATACAAATAAATTCAATCATTTTTATACATAAACATTAAAAAAAAAAAAAAACTAAATAATAAAAGTTAAAAATTATTTTAAGTGGGGTGGTGTTGGGTGGGGTGGTGATAAGAATAGCCATTTTCCGCCGGGGCCCCAATTCCCCACGCCCCCATCCCCATTTGAGGGAATTTTTTTTGGGAAAATAGGGAAATGAGGGGGGTGGCGGGTTTCATCATCCCCAAATTAAAATGAGGATGGGGATAGGGGCACCTATCCCCATTTCCTCATTTCTCCCAAATCTTATATATAATATATTAATATATTTTTATTTTTTATTTTTTATTTTTTCAATATTTTTATTCTTTTTATTTTACGAACCTTATATACTATTTTGAATTCTGAACTTCTTATATTATTATGATGAAAGAACAACTTAGCTTTCATTTAAATTTGTATGGGATGTTATTTTGTATTTGACAGTATGCGAACTGCTGTTGCGCGCAAACAATTTGTTTTTCTTTTTAGATTACTTTCACAATATTTTACGCGTTCACTCTTTGGTTCATTTCCCAATTCTACTTTAATGATTTATATATTGATTACTGTCTTGAAATTTTTTATAAATTTGTTAATACTTCTTCTAAGATAATTTTCAATCTAAATTATTTGAACACTAATTTAAGTGTTTAGGATTAAAAAAATATTTTAATAATTTACAAAATATCCCTGGATTTTGAGGAGAAATTCACAATATTCGGGAATATCGGGAGATTTTAATGGATATTTCAAAATTGACCGAATATTATGCAGAACATTGGAAATTTGTCTGTTTTGATATCGGTCCCTCCAAAATATGGATATATCGGTTCCTTGTCAAATATGTAATATATGTAGATGTTATTTCGTCCCTCACTTCGCCAATTGATTTTGAATCTAATCCTCTCCAATTTCGATTAAAGGTTAGTTTATATGTACTGTATGTAAATGTTATTTTGGATTTTAGTAGAGATGGCAAGAGCATTGAGGGCATGTTTGGCACGCCATACTGTACTGCACTGGTCTGTATTGTATAGGATTGGACTGGATTGAATTATGTTTAATCCTATCTTATGTTTGATGCTATACCGCACTGCACCGTACTAAACTATGTTTTTATTTATTTATTTAAAGTAAATCGTACTCGACTATGTTGCTAATACATTTTTCTATCAAAATTATATATATATATATATATATATATATATATATATATATATGCATTTGTTTTCATTTGGATACTTATTTCTTTTAATTTTTATCCTATAAAATTTAGATTGAAAAAATAATGCAAAACAAAATTTTTAATTTTAAAATAATCAAATCAAATTTCTTAATTTTTATCATATAAAATAATGTAAATCAACTGTCCAAAAAAAAAAAAAAACAATGTAAATCAAATTTTTAAATGTAATAATTTTTTATATATGAAAATGTTTTTTTTTTTTTTAACCTCAGTTATTATATTTTATCTTTAAAATATTAATTTTTTTTTTTAAGAATTTTTTTTTTTTTGTAGAATTAATTTTACTTGACAAACAAAGCTTCGTACCAAATGTCAAATCAATCCTAATCTAATCAATGTAGGAAGAGAATAATTTTTAAAAGAAAAAAAAAACGAAGAAGAACTTGGGCGTGCGTGAGAAGAGAGATTGGAGTCCGGTTGTGTCAGGCCCTTCTATGCTAAATAGTCCTATGCGGGCCGGATAAAGTTTTTGGACCGGATTAAGTAATCCAGTCAAATAATTTTACCAAGAGTAACGATATTTGCACCCTTTTAAATCTGTATGTACACCCTAAATTTATATATTAAATTATTGATATTTTAATTAAAAAATATAATAATTTCTTATAACTATTTTCCTTTTTTGAATTTTAAGTAACTAAATAAAATTTAAAAAAAAGGAAAAAAAATAATAAACAAAAACAAAATCCCAAATCAATTCGGTCTGCAAATGAACTCTTTTGCCATGATCACATGTTGAGTTTCTGTGATCCCAACACACACAGCGAAGATGGGTTGCTTGGCACCTGAAATACTACATACAAAACTTCACAAACAGCACCATTTAACTCGTTTTCCATCTAACTATTTCATTTGTGATTGATATAGAGATATTTTGAAGGTAAAATCAACACAACAGCAAGAGAATCCATATGATTTTGCTGTTGCATCTATACATTCCTCCATCATTAACACAGTATAGAAAAGGCCTGCCTCCTCCCAAAAGAGAACTGCGGCTCCTCCATGGATTATATATAATTTTATAAGTTTGTTATTTATAATATTTTTTAAAAATTAAAAGAGAGGATATATTTGGTAATGTGTGGGGTATGTTCACAAGATTTCATCTTTTAAAAATTTTAGATAGGGTATACATACAAAGAGGGGTGCACATACGGTTTTGAAGGGGTGCAGATATCGACACTCTTTTGCCAAACACTGGACAGTATTAATTTATTACTGTCCGGTCCACTAATCCGGTCCAGTACGGCATAACAAACAAGGCCTTAAAGTACTAAATTCTGAAGGAAAAAAAAAAAGAGTGGAAGAATGAATTGTAGTGATTAAAGTTTCAGTATTTAAGTAATTAAGTGTCTAAAATATTTGTCAGCTATTGGTGTCTTCCCAAACTTTTGTGTTACTAATATGATACACAGTTGAATGGTAAAATATGTTGATTTGTATGTGGATTAATTGGTTGGAGTTTCAACTTATGAATTTGTTACCAACATGTTGCTCCTAGTTGTTCTACAAGATCATGAACAATCTTGCATGGTCAGCTTTCATTTGGTCATTGGTCATACTCATATTATCAAGCCAATGCAATGGTGGGATTCAATATATTAAACTCTAATCATTGTTGTCATTGTAAGTCTGCTTTCTAAGTTCTAAATTCTAATCTAATGGAAAAGTTGGTTGTGGTATTTGTTGGAAACACGGGCCTCGATTTCCCTAACATGTTGTTTCTGTTTATTGTTTTTCTGTCTCTTGTAGGTTCGAACTAGATTATTTTAGAGCAATACAAACAACAATATTGTAAATATAAAGAGATATATTTCAGATGAGAAAATAGGGGGTTTTGGCACTTTTTTGAGTTGGTATTTCAAGAGGGGCACCACTTTAATAACTTAAGTTTAAATGACATCAAAGTAAATGATTTCCATAAATGTACTTTACACATTTTTTTTATTATTTTTTTGACTTTAACTTTTCTCATACTTTTGTGTTGCATTAGATCTACTTCTCTCTCTAATTTTAAAAGCTAAAGCTCTATAAACTAAAATTCAAGTTCATCTTCTTCTCCAACTTTTTCGAAGTTCTAAACTGAATTCCAAGTTCATCTCCTTCTCCAACTCTTTCAAAGTTCTTCTATTTCTCCTCCTCGTTTGTGTACAAATCAAACCAAGGTAATCTCATTTCCTAGGTTGTTTTGGTTTTGAATCTTCCATTGTTAAAGTTGTCGAGGATTGGGATTTTCGTGTGGGGAAGATGATAAATAGTAACTAAGTTTACGAGACTTTTGAATTATTTCTGAGACTTTTGTATACTTTTCGAAACTTTTGAATGCTTTCCGGGATTTTTCATAAACTCTGAGATTTTTGTATACTTTCCGAGACTTATGAATGCTTTCCGAGACTTTTGAATGCTTTCCAAGACTTTTGAATGCATTCCGAGACTTTTATCTAAGACTTTTGAATGCCTTCGCTGGTCGTGTTCTACGTCATCGACGTTGCTGTAATCCTGCTGGTGGTCCACTGTCATAGTCATCGTCGACGTTTGCATGTTCGCCGATAATTGAACGAAACTTTCTCACTCTACTCACAACTCTCTCACTGTAAATTGAAAAAGTAAAACTAAAAAAATGAAGCATAATAAATTAAAAATAGTTGATGTGGAAGTATTGTGGGGGTATTTTTGGAAGAAACCCGTTTTCGGTGCATTTTAAACATAAGAGTTTCTTTTGACAATCCAATTTTTTCTTTTTACACTTCTTTTCTAAAAACACTCCATTCTCAAAATTTAAAATTTAAAAAATTCTAAAGACACTTCATTTTATTACAAGATTATCCTTTTTATTTTTTTTTGAATTAAATTATTAAAAAAAGATCTCTACTAAATCATTAAATTAATTATTACATATTAAATACTCTCTCCTAAATTTTTAATTGCCATATTAAGCTCTCTCCTCCAATACATATCTCTAATTTTCTATCTCCATTCTTTCTCAAGTAAGACTAACAGTTAGGAAAAAAAAAACTTTCTAATAAACTTGATTTTTAGGAACCATATGTACGTATATATTTATATATATAAAAAAAAAAACACAATTACCTTTTTTTTTTTTAAAAAAAAAAAATCGAAATATGAAAATGATTTTTGTTACTCATGTAGGTATTTGATTGTCTATAGAACTTTAATTCTTTCATTAGTCTTAGAAATTCTGAGTTTAATCGAATCTAGTTGAAACAATTCAAGCTTTCATATATCTTTTTTTTTTTTTTTTTTTGAAAATTGACTTTTTATTATATATATGTGTATATATATATATATATATATATATATTCTATTAGTAAAAAACTAAAATATTCATAAGTTTTTTATTTTTTATTTTTATTTTTTATTTTTTATTTTTTATTTTTTTTATAACAATTAATCAGAGATCGATGGAGAAAGTATGGAAATATGATTTTTTTTTTTTTTTAAATGGAGAGAGATTAATTAGGAGAGAGTATTTAAAATGGTAATAACAGATTTAGAATGGAGAGTTTAATACGTAATATTTAATCTAATGATTTTGGAGAGAGAATGTTGTTATTTAATAATTTAATTAGTTTGGAATGTCTTTAAATTTTGTTGTCTTGTTTAGTAATTTTAATTTAGGTTAAAATTGTCATTAATAAAAAAAATTAAATTAGAGTGTGAATAGATAATTTATGGATTTTAAGGAGAAGCTTTCTTTAAACATAAGTTTTTAAAATAGTGACAGTGTTGAAATGCCACCTCCAAAAAGTGTCATTTAATTTTTGAACTCTATTTCAGATTCATCTTCTTTGTTGTTGTTTGTAAATTGTAACATTGATCAATGGAGACTAAATTTATGACCAATCATAAGAAATTAGGAATCCAACCTTATTTGGTTGGATTGTAGCTAGAGAATAACTGAACTATTGTTGCTATGCTTGATACGCCCGCCACATTATTAAAGAGTCTCATGAAATTAATTTATTACAAGTTGATTTCTTGCTGGATAAGACTCTAGGTGAGATGATTTAAAAGGAAATGTATTAGGACTATGTAACCCGATTGCTCTTCTATTTATGATCAGCTTTAGACAACTTAATCAAAGCATGCATGTGAGAAGACAAAGCCAGTGAATCCTCATGTACTGTATCTGAATTGTCACCAACGAATTGAAAGCTGCAAATACTCATGGTTGTTTCTGGCATGGACGAATAAAGTATTGTTTCACAATTGAAAAACATTATTGATATCCTTTGTCTACATATATATACCATAAAGGTTTATATTACGACATAATTCTGTAAATTTACAAACTGTCTACAATTTTATCGCTTGTATGATTTTAATTTTTGAAAGGCTATCTTTCCTGAATGCATGTCTTATAATGCTATCTTACTCAAGCTTGCCAAGCAGAATTTAGTAGAGGAAATCCTTTATTAATTATCGTTACTTGCTACAGAGAAGAGAGATCGGCATGCTTCTTGATTAAAAGTGTCCCAAGGATTTCACCATAGATCGATTTCCTCTTCCTACTCTCTTGTTGAAACTAGATTAAAAACATGAACTTCATGCTTTGTCACCCCTGACCCGAATCATGAAATTGCACTCTCCGGCAATTAATTCCTTAATTACACGAATATTCTTTAGAAATCATTGACTGTTAGGTTGACTAACTGAGACTTTGACACCAGTAGGGAAAATGCTATATTACCCCTATAATTAACAATCCTGGCTCACCAAATTTGCACAAGACTTGTATACTAATATGAAGTAATATCCGGTAGCAAGTTCGCTTTTATATCATTTGTACAAATCCAAACCTATCAGGTTTCTTTTCAAAAAAAAAAAAAAAAATCCACCAAGTTTATTATCTTGTCCAGCTTACTAATTTGTTCGAGATATAGACTCCAGTTCATATAAACGTCTTTCATCTTTAAACTCAAAAACATTTGATGAATATAAACTGTTACTTCTAAATGCAATCCACCAATTTGTCTAAGTATCCCCAACTTTGTATTGCATAGATTGTACTATATTTTGAAAGGGGTATACAAAATAAACACAGGGGCCTAAATAGTACAACTCGAAAGTACTTGACCCAAATCAGATTTTAAAGGCCTCGTAGTTGGACACACTAACCAATCGCTAGTATCTCATTTGGGTCAATTTTTTTTAAAATTTGACCCGTACCCAAAATCTATCAAGATCGAAATCACCCCGAACATAATGAATACCCGAGCATATGAGGCAAGGTGGGACAGGGCAGGGCGGGAAGTTTTGACAGCACTAATGCCTAGACCATTTTTGGTTTAACGAGTTTAGCTAATCTACTGGTAATGGTAATGTATCCGGGACTATTGGTCACTAGATTGCATAATTGTAACATTTCTTTTAAACTAAGTTAATAGATTAGGAGATTAAATAGATGAACAATTGAATCATTATGCGGGTCTACGGTAGACCCTTGATCCACCGTAGTGTTGTCAATTTTAAAATAATAATAATAAAAAAAATTAATTACTTTGATTACAAGAATCTTCACACTTCACCCTTATTTGTTTCTTTGCCTTTTCTTCTTTTTTTTCCTAAGAAAGAATATCACTATAATCTCTTTATAATAATAATAATAATAATAATAATAATAATAATAATAATAAAATGAGTATATAAAAAAATTTAATGAAAAATTAGATACCCGGCCAGTTTGAAATTTCCTTTATTTAACCGGCACTAGGCTTCAATCATTCAATCAAAATAAACTCCACGAAATGAGGGAATTTAGATAATGATATTTTCTTTGGTGATTTATATATGCTTTTAGAGACAGAGACGCACAACAAAAGTAGGGAAATCGTGGAATAAATTTTGTGGGAAAATGACATATAATAAATGGGTTATGATTTAGCAATTTAAAAAAAAAAAAAAATGTTTAAGATTCAAAGCACCAGTTTCGTGGATCATAGACTGACACCAAAGAGTTGGGGATTTGGCTCCTTTCCAATATATTTATACACTTGAATGAATCACAATTACATGATTGTGATTTATATATACTATGATTAGCTATCGGAATTTTAATTTAATTTAAAATTAAATTATGTGATCAATATGTAAAAAGAGGTTATATTATGTGATTAAAATAGAATTGAATTTGGATCATTTCAAATTTTATTTTATTTACATCTAGAATTTTGTTAAAACCTTCTTTTAGATTCTACACAAATTTCTCCAAAAATCCGTGAGAACACAGTATAAGACCCAAAAATAAATAAATAAACACGCAATTTGACCTTTTGGTGAACTAGAAAAGTTTGGAGTTTGCATGCGCGGTAAGAATGATGTAATTTGCATTATTAAAATAATCATGACAAACTGACTTTCACGCTTAGTAAGGTGGTTATACACTTCCCCCCCACTTTTGTGATAAGGTACGAGTCATATATTTATACATTAAATTGTTAATCATGGAAGATTTCTTCTCAATAGTTAGAATTGCATTCTAAACCTTAACGGTTGATCTTGTCAGGTCCCGATAGGCTTTTGATTTGAATGTACTACAATAGTTGTTTTTGAAAGTGAGATGCACCTAAATTTTCAAAGAAGGTAAAAATTCATTTACGTATAGAATATGGTATTTATTATTTTCCTGAGAAGAATACGATAGATATTGTCAGCCCGTTTTCATTTTTGTAAAACAAAACATTTTGAATTTGTATTCGTATCGTTTTTCATTTTATTTTCAAAAAACAAAAACAAAAACAAAATGAAACAAAAACAAAACGAGTGTTTTCCATGTTTTTCATTTAGTTTTTCACTTTGTTTTCTTCTTTAAATAAAAAAATCACCTATTGGTTTTTCTTTTTTTCTTCTTCTTCGACATTCTCCTCACTGCTCTTCTTCTTCATCTGCTATTCTGCTTCTCTTCTTCTTCTTCCGATCTGTTCCTTCTCATACCAAAAAAAAAAAAAAAAAAAAAAACTTGCCTTCCAATCTGCTCCTTCTTCTCAAACAAAATAAACAAAAAAAGCTTGAAGAGAGGAAATCTGGAAAAATTTCCGGATTCTTCATTAAAAAAAAAAAAAATTGGTCAGATCTGTGAACAAGGCATTTGGTGGGTATTATTTATAGGTTGACATTTTACTGTGAATCTCATTCACACAATTTAAAGGCATTCTGATGCGGCGGATCAACTGGCATTAGATTATTTGGAGGGGTGGGATTTGAAACAAACCAAGTAAGACCAAACCCGGGTGACGGAATCAGAATGACTTGAAATTTTGACAACTGATGTGTTTCGGCGTTTCCGGAACTACTACACAGCTTTGTTGTGTAAGCACGTCCTTTTTTAGGCAAATTCCGTCGTTTAGGCCTTGAAATTGTAGTTTTTTGCCGTTTTAGGAAAGTTTCTTTTTCGCAATAAATTGAGTTTCCCAATTCCGTTCGACTTCCGTCAATTCTGGAGTGTTTAGGATTCTCAGTAGAATTAGTTTTTGCTTTAAATTCGTTTTTGCCTTTTTTGGTAAATTTTTGTTTTTAAGTCGTTTTCTTGCTTTCCAAGGAATTCGATTAGGTTTAGGATTTGTTTTGCTTTAAATAAAGATGTAGGCCGAATTGGCCATTCAGTTTTTGATTTATAAAATTTAGAGTTTTCTCTAATTATCCCAATTTCGGTATTCTTCGTGAATCAACGAATTGAAGCCTAACTTTCCGGTATTTGTGCGTAAATCAACGGAACTTTAGTAGGTTGTTTCTAATCGTTTGTACGTAGGTTTTTCTCGACAGTGCTTCCGCTACATCAGTTGGTATCAGAGCCGTGTTCGTTCGGGACGACATCATCATGCCGCTGAGAAGACGACCAGACCAGATTCCTGTAGACCTAGCCATCGAACGTGACCGTGTGATACAGTTGGAGCGACAGGTGGAGCAATTAACGGCGCAACTTGCGGCGTCAAGAGCCAACCAAAACCCGTTTCAGGCCTTACATCTTGAGACAACTAGTGACGAAGTAGAAGGGGATCCGAAACCACGACGTCGACAGAGAGCGCCTGTAACTGATGACAGGGCTGATGACAGGGCTGAAGACGTCAGGCGATGGGAGTCAGGGATGCGGACAGAGGTTCCGAAATTCCGTGGAAGCATGCAGCCAGAAGAGTTTCTAGAGTGGATTGGAATCGCTGACGAAATTCTGGAATTCAAAAGAGTTCCTACGAATGAGAGGGTGGCATTGGTGGCCACGAGGTTTCGGGGTAGAGCCGCAGCTTGGTGGCAACAACTTAAACTCGCTAGGAATCGCGCGGGAAAACCTAAACTTTCTGACTGGGAGAAGATGAAACGAAAGTTGCGTGAAGAGTTTCTACCTCACAATTTTACGAGATTGATGTACCAGAGATTGCAGAATCTGCGTCAAGGCATGAGGTCTGTTGATGAATATACAACCGAGTTCTATCAGTTGTTGGTGCGAAACGATATAGAGGAGACACAGGATCAGTTGGTGTCGCGCTACTGTGGTGGGTTGCGTACACAAATCCTTGATATGGTTAATCTTTTCGATCCCGTGACAGTAATTGAGGCGCATCAGAGGGCTTTACAATTGGAGAAGACATTGTCGCGAAAATCTAATAGTGGACAGACGCTGAATTTCGGAGGAGGAATGAGCAGTCGAAACAGAGCAAGTAGTTCCAGCGAAAATACTGGAAGTCGACCAGGTGTTAGTGCTAGCAGTAGTTCATATTCTGGTCCACGAAACCCGACAAACATCGTTCAAACTCCCAGGGCAACCACGGGCGGATTTCGGTGTTTTGGATGTGGAGAAACGGGTCACAGACTGTCTGAGTGTTCAAGGCCAGCAAAGAGGGTAGTATTTATTGACCCGGCAAAATTTAATGAGGAAGATGCGGAAATAGTTGAAGAACCACAATCAGAAGCGGAGGAAGTGAGTGAGGAACTGGTAGATGGTGACACCGGAACGATGTTGATGGTGCGACGTACCTGTTTGGCATCGAGAACTGGAGAAGGAGAGTGGCTTCGAAATAACATCTTTCAGTCTACTTGTACCATCCTTGGTAAGGTGTGTCGATTTGTCATAGACGGGGGAAGTTGTGAGAATATTGTGTCAGTCGAAGCAGTACAAAAGTTAGGGGTGACGACAGAAAAACATCCAAAACCATATAGACTAGCTTGGCTGCAAAAGGGGGGAGAGGTGACTGTATCACAGCGGGCGCTAATTTCGTTTTCTATGGGAACCAACTACAAGGATCAGATGTGGTGTGATGTGGTGGACATGGATGCATGTCACTTACTGCTAGGGAGGCCATGGCAATATGACAGAAAAGTGTATCATGATGGGTTTAAGAATACCTATTCTTTCGTTTTCCATGAAAAAAAAATTGTGCTATTACCGAGCAAACCATCTGAGAAGATTAAGGCGCATGGCGATAATACTAACCTGTTATCATATGCAAAATTCGAGTTAGAGATAAAGGAAGCAGAAACAGTGTATGTGTTAATGGGAAAAGAAACACAGGCTGATATGGAGGTTCCTAGTGCGGCAGCTCCTCTGATTTTGGAGTTTGCTGATGTGGTTCCGGAAGAATTACCTGAAGGACTACCACCTCTACGTGACATTCAACATCATATCGACCTAGAGCCAGGAGCTATGTTGCCAAACAAACCACATTACAGAATGAGTCCCACTAAGCACGAAGAGTTACGAAGGCAGGTTGAGGAGCTACAGTCAAAGGGGCATATCCGTGAGAGTCTAAGTCCATGTGCTGTTCCCGCCTTGTTAATTCCCAAGAAAGATGGAACCTGGAGGATGTGTGTCAACAGTCGCGCAATTAATAAGATCACAGTAAGGTATCGCTTTCCAATTCCGAGACTAGATGATTTGTTAGATCAATTGAGTGGGGCACATGTGTTCACCAAATTGGACCTGAAGAGTGGGTATCATCAGATTCGTATTCGACTTGGGGATGAATGGAAGACAACGTTCAAGACGCGAGAGGGATTATATGAATGGCTAGTCATGCCCTTTGGGTTGTCAAACGCGCCTAGCACCTTCATGAGAGTGATGAACCAAGCCCTTCGACCATTTATCGGTAAGTTTGTTGTTGTTTACTTCGATGATATCTTAATTTATAGTGCAAACCCCGAGCTGCATCTTCAGCACATTCGGGAAGTGTTATGTGTGTTGCGTAGAGAAAAATTTGTTGCTGCAGCCAAGAAGTGCATTTTTCTGACACCAAAGGTGTTATTTTTGGGATATATTATTTCTGGAGAGGGTCTACAGGTGGATGAGTCCAAAATAGAGGCAGTGAGGCAGTGGCCGCGACCGAAAACAATTACTGAGGTACGGAGTTTCCATGGATTGGCATCATTCTACCGCCGGTTCATCCCGCACTTTAGTAGCATTATGGCACCTGTCACTGAGTGTATGAAAGTGATAACTCTTATTTCTACACGTTGTGTAGCCCCTTACTTTCATCTTTTATGCTTGTTTTCTGGGTAAAACCGGGTATTTAACGTTTTAAATAAGTGTTTCAGGTAATTTTTCATCACAGGGGCTAAAGTGCAAAAATAGAGAAATATTGGGGCAAAAGTGTAATTTTTGAAAGTTGGTTTTGCGCCCTTGTTCTGCGTTAAGGGGCAGCAAAAATGGGCGCAGAAAGGGACCAGAACTTCATTTTTTTGTAATTCTGCGCCCTAGGGCGCAGAATAGGGCGCAAAAGCCAAGGCGGAATTTCGACGAAAGTTTCCTGCAGAATGCTCAACTTGTGGGGGCCATATCTCTCTCCTCCGATCGAACTGGATTTCGTGCTATATATGGTTGGAAAGATCCAGAAGTCTTCTTTCCAACGGTTCATCAAGAACACGATTCCAATGTTTGTGGAGAAAGTTATGCCCGTTTCCGTAACGGTGCGTGCTGCTGGAAAGTCATCCGCGAGACCCCCCAAAAATCTGCCACTTAAGGGCATTTTCGTCTTTTCCCCTCAATTCTGACCTAAACCCTTCTCCCCACTATATATCCCCTCTTCTCTTCAGTTCTTTCAGACCCCCTTCACTCCCTCTCTCTCTCTTCCGCCCCACTCTCTCTCTCTTCCATTTTCTGCAATTTCTTCACTTTCTCACCAAATAAGGAGAGGATCCAAGCTCCCATGGAGGTTTTTCCTCCATGGGAGGCTACCATACATCACAACCACCACGTTTTCCACTTCCTCTACCACAATTGAGAGTAGATTGCAAGGAGATAGGAGGGGTTTTTGACCAATTTCGAGCCAAGCATGGAAAGGAGCTCTTGGAGGAATTTCTTCAAGGGTTGTATCTCCTTTTACTCATTCTCTTTGTATTTCTTATTTTCTTAATTGTGTAACCACCAATTTGGGGATTTTGTAAACCTACAATTATTGCAATATATGTATGATTGCTCTTATGTTCTTTGAGTTTTGTTCTACTCTTTGTTTTATTCATGATTAAATCTCTTGTTGTGATATTCATGTGTGTGATGGGTCTAAATTGATATGTGTCCATGAATGGGATTAGGAGTAGTGTAATTTAATTTAGGAGTAGAGATAATTTAACATCCCATGATTGTTGATTGATTGATGGATGATCCAAAATGCCATGTATAGAATGATTTGAGTGTTGAGTATTAGCTCTAAAGAGTAGGAGAAGTTTGATTGATGCATGTATTTGCTAAATTAGACTTTGGTTCTATATTCTTGTACTTAATGGGTCTTTGTTTCAAAGGCACAATTGCTCACCAATGGCTTGGGTTGGGTGATGAATTGATTTAGGGATAATTCCCAAATCAAGAGAATGAACCCCTAGCTTAAATTGAATGGTCTTAATGTAAAGCAATCAACTTGTTGCATGTAGTTGTTTGGTAAGCTTGTTTCCATTTTTAGCCATCCTAGGGAGATTGATAAAACCGAATCCGTGTCTAGAGTAAAGATAAACTGAACTCCTCTTGTGCTTGTGTAGTTATATGGGTATTTCATTGCTTAATGCTTTCACTCGGTTAGCCACCTTGTGGATGATATTTAGGCTATGTGTTATATATTGCGTGGTTCACATTAACATGTCCAGCGTGATATCCTCTACATTTGACCAGACAGTGAGAGATACACTAGGCTGGCGTGTAGAGCTCGTGTGTGTGTCCCACAGTCCTTAATGAATCCAAGCATTTATGCATGGATGTAATCTCTAAGACATCGAGAGAGATTAGAGATTAATTAAGGGGACACGAGCATATAACATACGTGTTGTATGGGTATCTCGTATACTTAATGCTTTCACTTGGTTGCCATCCCGTATTTGGTTAGCCATTGTGAATGAATTATTGGCTGTAGTATGGCCCACGCGGTTGTGCATTAAATGCCCAACGAAATAACCACTGTATATGACCAGACAGTGAGAGATACACTAGGCTGGCATACAGGGCTCTTGTATGTGTGTGCCACGACACTTAATGAATCCATACATTGTGTGGATATGATTTCTAAGACTCGAGAGATATTAGAGATCAATTAAGGGGACACGAGCCTATGATATACTTGCATATTAAGGGACTAAGTGAGTCTAGCACTTAATTAGGAGGATTGTTACGGTTGAATCGTTTCTCTAGTGTACACCACATTTCATGCATCTCTCCATTCCATCCTATCCATGTACATATTATAGTATATAGTTTATTTATTTATATTATCATTTACACTTTTCCGCAACCGCAACACACGAGTTCTCTCGGAGTGTTGTAATAATAGCTAGAACCGGTGATGGTCGGCGAATCCCACCTCCCTGCGGAACGATACCCTCACTTGCCGCTTTGCTAGTCCTTGTGACTCGCGCGCTAGCGAGGTCGAACTTAAATGTTCATCTTTTGACCGACATCTCAACGACGTGTCGTCAGAAAGGAGTCAAGTTTCAGTGGACGACCGAAGCGGAAGAAGGTTTTCAGCAAATCAAAGAGAAATTGACTACAGCCCCTATACTCGTTCTACCAGATTTTTCTCAACCATTTGAGCTGCATAGTGATGCTTCTAAGGTGGGCATCGGAGCTGTTTTGAGTCAAGGTGGGAAACCGGTGGCATATTTCAGTGAGAAACTGTCGGGGTCTCGAGTACGTTATAGCACATATGACATAGAATTCTATGCTGTGGTCCAAGCGGTGAAACATTGTCGGCATTACTTATTCCACCGAGAATTCATTCTATACACCGATCATGATTCATTGAGACATCTCCACAGTCAAGAAAAAATTTCTTCCCAGCATGCTTCATGGTCAGCTTACCTTCAACAATTTACATTCGTTCTGAAGCACAAAGCAGGTGTTACGAACCGGGTGGCTGATGCTCTGAGTCGAAGAGTCAATCTGTTATCAACAATGGTTGTCCAGGTTCCAGGTTTTAACTCTTTTCGTGAATTATTTGATTCGGATCCACACTTTTCAGAGATAATGGCTGTTGTTCGAGAGGGAAAAGATTCAGAATTTGTATTGGTAGATGGGTTCTTATTTCGGGGAAATCAACTTTGTATTCCCGAGTGTAGTTTGCGGCTGCAAATTATTAAGGAAATACATGGGGAGGGTCACATGGGCAGAGATCGCACTCTTCAGTTAGTCAAGGCATCGTACTTTTGGCCAACAATTCGGAAGGAAGTAGAGAGATATGTGGAACGTTGTCGGATTTGTCAAGTGTCCAAAGGGAAAGCGACTAATGCCGGTTTGTACAGGCCATTACCGATTCCTACTCAACCATGGACGGACTTGAGCATGGATTTTGTTTTGGGACTGCCAAGAACCCAACGAGGATGTGATTCCATCTATGTAGTGGTTGACCGATTTTCCAAGATGGTTCATTTTATCCCGTGCAAAAAAACTACTGATGCTGTCAAGGTCGCCCAATTGTTCTTCTGAGAGATTTATCGCCTTCATGGATTACCTTCGTCAATTGTTTCTGACCGGGACACTTGATTCCTCAGTCACTTCTGGCGGAGCCTTTGGAAGATGGTCAATACAAGGTTGGATTTTAGCAGTGCATATCACCCGCAAACGGATGGGCAGACAAAGGTGGTGAACCGAGCGCTCGGAGATTTGCTGAGATGTCTGGTAGGAGAAAATGTTCGGTCATGGGATTTGAAGTTGAGCCAAGTCGAATTTGCCTACAACCATGCTGTCAATAGGAGTACCGGCTTCAGTCATTTTCAGGTTGTGTACTCAATGGTTCCTCGAAGCCCTATAGACCTGATTCCTCTACCTAGCAAGACTAGAGTTCATGGGAAAGCTGAAGATTTCGTTCAAGGGTTACAAGAAGTTCATAAGCAGGTGCAAGAAAATTTGTTGCAATCGGTAGAGAAATACAAGCTGGCCGCGGACAAGAAAAGGCGTCATTTGGAGTTTGATGTGGCCGATTTTGTATGGGCAGTCCTCACAAAGGACAGGTTTGCTGTGGGGGAGTATAACAAAATTGCTGCTAAGAAGATAGGACCGCTGGAAATTGTGGAGAAAATTAATCCAAATGCGTATCGCCTGAAACTTCCCAGCCATATTCGAACTCATAATGTCTTCAATGTCAAGCATTTGATCCCTTTCCATGGTGACTCCTCTGATGATGATACCGTGATAAATTCGAGGATGAATTTTCTCCAACCTGGGGAGAATGATGCGGCGGATCAACTGGCATTAGATTATTTGGAGGGGTGGGATTTGAAACAAACCAAGTAAGACCAAACCCGGGCGACGGAATCAGAATGACTTGAAATTTTGACAGCTGATGCGTTTCGGCGTTTCCGGAACTACTACGCAGCTTTGCTGCGTAAGCACATCCTTTTTTAGGCAAATTCTGTCGTTTAGGCCTTGAAGTTGCAGTTTTTGCCGTTTTAGGAAAGTTTCTTTTTCGCAATAAATTGAGTTTCCCAATTCCAAATCGACTTCCGTCAATTCTGGAGTGTTTAGGATTCTCAGTAGAATTAGTTTTTGCTTTAAATTCATTTTTGCCTTTTTTGGTAAATTTTCGTTTTTAAGTCGTTTTCTTGCTTTCTAAGGAATTCGATTAGGTTTAGGATTTGTTTTGCTTTAAATAAAGTTGTAGGCCGAATTGGCCATTCAGTTTTTGATTTATAAAATTTAGAGTTTTCTCTAATTATCCCAATTTCGGTATTCTTCGTGAATCAACGAATTGAAGCCTAACTTTCCGGTATTTGTGCGCAAATCAACGGAACTTTAGTAGGTTGTTTCTAATCGTTTTTACGCAGGTTTTTCTCGACAGAGCTTCCGCTACATCACATTCCTCCTCTGCTTTGGCATTTGCGTTATGATAATGATAAGAATGCAATGAAAGTGGCTAATTCCCAACCGAATTGATGACCCACTTCCACACTTTAAGGCCTTCAACAGACTTAATATTGAAACAACGTTATGTTTTTCTTGATGTAATTTCCCAAAACAAACAAGGAGCAGAGATGAAGAAAAAGAAACACTTTGCAAGAAGAACTTTCATGCAAGCAATTCTATGCAAAAACTTAGTAAAGAAGAGACTACAAAAATTTATCAAAATGCTGTCACCAAATCATCACCTCAAAAATTTATCTAGACAAATGAGAGGGAAAAGAAAAAAAAATACCAAAGACTTACTGATTAGTTTTATCATATGGCTTTTTCAATGTCTGATTGAAATCTTTTCTCATATTCCCTCTAATCCCTCCAATAGTTTCACACATTTGGACTTTGCCACTTCTAGATGCGGCGGGACAGCGAGACGGTTGCCGTAAGAAGACGACCGGACGGCGAGGATGAAGGGGCGACAGCTTATTTCGCGATGGCTTCGGGTTAGGTGGGTTTCCGGTCACCTCCACGTTGTAGGCATGCGGCGCGGCAACGAATTTGGCGGTGCGGCGCGACGGTTTCTGATTTCTGACGAGCAGACAGCGACGGCGACTTCAGGATGGCTTCGGGTTAGGGGAGAATTTGGGGGAATTTCCTCCCATATTGGGTTGCATGCTTTCATTAAGGGCAATTAAGTCATTTAGGTCATTTGAGAGTAGACCTGGCACGGTTCCGGTTCCGGTTTCGGTTTCGGTTTCGGTTCCGATTCCCATTCCGATTTCGGTTTTGATTCCGATTCCGATTCCGATTCCGATTCTGAACCGACAGTTTCGGTTCCGGTTTCGGTTCCGGTTCCGGTTTCGGTTCCATGGTTTGGTGGAACCGGAACCGGAACCGCTATTTGCCGGTTCCGGTTCCGGTTCCATAGGATCCGCCAGTTTTGAGCCTTTTTTTTTTATTTTTTTATTTTTTTTTATTTTTTTTTTTATTTTTTTTTATTTTTTTATTATACCAAAAAAAAAAAAAAAAAAAAAAAAACTTCTAAGTTCTAACTTGACAACTTGTAACTTATAACTTTATAAGTATATAAATGACAAATTACAAAATTAAATTAAATTCATTGGGTTATTATTTGAATAAAATAAACAAATGACAAATTACAAAATTAAATTAAAATAAAACTAAACAAAATGACAAATTACAATTTACATTTCATTGGGTATTTGGAAATTGAGTCACCCAAATTTTAAAAATAACATAAAATAAATAAATGACAAATTACAAAATTAAATTAAAAAAAAAACAAAAAAAAATAATAATATGTAAACTTATTAGCCTTGCACTTAATTTTTACCACAATTAAGTTGCCCACGTATCCTCTTGGGGGGGTTTAGAGGAATCAAAGGCCACGTAGTTCTCATACCTTTTATTGCAGGTTTGGTGATGACGTGGAGACGGTGGAGTCATGGACTAATTTTTATTACAGGTTTGCTATTCCGGCTCCACTGCTCCAGAGCCTTTAGGTTCATCATCTTTAAAGAAATCGTATGTTAGCTCCTGATCGATTTCTTGTTGTCTGTTTTCCGCCTTTGTCCGATCATCAACACAAACCTGTATCTGAAGTGCTTTTGGTCAAGCACGAACGTCTTTCATCTAAGATATTTCCCCCGGCGCTGAACTCTTGTTCCACCGCCACAGTAGAAAGAGGTGTTGAAAAAATATTTTTGGCTATCATAGCCATGATTGGATAGTACTCTGTAGCTTCATTCCAATATTTTAAAATATCAAATGCTTTTGTAAACTCACAAGAAGAAGCTAGATAAGATTCAAGCTCGGAATACGAACCGAAGCTTGATGAAGAACATCTTGGTTTTTTGGTTTTTTTTAATAACATACTATACCCTAAATTCAAAAATCCAGAGGAGGATGATGGAGGCTGAGATGCAGTTTGTGTTCGTGTAACATCTATGTTCGGTGAGGATCCATACAATGTAACATATTCATCATATAAACTATACAATAATTTCTTAACTCTACCACAACACGCTTCAACATCATATTGCATATTTAAACCTTTTTTGCCATAATAACCATCTAGATAATAAGATAAAGATTGTAATTTACAACGTGGATCAAAAACCATAGCAATCAAATAAATATTTGGAAACTCCTCATAATAATTTAACCATTTTGCCTTCATAGCACTAACGGCTTCCGCTATTGCTTGGTCAGATTCACAATAAAAAAATGCACTAGCAATATTAATACTCTCAATAATAAATAAATGTGTTGTAGGAAAATAAATACTAGATAAATTATTTGTAGCATTATGAAAATTTTTTAACAAATTGAAAACATTGTAACAAGCATCCCAATGAGTTTCAAAAAGTTCAATGGTAGGAACATGAAATTGAATAAAAGAAACTAATAAATCCCTATACTCATAACTTTGAGCAAGCATTTTATAAGTAGAATTCCAACGTGTTGGAACATCACGAGCAAATTTAACGACACGTCTACCATTTTGTTTACAATATCTTGCCCATGCTTTCATTGTAGAAGGCTGTCTCCATAAAAACATTAGGGCTTTTCTAATAGGTACAATAAATTCTCCAAGAGTTTCTAATCCTTTTTGAATACATATATTTAAAACATGGCATGCACACCTTTGATGAAAAAATGTACCACCAAGAAAGGGTTTGCATAAATCAATTAAAAATGGAATAGCAGCGGTATTGGCAGAAGCATTATCAAAACCAATTGCAAAAATTTTGTTTTCAATATTATACTCTGAAAAAATAATTCTAAGCTGTCTATAAATATTCTGAGTAGTGTGTGCATCATCAAAAACTCTAAATGCAAGAATTCTTTTTTGGATAGTCCATGCATTATCCATATAATGGCAAGTGACACTCAAGTATGAATGCGATTGCCAATGGTCAGTCTATATGTCGGCACATACGCTAACACGACCATTATATTTTTCAAAATATTTTTCTAACTTTCTTTTCTCTCTCAAATAAATCTTTTCAAGTGTTTGTGTGAGCGTGGATCTAGGGACACGGCATGCAGCAGGGTTTAATGCTTGTCGACAATAGTTAACAAAACCAACCCTTTCACCAAAACCGAATGATAAGTGTTCTACTGCTTCCATCCTAGCTAATTCTTCTCTATTTTGTTCATTAGTATAACGAAATAATTGTTGGTTAGGAGTAGCGTACCTGGGAATTTGTGATTGTGACCTCGTTCTGGTCATTGCGTCTGGATGTTTGGTTTCAATATGCTTCCAATAAGTGCCATATCCTCCGGATTTGCTCCACTTATATGTTTTGGTGCAGTAATTGCAAGCCGTTACATAGTCTCCATCTTCTTTCCTAACTTTCTTCATATGTTTGGCGAAGAGATCAGATTTGTTCCGCTTCTGTATCAGATCTTCCTCCTCTTGTAGTTCCACTTCCGGTGGATCATAACCAAAACCCGGAGGTGTATCAATATCAGGCATATTTTCTGACTGGCTTGTCAAATTGGGGGTGGTGTCATTGGGATCGGATTCAGAAATTATTAGAGGGGGAGTAGGACAGTTTAGGCCTAGGTCTTCAGCATAGGCCCAACGTTGCAGATAATCGTGATAGGTGGAGTCGTTATGACCGAGATTATCGATCATAGGACTCTTACCTTTCATCGAAATTGAACGCCTAGGATCGTCACGGCCGTGACCCCTTCCACTTCCACTTGCCATTTAAAAATAAATTTGGGAGAGAATTGGAAACTTAGAACTTAGAACTTAGAAGAATAATGGTATTAGACTATTAGTAGAAATGTAGAATAGTAGATACTATGTAGTAAAGTACAAAAGTAGTAAACTAGTAATTGCAAATAAATGAAAATGAAATTGGAAAGTTAGTAATTGACTAATTGGAATTAAATAAATTGGAAATAAGATTAATTGGAAATTAAATTAATTGAAAATAAAATATATTGGAAATAAAATAAATTGCAAATAAAATAAATTGAAAATAAAATATATTGGAAATAAAATAAATTGCAAATAAAATAAATTGAAAATAAAATATATTGGAAATAAAATAAATTGCAAATAAAATAAATTGGAGATAAAATAAATTAGAAATAAAATAAATTGTAAATAAAAAAAAATTGCAAATTGCAAATAAAATTAATTTCAAATAAAACAATTACAAAATGAAATAAATATTAAAAACCTTGGAAACTTGGAGATTGAGAGACTTGAGAGTGTTGGAGAGAATAGAGAGAATTGAGAAGAAATTGGTGTGAGGAAAAATGAAATGGGGGGGTAGGGGTATTTATAGAAAAAAAAGAAAAGAAAAAAAAAGGAAAAAGAAAAAGAAAAAGGGGTAGCCGTTGGAGGCCCAACGGTAACCCAAAAAGAAAAAAAAAAAAAAAAAAAATTGTGCGAACCGGCGGTTCGAACCGGAACCGGCCTCCTCCAGTTCTGGTTTCGGTTTTTTCGGTTTCGGTTCCGGTTCTGGTTCGGTTCCCTGGTTCGAACCGGAACCATGCCAGGTCTATTTGAGAGGATATTTGTAATTCAGCCCCTCTAAAAGAGCATTTTTGCTACAATCCCTTCTAAATTTAGTCACCAACTCACCGTCAACACCATTAATTTCTTTTTGGGGTAATTACCCTAGTGGCCATCAACTTTTGCCACAACTATCAAAATGGCCACCAAATGGGGAAATGGATGGAAAATGGCCATTTTTGGCAAACATTGTTACACTAATGGTCATTCCATCCATTTCCATCCATTTCCATCCAATGAATGGTATTTTGGTAAATAAGTGGATGACATTAATTTATTTTAGATGTTTTTTGGAAATCAATTTTTTCTTTTGTTTTTTGAAACAAATAATTATATTTAGTGTGTATATACGTATAGCATATCTCAAACAAATATATATAAGGCGTAATTACCAGAGACGGAAATTTTAAGGCGTAATTACCAGAGTGAAAATTTGTTAGACTTGATAAACCATTAAGTACCATACTCTTCTAGTTGCTGAAAACAATCTCATCTTCTTTTATATCTCCCTCATTTGCTACTACTTCTGTCATCTGTGAGCAATTAGATATTTTTATCTCTGTGAGTCGCACCAGACTTTTGGTTGTTGAGGATGTTACCAAGTATTTCAATGTGTTGCATATAGTTGTTAGGTTCTGGAAATTTGTAGAGGATGGTGCTAGATCAATCAATTTGTGACAACTCCATATGACTAAAGCTTCAACACTTTGAAGGACCAATTTGGTGTCTTGTTTCCAAATATGCTCAAGCTTATAAAGCGAACGGAGATGTAAACTTTTTATTTGTGGATATTTCTCAACTTCTCCATATGGCAATATCTCTTCATACCAACTATCCCACAGTTGACGTATTTCCGGATGGTGAAATCGTTGAAGGATGTCAAGTGGGAAAATTTTTGATTCGTCATTGCAGATCTCAAGACATTTAAGTTTGCAAAAGAGGTGTTCTGAAAACTGGATCCATGATATCATCTTGTCAGCCTGTCCACTTAATATCAGTTCCTCTAAGTTGGGGAAAGAAACCTGGTCATGAACAATCAAATAAAAACAAATCAGACTTGTGTTCCCTCCAACGACTTCAACAACTTTATAAACTTTCAAAATGGAAATAAGATGACCAAGTTAGACTTGCAATCTAATCACTCTTGAACAGAATGTAAAAATATGGCACACCAAGAAAAATATAGCATAGGGGCATAGGGCTAGTCCATTTGATGCCAGAACACTCTACTAAATATTTTGTTTATGCTACCTTTAAATCACCCTATTAAAACAACAATTAATAAAATTACTTATGTAACTAAAAAAAAAAAAGTGGTTCATATAGGAGGTGTGACTTTACAATTTAAGAGAAATAAGTCTAGTACGTACTTTTTTGACCAAGAAGAGAGGTTGTTGCGCTAGTAAATGCCTCTCCTCCTTATTTTCTTGGAACCTATGTAATTTTGAAACGAATAACTCCATTTCGCAACAACCAGACACTTCCAACTTTTTTAAAGCTGGCCATTTTGATGTACGTAGTCCACAATAGAAAGTTGTAAGTTGATGTAAGCCCTCGAGTTTTAGGAAGGTTACCCTTGGAAAGACAAACCTACTAGAAGTTGTTTCTTCTTCCTTTTCCTTTGCAACAATCTCTTCCAGTCCACAATAGTGAATAGCAAGCTTTTCAAGTTGTGGTAGACTCCTGGCAATGGAGGCTGGAAAGAGATATTCCAGACTCTTACAATTACCAACTTTCACGCTTTCTAGATTTTGAAAGGACAACATTCCTCCGGGATTCTTATTGAATATGTGCTTCAGTTTTGGCAGAAAAGAAATATCCATTTCTCTTAACTGAATTACTGCTGGAGTATGTGATTTTTCAAAGTTCATGACCCCTTGGATATCAAATATCACTTCTAATGAATTACAATTACAGACGTATAGAAACTCCAGTCTCGAGAATCCTTCAAGCATCAATAGCTTGTTCAGCGTTTAATTGTCATTGATTTTAGATTGCAAAATAAATCCTCAGCAAGCTGTTGCTCCTGACATATTATCTTCAAATTATCTAAATTGAAAACTTCTATATTTTCCAAGCTAATCCATCCTGCAACATTCAAGCCACCAAGTTAATTACAAATATTCTATCCAATTCTAACAATTGTAATTGAATAGTACAGGGAACTATTTATCAAGAAAAGTAAAGAAAATTATTGGAAACCAGGAACATATGAAAAAGAGGGGAAATATAAATTAATTGGATGTTTAGAAGATAAAACTAGCTAAATATTTTATATTACGGCTGCCTCAATGAAGAAGAGTAATGCTAAATTGTCCAAAAAATTTGCCCAAATGATATCTCCGAACAAAATAACAAATATGGTTATATGACTTTTTAAGTTTGACAAAGAAAATATAGTTAGTTTAGTTCATTGGTGTGCCTTAACAATTTAAAAGAAATAAGTTTTGTACCTTTTCAACCAAGAAGAGAGGTTGTTGCGCTGGTTGGCCCTCCTTGCTGTTTTCTTGGAAGCTACATAATTCTGAAGCTAATATTTCTATTTTGTCACAATGAGACATTTGCAACGCCTTTAAAGCTGGCCATTTCGATGTATGTGCTTCACGACAGAAAGTTGTAAGTTGATGTAAGCCCTCGAGTTTTAGGAAGTTTACTCGTGGAAAACAAGCCTAGAAGTTGTTTCTGCTTCGTTTTCGTTTGAAACAATCGCTTCTGGTTCACAATTGCGAATATCAAGCTTTTCAAGTTGTGGTAAACTCCTAGCAATGGAGGCTGGAAAGAGATATTTCAGACTCTTACAATATGATACTTCCACACGTTCTAGGTTTTGAAAGGACAACTTTCCTTTGGGATCCTTATTCCATATGTGCTTCAGTTTTGGTAGAAAAAACATTTCCTCTCTTAACTGAATTACTGCTGCAGGATGTGATTTTTCAAAATTTACCTCTGGAATATCAAATATCTCTTCTAGTGAATTACAATTCAAGACAAATAACAACTCTAATCTCGAGAGTACTTCAAGCGTATTTAACTTAAAAATAGTCAATAGCCTGTTGCAACGTCTAACTATCATTGATTTTAGATTGCAAATAAAATCCTTGGCTAGCTGCTCCTACTGACATATTATCTTCAAGTTATCTGAATCATAAATTTCTATTTCTTCCAAGCAAGGGAATGTATCCTGCAACATTGGAACCACTGAAATAATTTCAAATATTTTTTCCGATTCTAGTGATTCTAATTGAAAATTACAGGGAAATATTTTTCCGATTGCAGCGATTCTAATTGAAAATTACAGGGAAAATATAAATTAACTTGATGTGGTATATATACACAGAGACGGAGCTAGGGTTGGGTTAGGGTGGGCTCACCCTAACTTTAAAAAAAGAATGAAAAGTTTAAAAAATATATATTAATGCTGAACATCTCTAACCTTCACTCCACCAGTCCACCGCACACTGCTCGAGGGAATTAATATCAATTTTTTATCTTAAATAATCATTGTCGTTCAACTTTCCCATTTGTCCAACTTCTTTATCGATATCATCATATCAAGAAGACAATAATTCATCTTCAATTAGGTTTTTCTTTTCCCAAAACAAACTTACAATTCCTCTCTGTGGCTCTGCCTCATTCTCTCCATAAACACAAGGAGGCAACATTCATCTAGTCCATACGAAGTCTCTCTAGGATCTTCCAATTATGTATGTTTTTATGAATATTGTTATTTATTGAATGAATTTCTTTTTTTTCTTTTTTTTTTTTTTTGTTGAAATTTACATACATGTTTGTTTATTTTATTTTATTTTTGACAAACCAAACTAACAATTCTTCCCTGCTTCAATCTCTCCAGAAACACAAGGAGGAAAACCATTCATCCAGATGAAATCTATCCACTTTGTTGTTCCAATTAGATATGTTTTTATGAATATTGTGAATTTAAATATTTTGTTTTGTAATAAAATTTTAGCATTAATCTAATTATTAGTTATTCTAATTTTAATTTACAAACTAACATTACTATTGAATGAATTTCTTTTTATTTTGGTTGAAATTTAGATACATGCTTTTAATTTTATTTATTTATTGGTTTTTAATTATTCTTTTATTTTTATATTTGTTAGTAATTAGTAATATAAGTGTACATTTATTTCCCTATAAGTGAATTGAATGCTCCATTATAACTAAACTAAACTAATGATTAAATAATTATAATTTTTTAGGAAGTAATGAATTAGATTTCTTTTGACAATTAACATTGTATTGTATATTTCAAATAAATCAACTAATATTATAATATAAGAACCTTGTATATGTAAATAATTTGTTATTTCTTGACGTATATAGAAGTAATAAAATAAGGATCAATTTAATGATTTATTTTTGTATCTTTTTGTTATTTATATAGGTCATAATGTAAAAACGAAACATATACCATTATTTCGATAAAAAAGTTGATGGTAATTCATCATGTAGGCCAAAAAAAAAATCTCGTATTGTTAATGATCGGAAAAAAAAAAAATCTAGCCCACCCTGGGTTTAATCCTGGTTACGTCCCTGGTAATATACATACCTTATTGACCATGAAGAGAGGTTGTTGTATTCGGATATCACGTTGACCCTCCTCATTATTTCCTTGGAAATTGAATAATTCTGAAGCAAATAACTCTATTTTACCACAACCACTCATCGTCAACTTCTTTAACATTGGCCATTCTGATGTATATAATTTGGGATAGAAAGTTCTAAACTCACGAAAGAGACCATATGTGGAAAGACAAATCTAGCAGCTGCTTTTGCTTCTCGTTCCTCCAAAACAATCTCTTCCGCTCCACAATCCTCCACATCAAGCTCTTTTACTTTTTGATAGGAGAACAATTCTCGAGACCATCTCTTCTTACTTTGCTCTTGGACTCATAATCTGTGGTCTTGTTGCATGGATTGGTGGGGGGTGAGTAGTTGTGTTAATGAATCCCTGAAGAGCTGGGCGAGTGGGTGGGCTGGCATGTGCCCGGAAGCTAAGTGCAATCGGGCTTGGAATTCGCTTTTCTTCGCTGTGGTGTGGACAGTTTGGGAGGTTAGAAACAAGTTCATTTTCAATGGTATTTCGAGTGTCCTTTCTCAAGTGGCTGACCTAGTGAAAATGAAGGTTGTATGGTGGTTCAAATTTCATCAGAAAGGATTGAAAGATTCGATTACGTCTTTGCTCTTAGATGTGAAGGAACGCTGCACTGAAGATTATCAACCAATTCAGAAGAAGGCGACCAGCTGGAGTCCTCCTGTCTCTGGGTCCTTCAAATTCAATGTGGACGGATCCGCAAGGGGGAAACTTGGTCATGCAGGGATAGGTGGGATTCTGAGAGATTATTCTGGAAAGGTGAGAGGTTTGTTCTCCTTTTATATGGGGGTCTTGGATTCGAATACGGCGGAAATCTTGGCGATACATAAGGCTTGTGAGCTGTGCGTAAATTCTGCAGAATTAGTTGGGAAAGAAGTTACCATTGTTAGTGATTCGAAGGTGGCTGTGTCCTGGGTCAATGGTGAAGGTTTAGGGAGCTTAAATCATGTTCACTTGATTTATGACATTAGAGGGTTTCTTAGTTTGTTGGTAAATGCTTCTGTTGTGTTCAATAATAGGTCAACAAACTCCTTAGCTGATTCGTTGGCTAAAAAGGGGTCAGCTATGGGAGGGGATAGATTAGTGTGGGATCTCTAATGTGCTTGCTGGGTTGATTTGGGGCGTTGCTTGGGATTGGCAGGCCTGTGTCTTTCTTTTGCCCTGTTGTTTCCTCTGTTTCTGCGGCTCTGTCTGTTGTTGTTTGTTTGGGCTGCTGTTTGTGGCCTCCTTGAATAAATTTTACAGTTAAAAAAAAAAAAAAAAAAAAAACAATTCTCGAGAATCCTTATTCCATATGTACTTCAATTTTGGTAGATTTTCTATATGCAGGAAATGTAATTGAGTTACTATTGTAAGATGTGGCTCTTCAAAATCTACCCCGTGGAGATCGAATATATGTTCTACTGAAGAACAGTTACTAACAGTTAAGGACTCCAACCTCAGGATTCTTTCAAGCATGCTAGATTGAAAAACAGTTACTATCTTATTGCACCATTTAACTGTCATTGATTTTAGATTGCGAAAAGATTCATCAGCAAGCTGTTTATGCCATATCATCTTCAACTCATGTGCACCGTCAATTACTAATTCTTCTAAACAAGGGAATGCAACTTGCAGCACTCAGACCATTAAATTATGAATAACGAGAAAATATTTATGCAAAAGAAAAGAAACCGGTTGGAAATATGACATAAGTATATTATAATTCTCTAGTCAGGTCGGTCCTAAAAAACAATTTCAAGACCGAAGTTTTCCACAACATTATGTAACTAAACGTCTAGTTTCGTAACACAGTGGAATCAGTTATACAGCATTATGTAACTTCGGTCTGGAAAAGAATTCAGGACCAACCTGACCAAAGAAGCACCCCATAGGTATATATGTCTCGAAAATGATAAATTAATTCTAAAACTCAAAACTTAGTACAGCATACAAATTATGAAAGGTACAAACATTTATCCATTGTTAACATATTGGTAGAAAATAGATTATTGTTAACACACCTTTTCGTTGAAAAATGGGGTGAGAGTATCGACCTCCTCCTCCAAAATGACTTCGGAGGCAGAGCAGAAAACTGTGAGCTGTGGAAGACATGCTAAAGTCATGGAGCATAATTTCTTCAAGTGAATTTTATCTTCTTCTCTTCCAATAGAAAAAATCTGTGTCATATTTGCACAATCAAACACTTCAATTTCTTGCAGTGGAAGAGCTCTGGTAGTGGAGAATGAAAGATATTCTTCAGTTTTTCGCATTTTCCAACTATTATGGTTCTTAATTGGCAAAAGAACTTTGCTCCAAGTAGACCATTATATATCTTCTCCAAGTTAATCACCTTGTGAAGAACCAATGTCTCCAAGGAAGGGAAAGGATCACGAGATTCTGACTCGAAGCAGTCAACAACAGTAAGGAGGCATGGACCGTCTTGTACCCAGAGTTGCTCCAACTCTAGAAAACCTTGTCCATCCAATACAGAAAGGATGTTCTTAACACCTGGCGTTTTAGGATGGACATCCTCAAAGTCAAAATAGCTACATTTGGTTCCTAGATTGAGTTCCAACTTTCTGGATGTCTCATGTTGTTTCAATCGAAACCGGTGGTCCCATGAACACTGTCCTATGGTTATGTTGTACCTCTCCAACTTTTTGGAGAACAAGCCTTTTGATAGAACTTTGGTGTGCAGAATACTGATTTCCAGAGTGGTGGGGTGAGATAAACGCTTCAATTCATCAAGACAAGTCTTGCTTCTTCCTTGAACCTCCCATTGGATAGAGGTACCACCCAAATACAGTTCTTCTAATCGGGTTAAGCTTGATATGAAATTTGGTGGAATATCATCTGTTCAAATCTTACAACCTTAACCCAATCAATTTACATATTTCCACTGGCAACCTCATAATTTTAGAATCATGAAAGTTAAGGATTTCCAATGTCTTCAGCTCTCCAATTAAAGCAATGTCCTTAACTTTGCATTTATCCATACACAATGCCCGAAGATTTACTAAGAGACCAAGTGATGTAGGCAGGGACAATAAATCAAATCCAACCAAATGTAAAACTCTAAGCTCCAACATCCCAGTGAAAAACTCATCAGGGATTTTCAATGCATCCTTTGTTGTTTTCATATATAAAAATTTAAGATGCAGACATACCAACTCCTTTGGAAGCTCACTTATATTTTGTAAGGATATCCCACTGCAAGTTTTTAATGTATCCTTATCCACCCAATTCATTGGAACAACGTCATTTGTAACCATAAACATATGTTGATCTCTACAAGCAATTGAATTGGCAACAATACGTACAACATCATGCATTGAAAAACTTTCATTGTTAGTATCAAGCAACAAAGAGAGGATACCAGTTTTCGAACCAATGTACCTACTCTATCCCATGCTTCCTCCAAAGTATTGATACTTTCAAACATACCCAAACACCCCATATTTCAGCAAATTTCCAGTGGAAATATATCCCATCATACTGCAAAGTAAAAAAGTTGATTTAAGTTCTAACCTCTATGCTTTTGTATGCTGCTGCTGCCACTCCCTCAAAGTTTCTCACGGAAGGCCTTCTCAATTCTTGCAAGGCATTCTTCCATTCAGACTGTTTCTTGTTTTTTAATGCGCTTGCTGTTGTAACAATGGCAATAGGCAAATCTCCACATGCCTCAGCTACGTTCTTTGCTAAAACTTCCAAATCACTTTGTTCAATACAATCACCTGCTGTTGTGTTAAACAGATTCAAAGCTTCTTCATCCTTTAAAACATCCATACAGAAATTATGTTGAGAACCCATCGCTGTTAAAGCATCTAGATCTCTTGCTGTCAACAACAATTTGCATCCTTTATGGTCATCACCGAAAGGAATTCCCACCTTGTCCAACTCGAGTCTTGCCCATAAATTATCTAAAACTAAAAGAATCTTTTTCTCTTGCTCCTTTTCCTCCTTTTCCTTCTTGGGCTCTAAAATGTTAGATAGTAAGACTATATATCATATTATCATGTACATATTTATCGACTCTAAATTATTCCAACCATTACATATTTTGGTAGTTCTTAAAAGTAAATTATATATTTGTGGCAAATTGCCAACTCCACAAAAATAATCACAAGCTACTGATCATAAATGGTTTCACTAGTCTAAAAGGAATATAATAATGCAAAAGTTGTACGACATGTTAATTCTATAGCAAAACTGTAAACAATTTCTTGGAAAATGGAAACCAAAAAGTTCATGCACAGATGGTAAGATAGTAACATATATAAAATGGAAAACTTGTTCTGACCATTGAAGTGTACTTTGGTGTGCTCAAGACTCCTCGAGAGAAAATCCCTGTCTTCGTGCAACCAACCACTTGTAATTTTTCTAAACATGGGAATTCGAAACTGTAATTGTTATTGCAAAAGTTTGTAAGACTTGATAAATAACCAAGTTTCAAAACCTTCAACTTGTGAAAATTATTCTTGTTTTCTGTTATATAAACTTATATCCCAGATATCTCTTGCTACCACTTCTGTCAACATATGGGGCAGCCTTCTATTTCCATTTCTGTAAGTTGCACCAGACTCTTGGCTTTCGAAATGATGTCAATATGTTTCTCAATTCACCACAATTCCAAACATGCAGAATATTCAGGTTTTGGAAATATTCTGACGACAGCGGTAGATCAGGCAAACCACAATCCGATACAATCAGAATTTCAAGTTTATGAAGAATTAGGTCGTCTAGTTTGGTGTATTGTTTCTAGATGTTCTTCTTTATTTTAAGTCCGACGAGTTCTAAACCTTTTATGTGTACGAGCATCTCAGTATGTTTCTCGACCTCTTCTTGTGAAAATGTCTCCCTGTATAAACTGACGTAAAGAAATTTGAGTTTTGGAATTAGCCAATTGGGTGTTCCGAAAACTGAGCTTGCTATATATATTAGACTGAAGCTCTTTCCAGTTAAATGGTGCACAGTCTTACAATGTCCCAGATTCGAACTCAACTCCAATTTTTTTATCATGACTTTATAAGCTTGACATTGAAAAGATAAATGAAAGAAGAAATATATTTCTTGTACCTTTTCGACAAAGAAGAGAGATTGTTGCTCTGGGAGATTAAGTTTGGCCTCCTCATAATTTCTTTTTGAAGCTAATAACTCTATTTTCTCACAATCAGATATGCGCAATTTGATTAAGGCTGGCCATTTTTCAGTATGTCTACCAGGGCAGAGATCTGACATCGGAGGGCTGTTTTCGTGCTTTGGGAATGCATTCGGGTGCGAAATATCGATTACTTGCGGAGGAGGCAACAAGAAGAAGAGTAATGGCAAGGTCTGTAACCTTAGCTCTGATGACGGTAGTTCCGTCGCTCAATCATCATCATATGTTTGACACAGTGATAATGGCGGATTTAGGAATTCAATTGAAAAGCAATTCGTTGGTAAGAAGATCATCATCACCTTCTTTGTGTTTATTTGAAAACATATTTTGAAACTTTTGATTAAATTTTTAAAAGAAGTTTTTTTTTTCCTCAAAATCAATCGGATCGATCAAATTCGACCTTGTGTGGTTCTTCATGTGAATATCCGAGCCCCTACGTCCTGTAATTGTAAATGTGAGGGTTCTTGATTTCATGAATTTCAATATGCAGTACTTCTAGAGTTCTAGACATTAATTTATTGGAGTGTGTCGAATTTCATAACCAAATTAATTTTTGGTTTTAGTCTGGTGGGCCGGATTCTGTTGGGCCTTTTCTGTTTTTCGTTTTTGGTTTTCTTGTGTGGCCTGGTTTCGGGCTTTTGCCCTTGTGGGCCTTTTGTTGGGTAAGTTAGATTTGCAGCAAGTTTGGGGCTTGGGTTGTTGGGCTTTGTGTTGCCTTTGGGCTTTTAGTAGCTTTCGTTGGTGTCTCTTAGACCTCTTTAATAAAGTTTGCCGTTCAAAAAAGAAATTAATGAACATTGTTTATATCAAATTTCAAGATGTCTCCTTTTATATTTTTTTATCAGAATGATTTGTAAGATCATATGTTTCTTTTGCTAGTTGCATATATATTGTCTTAAGATTTCTCTACAAAGTAATTTGTATTCTGCATTGGTTTTCATGACTATATAATTCCAGGTGTATTAGTACTCCTCTAGAGAGTGATGTTTACTATTAAAAGTCATAATTATCAAATACGAGATCATCCATGTTTTTCATAAACTCAAGTTATCGACACTCTAATGTCACAATTTTGATGGGATTCCACATAAAAAACGTGTTTTCTACTATTCAAAATATTAAAAACAGTGTTTTCTACAAAAACAACTCACTACAAGAAAATGCATATTTTGTCACTAAATTATTTGTCACGTAAAGTACATTTTTTGTTAGTAAATACTTTTCGCAACTAATTTATTTTGGTCACATGTTAGTAGCGGTAGGCTGGATGCAAAAGGATTTTGCAACCAACAACCATTTAGTTACAGAAATATACACATTCTGCAACCATCTATTTAGTTGTAGATTGTATATGTGTTAGTCGCATAAGATTTAAAAAAATCAAAAACAATAGTTAATAATGGTACTTTCCAACTAAACATTTGGATGCAAAAACTTACATTTCGCAACCAAATAAATTTAATAGTCATTTTGCAACTAAACAAAGTTAGTCGTGAAATGTTATTTTCTGTGTCCAAATATTTGGTTGTATTTTAATAATTATTTTGCAACTAATCAAATTTAGTCACGAAATGTTAGTTTCTACATCCAAATATTTGGTTGTAAAAGTATTGTTCTATTTAACGCCAATGATCTTTAAAGTCCATGAAAATTATATTTTGCAACAACAATTTGGTTACCGATTTTTTTTTTTGACTAATATTTATTTGAATTATAACAAATTTAGTTAGTGGTAAAAAACTTTCTTTGAATTTGAATAAATCATCAAATATATAAATACAACTCAATGATCTTTCATAATTACACAAAATCAATAAAATTGAATGTAAACACATTCTATTAATAAAACAAAACAATTATATTATCAAATACAATGAAGTATATACTCCATTTACAAGAATACAAAATAATTACATTATCAAATACAATGAAATATATACTCCATTTACAAGAATATATATGTATCCCAAAATTTAACTATATATACCCTTACTAAAAAAAAAAAAAAAAAAAAAAGTAGAAATATGAGAGAAAATAATCCCAAGAATTTCTTCACTTTAAATGTCCTGCAAAACAAACATAAAAGTAAAAAAGAAAAAAAATTAAATGTTCATAAGGTCATTAAAACAAAACATCTACATACTTCAAACTTAAAATTTCAACTATAATTACAGTTGTTAACTCAATATATTTGGTCCTAAAAAGTATTGGTTTAGAGGGAAAGATTGACACTACTATATTTTTCACTTTTGGCAACCAAAAATATTAGTAGTGGAAAAAATTATTTCCCAACTAGAATTATGGTCATAAATAATATGCAAAATTAATATATATATATATATATATATATATATTAATATTATTTATCGACTAAATATATTAGTCGCAAAAAAACTTATTGTGTGACTAAATTTATAGTTGTTAATGCATTCTATTTAGTCCTAAAAAGTATTGGTTTGGAGGGAAAGATTGACGCTACAATGTTTTTAACCTTCGGCAACTAAAAATATTAGTAGTGGAAAAACTTATTTCCCGACTAGTATTATAGTCACGAATAATATGCAAATATATATATATATATATATTAATATTATTTATAGACTAAATATATTAGTCACAAAAAGACTTACTGTGTAACTAAATTTAAAGTTGTTAATGCCTTATATTTGGTCTCAAAAGGTATATTTTTGGTGGGAAAGAATGGCGCACAAATTTATTTGTCTCTTTGTCAACAACATTTAATAGTCACTGAAAGAATCATTTTCAAACTAAAATTATAGTTACTAAAGATACATATTAGTCTCAAAACATATATCTGTGGAAGGAAATGAATGTGCCAAAATATTAATCACCCATTTGTAACTAAATTACACATAGTCGCCAAAATATACTTTCCTTGACTAAATCTTTAGTTACAATTCATAAAAAATTGGTTACAAAATGATTTTGATCTATGATTTGTCTTTGTTGCAACTACCACGTTACAATGGTTGCAAAAAGTAACATTTTGCAACCATTTATTACATAGTTATAGAAAGTTAGTTATTAAATAACAATTTTCTTGTAGTGACTACAACGTTAACTCTTATCTATGTGTATTTCTGCATGATGTGTAAGTTCACATAAAAATCAAAGAATCAAAATTTCATGAATATTAATACATTACCTATGGCTATAATGCATATCACGCACTATTTTAAAAATTGCATACACTGACAGATACATAAAGTGTCTATGGGAGCCTACCTATGTGGTAGCTTGGGGCACCAATATTCAACCTCAGATGACAAATGAGCAAGTTAAGTCCAAGTTCGAAATTAGAGTTATAGAAGGTAAAACAGCACAATGAAAGACACAAACAGACAGGTCTCTCAAGATCAGACTTCAATATAAAAAACATGAATAACCACAATGTTTTCAAAATGCAAGGAAAAATCTCCTTACTCCAGATGTTGCGTGGAAGGACCGGCGCCATCTTCTTCAGAACTCTCTTCATTCTGTAACACTAGATGTTGCGTGGAAAGGCCAGAGCCATCTTCTTCAGAACTCTCGGTATTCTGTAACACCTGATGTTGCGTGGAAAGACCAGCGCCATCTTCTTCAGAACTCTCTTCATTCTGTAACACCTGATGTTGCGTGGAAGGACCAGCGCCATCTTCTTCAGAACTCTCGGCATTCTGTAACACCGGATGTTGATTGGAAGGACCAGCGCCATCTTCTTCAGAACTCTCAGCATTCTATAAAAGCGCACAACAAATTAAAGGTGAACGCAGGCTGGAATATGTGTAGAAATGTTGCTTTGTACAACTCTCATATAAGGTGCTAAAAAAAAAAATCAGATTGTATTCACATAGAAGAAGATGAATTTCTAAAGAGGAATACTCAACGGAATAACCGGCCTGGAATGCATAGGTGTCTCTGGGTGAATAGAAAAAAGGGGAGAGCAAGAAGCAGCGGGTTAATGTTTTCAGTACTTCAGTTAAATGAATAGGTGTATCTTGTTTTGATTTGGAAGTCTGATGATATATCTGATTTATTATAGAAGTGTGAAAGGAATCAAAAGAATGTTAAAGTTATTCAATACATACCGTTCTTTTATTTCTTTTTCCGTACATCTCTTGTATAGTTGTATTAAGGTCACCTTACCAAATCCAATATGTATTCCACGGATCGTAGTATACTTTATTCAACTTTGGTGTGCTTAACACTCCAGGGCAGAAAATCTCCATCTTGGTACAATCAAAGACTTCTAATTTTTCCAAAGCTGGGAATTCGAAAGTGTAATTCTCAACACAGAAGTTTGTAAGGCTTGATAACGAAGAAAGTTTCAAAGTCTTCAATTTGTGGAAAATAATCTTGTTTTTTGTTACATCCCCTTCATCTCTTGCTACAACTTCTGTCAACATATCGCAACCTTTTATATTCATTTCTGTAAGTTGAACCAAACTTTCGGCTGTTGAGGATGTCAATATGCTTGTCAATTTGTGGCAAATCTCAACATGCAGAATTTTTAGGTTTCGGAAAAATGCTGAGGGTGGCAGTAGATCAGTCAATCCACATACCCGTACATGCAAAATTTCAAGTTTTTGAATAATTAGGTCAAGTTTGGAATGTTGTTTCCAGATGCGCTTCAGCCCTGCAAGTCCAAAAAGTTTTAAGCTTTTTATTTGTGCAGGCCTCTCAGCATGTTTCTCGACCTCTTCAAGTGAAAATATCTCCTCATATGAATCAAATTTAAATTCAAGCTTTTCCAAATTAGGAAATTTCCAAAGGATGTCAGGTGGGAAAATTGATTCACCAAAACTGACCGTCAGAAATTTAAGCTTGGGAATTAGGTGTTCTGATAATTGATCTTGTGATATCAGCCTCAAGGAACCTCCCAACAAATGTAGTTCCTCTAACTTGGGGAAACAGCCCTGGTGAGTGGTGACCAATCAAAAAAACAAACCGGAGTTACATGTTCCCTCAAACTAAAACAATTCCACAAATTTAAACATGATAATCTTAAAAGAAAATAAATCCGGCACTCTAGAGAGAATTATATATCACATGTACACATTATATTATTAATTTTTTAGTAAAGAACTGTAGAGAGAATAAAAAACATAACAAATAACCAGAAGAAAAAGAAAGTAGATCTTAAAGCCGAAACCATAAAAAAAAATAGAGAAATTAGATCTTAAAACTAAAATTAGGAGAGGACAGATAAAATAGATTTGAAAAAAAAAAAAAAAAAACTAAACTGCAAAATTAATAAATATTGCCAAGGGCAAGACAATTGCCGAGTGTCAAGACAATTGGGTCTCTTTTGCCAAGGGCTGTTTGCGAGACTTGTTTCGACTTGGCAAGAGCTGAATTTTTTTTTTTTTTTTTGACCAAGCTAATAAATATTGAATTGAGATTTTAATTTCATTTTAACAAATCAGTTTGTGATGCCCCTCTCACACACCAAGAGATTGTAGGTTCGAATTATTGTAATTAATATTTAAAAAAATATCAGTTTTCAGTTTTTAATTTATACAAAATTAAATAATCCTAAAAATCCAATCCCGAAATTAATCAAGCTTCAAAACAATATTCATGGAATTTCACTACAAACACTAAATTAAATCATAAATTCAAACACTAAAGTCTATCTAAGAAAAATAATATTTGTAGAGAGAGAATGTGAGAATCAAGAAAACATGAGGAGAAATGGTGAGAAAAAGTGGAAAGCGAAAAATATTAGAGAATGAGGAATTTCATTTTTTAAGTCAAGTTAAGGGCGGTTGCAATACTTTCGGTAAAACTCAACTAATTAATTTTAGTGTTAAGTCCATAAAATCAAGTGAAAAGTGTGCTATTAACCCACATTTTCACATAAAAATAGTGATGTATACAAGGTATGCTAACCAAAAACTTAATATTTATGGCAAAATAACAATGTTTAGATTAATTTTGTGGGACGAAAATGAATTTACTTAAGTTATTAAAATACTTGAAAAAAAAAAAATTAGTTTAAGATATTGTTCAAATGAAAAGATGTGGTCATGGCTAGAGGATGAGATAGGAATTAAACTATACTAGAAGAGACTCATAAAGAATGGACTTTATTCTTTAGAGCTCTGACAACATTATATTGCATAAAAACCAACATAGAATGCAAAACAGTCGACTAGGGGTGTAACCGACAGTTCCTAGATTTTAAGGAACTAAGCGGTAATTTTTACAAGGGCCAAATTAAACTATCTTATAACTAGTGGGACCATAATATAATTCTTCATAGGTCTCAGCGCCCTAATATATTTCAAATTGAAAGTTGTACTGTTGTAGGAATTAACTAGTAATTGTCATAAGGGTATAAATAAAATGGTTTGAAAAAATATGTAATTTATAGTGGCCAGAATGCACTATTTAAAACAGCAGCGGGCAACACATCGTTTTCCTATGGATAGGTTTTCTTCACTGAATCATATTGGTTTTGACTTTTGACTTTTTAAATAAACACTTTCCACTTGAGTGTTATGGATAATTACAAGAAAAAAATCCAAATATATATATATATATATCCGGTGACATTTTCGGTGTATATAAATATATGTAACTATCCAAAAGGAAAAACAAATCAAATCCCTACAATTACTCTAGATAAATTGCCGTGATTGAGTGATTTGGGACATAAATAAGAAACAATTATAAGGCTAAAATCAAGCATCATATTACTTGACATAATTTATCTTATTTTTGTATATTCGAAACTAACCTATTAATATGAAAAAAGAAAAAAAAAATTAGGGAGAGAAACACCTTCAGTAATTAGTCACTTTTGTTTCAAACACAACACTTAACAAAGTTTCAAATTAAGAGTAAAGTAATATGCTCCAATGAACATGTTTAAATTTGATTCCAACTTTTGATGACTTTATAATAAGCATGACAATGAAAAGATAAATCAAAGAGGAAATATAAGTTTTGTACCTTTTTGACAAAGAAGAGAGGTTGTTGCGCAAGGATATTAAATTGGCCCACCTCATTATTTTCTTCCGAAGCTAAGAACCTTATTTTATCGCAACCCAAGATGCTCAATTTGTTTAAGGCTAGCCATTCTGCAGTATGTCTACCAGGGTAGAAATATCTAAGTTGACCAAGGCCACCCAGTTCCAAAGTGGTAAGCCGTGGAAAGTCAAACCTAGTAACTGCTTCTAGATCTGCTCCTTCTTCCTCTGCAACAATTTTCTCCATTTCACCACATCCAGATATATGTAGTTGTTCAAGTTGCGAAAGATTCCTGGCAATGGAGGCTGGAAAGATACTTTTCAGAGACTGACAATATTCAATCTTCACTTTGTTTTGTTTTAGAAAGGATAGCTTCCTTTGGGGATCCTTATTCCATATGTGCCTCATTTTTTGTAGACCCTTCAAATACAATTCTCTTAACTGACTTGATACAGTAGAATGTGACCACGTTTCCACATTTTCCTCTTGGAGATCAAATATCTCTTCTAATGAATTGCATGATTCGACAAACAATGACTCTAGTCTAGTGAATCTTTCGAGCATATTGAACTTGAAAATAGTCAATAGCTTATTGCACTCGTTAACTTTTACGCATTTTAAGCTGCAAAATGAATCCTCGACAAGTTGGTTGTGCCAAATCATCTCCAAGTCATTCATGTGGGAAATTTCAATTGTTTCTAAGCTAGGGAATGCAACCTGTATTATTCATATCATTAAGTTATACATGGAGCAATGGAGATTATTCTTAATTCTAATTGAAAATAACAGTAAATATATAAATAATGTATTGAAAATAAGAAGTAAGAGAGGATAAATAAATATTTACCGTAGGAGATGAAAATAGATATTTTAATTTATGGCATTGCTCAACGTTCAATTCTCTTAAACTTTGAAAGCAAGAAGTTATTGATGGAAGTTGATTGTGCCATATCGCCTCCAAGTCATTCATTTTGGAAATTTTAATCTTTTCTAAGCTAGGGAATGCAACCTGTATTATTCATATCATTAAGTTATACATGAAGCAATGGAGATTATTCTTAATTCTAATTGAAAATAACAGTAATTATGACCGTTTATAAATCCTCCCTGTCCATTCGTCATGTTTCTAGGAGTTCTAATGTTGCTGCTGATTTTTTGGCAAATCAGGGTGCCTTGAGTCGGTTGGATCAGGTGGTGTGGGCTTGATTGGTGGCTTTTTCTTGTTTTCGTGTTCTGTCTGTTCCTGGCGCTGGGTTGTCTTTTGTTTCTGTTGTTGTTGCTTTGCTTTGTGTGGCTGGCGTAGGCCCTGGTTGGCGTTGGGTTGTTCTGTTGTTGTTTGTGGTTCTTCAATAATAATTGCCTTTTCAAAAAAAAAAATTAAGAAGTAAGAGAGGATAAATAAATATTTACCGTAGGAGATGAAAATAGATATTTCAATTTATGGCATTGCTCAACGTTCAATTCTCTTAAACTTTGAAAGCAAGAAGTTATTGATGGAAGTTGATTGTGCCATATCGCCTCCAAGTCATTCATTTTGGAAATTTTAATCTTTTCTAAGCTAGGGAATGCAACATGTATTATTCATATCATTAAGTTATACATGAAGCAATGGAGATTATTCTTAATTCTAATTGAAAATAACAGTAAATATATAAATAATGTATTGAAAATAAGAAGTAAGAGACGATAATTAAATATTTACCGTAGAAGATGAAAATAGATATTTTAATTTATGGCATTGCTCAACGTTCAATTCTCTTAAACTTTGAAAGCAAGAAGTTATTGATGGAAGTTGATTGTGCCATATCGCCTCCAAGTCATTTATTTTGGAAATTTTAATCTTTTCTAAGCTAGGGAATGCAACCTGTATTATTCATATCATTAAGTTCTACATGGAGCAATGGAGATTATTCTTAATTCTAATTGAAAATAACAGTAAATATATAAATAACGTATTGAAAATAATAAGTAAGAGAGGATAAATAAATATTTACCGTAGGAGATGAAAATAGATATTTTAATCTATGGCATTGGTCAACGTTCAATTCTCTTAAACTTTGAAAGCAAGAAGTTATTGATGGAAGTTGATTGTGCCATATCGCCTCCAAGTCATTCATTTTGGAAATTTTAATCTTTTCTAAGCTAGGGAATGCAACCTGTATTATTCATACCATTAAGTTATACATGGAGCAATGGAGATTATTCTTAATTCTAATTGAAAATAACAGTAAATATATAAATAATGTATTGAAAATAAGAAGTAAGAGAGGATAAATAAATATTTACCGTAGGAGATGAAAATAGATATTTTAATCTATGGCATTGGTCAACGTTCAATTCTCTTAAACTTTGAAAGCAAGAAGTTATTGATGGAAGTTGATTGTGCCATATCGCCTCCAAGTCATTCATTTTTGAAATTTTAATCTTTTCTAAGCTAGAGAATGCAACCTATATTGTACATATCATTAAGTTATATATATATATAAGTTATTTTTAATTCTAATTGAAAATAACAATAAAAACAAAAGTTATTAGAAATATGAAGTAAGAGCGGAGAAATAAATGTTTACCGTAGGAGATGAAAATAGATATTTTAATTTATGGCATTGCTCAGCATACAATTCTTTTAAACTTTGAAAGCAAGAAGGTATTTGTAGAAGTTTTGTAGAAGTTGATTGTGCCAAATTTGTTCAGAATTGATCCTACCAAGTTTCAAGGTCTTCAAATTGGGGAACCCAACCTGCGAATAAATTTCATATCTTTCAATCTTCTTCCAATTAATTAAAGAATAAATAATTATTAATCATGAATCATGATATACATATAAAATGCAAAACTATAATTTTTTTAGTTGCATCCATCCATAATTTGGCCCCAAAAAAAAAAAAAACAAAAAAAAAAACAATTACATTTTCTTGTGCATTTGATCTAACTTTTTGGATATATATATATATATTTTTTTTTTTTCACAACAAAAAATAATAAAATATATGTTGAAAACCCAAATCGGGTAAAAAACCATCGGCCGTCAGGACGACAGAGAAAGTTCCATTGTATGATAAACTGTTACAACCATATACTTTAGGATTAACTCTCTCACCTCAACCTCAAACCCCACTCACAAGATCCTCACCGAGTACCCCCACAATATCCCCTAGGTCTCCCCTGAATATCATCCACGGATCTCTAACTTAATCCATTGATATTCCCTTGGATCCATCCCTGGATATTCCCTTGGGTCTCCCCGGATCTCACCACACTCTCTCTGATGTTACATGGTGTTGTTTTTGCTCCACAACCTTCAAGTTTTTGGATATACTAATTCAAAAATTAGATGTGAAACAAAACGAATAAAATTAGTATAGACACGACAATGTAGTTGAAAGATATACATGTGAAGATAACCAAATGTAACTAAAACAGAGAATGGGACAGGGCACCTAACTGAACTAAGGAGTCAAATGCATTTGAGATCAAACGAAGAAAAAAAGAATGAAAAAACTTTTTTTTTTTCCTTTTTGGCCTTTAAGTCATGAAAAGTAAGGTGACACAAAACAAAACAAAACAAATGAGAACAGAACAGGGAATGAGGGAAAATAGATTTGTTTACAATATATTTCTTCTTTGAAGAGCGCTATATATATATATATATATACTTCTTCTTTGATATATTTCTTAATTTTTGTTAGCAGATGAGAATAAGAATAAAATTGGTAGAGAAAAAAGGGTCATTGTTAGCATACCTTTCCATTGAAAGTTGCAGTGGGAGTATCTTCCAAAATGACTCCATTATTGTTGATGGGGCAGAAACTTGTAAGCTTTGAAAGACCTTCTAAAGTCATAGAGCGTAATTCCGTCAAATGAATTATATCTTCTTCCTTTTCAATAGCAAATATCTCTGTTATATTTACACAATCACGCACTTCAATTTCTTCTAGCGGAAGAGCTCTGATAGTAGAGAATGAAAATATATTCTTCAATTTGTGGCATTCTTCAACTTTTATGTTTCTTAATTGGCATAAAAACTCTGCTCCAAATTGACCATTATATATGTTCTCTAGGTTATTCAACTCTTCAAGAAACAGTGTCTCCAAAGAAGGAAAGGGATTATAGGATTCTGACTCCGAGCAGTCAGCAACAGTACGAAAACATGAACTGCTATGTACCCAGAGTTGCTTCAATTTTGGGAAACCCTGTCCCCCGTCCAATGCAGAAAAGACATTCTTAACACTTGGCGTTTTATGAAGGACATCCTTTAAACAACTGCAGTTGTCTCCTAGATTGAGCTCCAATTTTCTGGATGTCTTAGGCCATTTTTTTTGGAAATGATAATTCTTTGAACGTCGGCCTATTTTTATGTTGTACATCTCCAAATTTTTGCAGAACAATCCTTTTGATAGAACATTGGTATTTGGAATTTGAATTTCTAAAACGGTGAGGTGAGGTAGACACTTCAGCTCATCAAGACTAGCATTGCTTCCTCCTTGAACCTCCCACTGGCCTGGATACAGTCGCTAACCAAATACAGTTCTTCTAATTGGGTTAAGCTTGCTATGATATTTGGTGGAATCTCTTCAAGGCTGTGGCATTTGCTCAAATCCAAGAACCTTAACCTGGTCAATTTACATACTTCCTCAGGTAAACTCATGATAGGATTATAATTCTTATCATTAATACTGAGGATTTCCAGTTTCTTCAGCTCTCCAATTAGAGCAATGTTTTCTACATTGCATTCATCCATATACAATGTCTGAAGATTTACTAAAAGACAAAGTGATGTAGGCAAGGACAATAAATCAAATCCAACCAAATGTAGAACTCTGAGTTTTGACATTTTTGTGAAAAAAATTATCAGAGATTTCTAATGCATCATAACACTTTGTATGCATATATAAAAATTCAAGATTCTGACATTCCAACTCTTTTGGAAGCTCACTGATATTATGCAAAAAGATTCTGGTGCTAGTTTTCAATGTATCATCATCATCCCAATCCCTTCGAACGTTGTCATCCATCACTATAACCACATGCTGATTTTTGGATGCAATTAATCTACCAACGTCACGTACAACATCATGCATTGAAAAGCTTCCATTGTTAGGAGTGTCGAGCAACAAAGAAGCATCTTTAAGTTTCCTAACCAATGTGTCTACGAGATCTCGTGCTTCTTGAATTCTATTAATACCTTTAAATATACGCAAACCCATTCCATAGTTCACTAAGTCTCTGATGGAAGGATTATTAGTAGATCCCATTGTACTGCAAAGCAAGAAAATTGATTCGAGTTCCTCATCTTTTAATTGATTATAACTAAACTCTATACATGAATATGTCGGTCGTGCAACTCCTTTCAAGGTTCTCAATTCCCGCAAGCCATTCCTCCATTCACACTCTTCCTTGTTTCTTAATGCTTTTGCAATTGTAACAATTGCAATGGGCAAACCTCCACATGCCTTGGCCACCTCCTTTCCTAAAACTTGCAAATCCCTCTTGTGTTCAACACAATCACCTGCTGTAGTGCTAAACAGTTTCCAAGCTTCTTGATCATTTAAAACAGCCAAGGGGATATCAAGTTGAGAACCTGTCGATCTTAAGGCATCTAAATCTCTTGCTGTTAGCAGCACTTTACATCCTTTACAGTCATCACCGAAAGGAATCCCCACCTTGTCCAACTCGAGTGTTGCCCAAATATTATCTAAAACTAAGAGAATCTTCTTCTTTTGCTCGTCTTGCTTCAAACATTTACGTAGCTTACTTGCTCTTCCAGTAATACTCTCCTCATGGAATGTCAAACCCAACATATCTGCAATTTCTCCTTGAATCTTTCTTATGTCAGGCACCGCAGACACTTCAGAAAAAGCTACAACATCAAAGAGCTCGTTTTCCTCGGCATGTTTAGCTACTGCCCTTGCCAGCGTTGTCTTTCCAATGCCACCTAACCCATAAATGCTGAGCATGCTGATATCAGGATGGCTCAATGCATTTAGTATATTCTCCCAAGTAGACATTCTCGATTCAAAGGTCTCGTAGTCTTTGTACAATGGAATCCATATCTCCTCTGGAATGGTTCGGCAGGAAACTTTTTGGAAGTTCCCTTCTTGTTGAAGTTCAACGATGGACTTTGCCTTGTGCACTGCTTTTCTGCTGTGTTGATAAAGATTCATAGGATTAGGACAGAACCCCTTGAAACACTTCATGTTTGCTTGCTCCCCCTTTTCTTGAATAATCTCTGACGAGACCTCATCGACCTTCTTCTTTACACTATCCAGCCAATCGTTGACATGCTGTTCAATGTCTTCACCGTTTCTTCTCGCATCGTCAACCAAATGCTGCACTTCGTCTTGTTTACCCTTGAGCTTTCCGACTTCAAACTGCAGATTCTGAAAGTTGGTCTTGTAGTTCCATATGTAACTGAACGGACGTACTATGGGCGCCACCAAGTATTCGGCAACTTTTGCAGCAACAGAAATAGCAATTTCAACCATTTTTTGACCCTTTTTTTTTTTTTTGAAGTGTTTTTTTATCGTTTTAAGTTTTGAAAATTAGAGATGAAAATAAACAGAGAACAGAACAGAGAATTAAATAAAACTGACAACAGCGACGAAAACAAAACAATAGCAAAGTTTCCTTGAGATGAGACAGTAAAACTAGAGAAAGAAATCGCGTTTCAGCTTTTAAAAAAAAAAAAAAAATAGATGAGATATCAAACCAAAATAATAGAAAACGGAGAGCACAACAAAGCAAAACAAATCAAAACACTAGCAAAGTTTTCTTGAGAACTGAATGAGAAAATGAGGAAAGAAATCTTGTTTTCCTTTTCCGTTGTTTTTTCAGTGAGTTTTTATTTTTATTTTTTATTTTTTTGAAAAGTAGATGAAAATCAAACGAAATTAATACAAAAGAGACTGAAAAAAATAAATAAAAAAAATAGATAACACAACAGGGAAACTAGAAAGTGGTATTGAGATCAAATTTTGAAAGTTGGAATTTTTTTTTTCTTTTTTTTGGTTTTAATTTTTGAAAAATAGCAGTGTTACAGAACAAATGAAAATATAACAGAGAAGAGAACAGAAAAATAGAGAGGTATTCTTGAGATCAAATGGGGAAAAAAAAAACAGATAGCATAACAGAGAAAGTAAGAAGCAAGGAGTAAAGTGTTTGAGAGATCAAACCTGGAAAACAGTTTGATATAATCTAGTTGTAAATTGCTTTAACACGACAGAGAATTGTTTTCAAGTGATCTCCTTGCTGTGAAAAATTATTTTCAAGCTATTTTTGTATTTCCAAGTGTGATCTATCACTTTGTGTAGTCAACAAAAAAACTACAGTCTACAAGTCAACAATACTTTTTTTTTTTTTTTTTTTTTGAAACTTCAACAATATTTTTTTTTATGACATATAATTGGAAATGTTAGAAACTTCAAAATTTTCAATTTTGTCGCATTGTAAGCAGCAATATTCCACGGTGACCTAAAATGTTGCAAAAAGCAAAATTCCTACACAAAAAGACAAGCCAATAGGTTGAAGACAACACAACAATCGGCCATTGCCAATGTGGTGTGACCCTCCATAGAGAGCCTACACCACCAAGGTTCAATCCCTATGGCATGCATGGATTTGTGTAAATTTTCCAAATCCCACCAATGTCCAATTGTGTGGGTGTTGTACCACCTATGTGTGGTCTCTCTCCCCGTAAGTGGGAGCTTCGGTCCAGGCTGTGTTTATAGAGTCCGATCTCACCGGTCTCGACAGTTGTTGTATAACCATAAAAAAAATAATAATAATAATAATAAAAAATAAAAAAAACCAACTCACCGAAATACTTTGTTGGCTTGTGTAGATATTCATTTCATATTTCATTTAGAGAACGCTTTCATTTATGGTGGGACCCACGAAGCGCTGAGTCAACTGTGTGTGCGCTGTTCGCCGTGTGGATCAGACTCTACGGGTACGCGACACGATGTTTAGGCCTCTCGATTGGCGAAAATGCCCTTTACTCAATTGGTTATTCACAGAAAAACCATTGTCCCAGAGTGGGGAGGCATCAATGCATCACATATGGTCCATGTGGAGAACGTGGATGGGAATCTATAAAGTGATCCGAGTTGTAAATCGATTTTTATACTGCCACTTGGCGGTAGCCAATACATCACAAGTAAGGAGGAAGATGGTGTGTGGTTGACCGTTGACCGACTTGACGAGAATGATCTTCATTAAATGGAAAAAGACAAGCCAGTAGGTTGAAGACAACCCACTCAACGAAAAACTTTATTGGCTTGTGTAGATATTCATTTCATATTCGGATATTCCATTTAGAGAACACTTACATTTATGGTGGGACCCACGAAACGCTGAGTCAACTGTGTGTGCGCTGTGCGCCGTGTGGATCAGACTCTACGGGTACGCGACACGATGTTTAGGCCTCTCGGTTGGCGAAAATGCCCTTTACTAATTGGTTATTCACAGAAAAACCATTGTCCGACACAGTGCCACAGAGTGGGGAGGCATCACATGTGGTCCATGTGGAGAACGTGGAATGCGAATCTATAAAGTGATCCGAGTTATAAATCGATTTTTATATTGCCACTTGACGGTAGCCAATACATCACAAGTAAGGAGGAAGATGGTCTGTGGTTGACCAACTTGACGAGAGTGATCTTCATTAAATGGAAAAATCAATTCCAATCTCACGGTACATATGAAGTCGGTCCACATCATTAATGGTTTCATGTCACTCACTCAACACTCATCTGCTTCATCACTAATTAATTAAGCAAATTATATACTCTTTTATTTACCATAAATATTAAATAACGAGCAATGGTAGGCTGTCCAATAATTTTGTGTCAGCATCACATTACTTATACCACATAATCTCATACTTTACAAGATATTAACACCTCACATATCGCATTATTTGGATATTTATTGGGTAAAATTTTGGTTAGCTTACCATTACTCATAAATAAATTATCTAACCATTACAACCCATCAGATGATCGATGCGCAACACATACATATTGTTGCGCAGCACCCGTATGTTGCTGATTGCTAGTTGTGTTTGGTTGAGACACCTTTTTTATGGCTCGGGTTGGTATGTTAAACTTCCAAAATACGTGGGAAAAAGTGTGGGAGTCAATTTTTTGTCGGGGAAGGTTTTGTTTCAGGATTACTTGTTTAAGAAAGACTTGTTAGATGGTTTCCAACAAATCTATAAATAGTGAGGTTTATTCTTTGGTTGGATATAGAGATGCACATTTTTCCACGGGGCTCCAATTCCTCGCATCCCCATCCCCATTTGGGGATTTTTTTTTTTTTTTTTTTTTTTTTTATGGGAAAAATGGGGAAGTGGGGGGATGGGGATGGGGATGGGGATGGGGGGACCCCCTCCCCATCCCCATTTCCCTTAAACATATATAAATATAATTATAATATATATTTTTATTTTATATTTTATTCTTTGAAAACCCTAACTCCCTAAGTATATATACATATTTTATATAAAATGCACTAATGGATTTTATTTTGTATTTGTAATTGAATATATATATATATATATATATATATTTTAGTTTAATTTGTAATTTTTAGTCAAATGGGGGAATGGTGGAAACGGGAAAATAGGGAAATGGGGAAAAACTGGGAAAATGGGGAATTGGGGATAGGGATGGATAAAGGTCCCCCCAAAATTCTCCATCCCCATTTTCCCCAAATGGGGAAATGGGGGATGAGGGAGATGAGGGAAGGGTCTGTGAAGTGGGGATGGGGATGGGGATGGGGATGGGGGGACCTATATCCATCATCATTCCTCAAATGTGCATCTCTAGTTGGATAAACACTTGGAGACACCTGAAACATTAGAGAGTGGGTGAATCTGGTGAGTAAGACCCAGGGAAGATCTAGGGGAAGACCTTAGGTTAGGGATGTCTATATGCGGGAGACTTGGGAGGAGAACCATAGAATATATGGGGAGGGATTCAGGGAATCTTTGGAATCTGAAGAGTTATCCAAGGAGAAATATTCAGGGGAGACCTAGGGGATATTCGCGAGGTGCACTCAGGAGGAACTTGAAGAGAGCTGTGAGCTAAGAGTTAGGATGTAAGCTCAGTGTTGAGCTTGGGCTCGGTAATGCTCGGTTGTAATTGAGGTTTGGGGTTATAGAAAGAATATTTGAATTATGTATTTGTAACAATTTTCTACATAGTGATATATATATTATTATTTTTGTCATCATAACGGCTGTGGTTTTTCCCTGTTTGGTGTTTTCTACATAAAATCTTATATTGTGTGATTGAATTCTCTAATCTAGTAGACTTTATTTGTGTTGTGGTGATTATTAGGCATACACTTCCGCATCAATCAAACACTCACAACTGGAGTTTGTGTGTGAGAGTGAGAGAGAAGTGATAGAAGTAAAACATTGTTGTGTTGAACAAAAAAACACAACATGACAGCAAAGAGAATTACAGCTTCGTGCTCTTCCACATTATGCAATCTTAGTATCCTTTGTTTATTCTCGTGTACTCTTTATTTACATTGTTAAATTTTTTATTTAAATTGTTAAAAATCTTAAATAATTTGTTTGTGTGTAAAAAGATTTAAGAGTTCAGATTTTTTTTTTTTTTTTCAAGCAAACAAATCATGCTCGACTGTGGGGTTTTATTAGAACTTACTTTTGTAAAAGATTGTTTTTTCATTTTAATTGTATGTTCCTTTAAGTAATTTTGATTAAAAAAAATATTAAATAATTTAATAATGGGGCATTATTAGGTTATTATAGGATGCCAATAGGCCCTAAGGAAGAAAATATCGGTTTCAATTAGGATATCAGGTTTCTAAATTCATAGATATTTCGGGGATAATATCAATATCGGTAGATATTTTGTCAATTTTTTTTATGAGAAAATGGATATTTGCATCTAAAGTTAAAAAAAAATTGTAAGATTTTAGGATAATCTTAAACAAGTAATTATACATCAATTGAATCATATTTTAATTATGAGCTTATTATAAATTATAACAAAGATATAGTCTGTATATAATTTTTAAAATTAATACTTTACTTTTACAAATATTACATACAATATCAAAGAAATTAAATATTTAATAAATAAAATTATCATAAAATATATATAATTCCATAATTCTATCATAATTCATACATAATACAATGCATGTTTGAAATTTAATACCGACATGAATTCCTTGGTGGTTCAAAGATGTAAGGTACATTTCTATATTGATTCGAACGAACATTTTCTCAGGAAAATGTGCTTGCATAGTTTTTAAGGTAGTTATTAATATGACATGTGTATGTTGCTTAATCTCTTCCAACTGATCCATGAATTGAGTAGTTTAGGTTTACCCAACTTAGTGGATATTGCTGATCTACATGCATAGGTATTCCATATGGCATTTTTGGTGAAGGATAATCAAATATATTGTTGCTACCTTAACTATCATAATATGGTACTTGGGAACCTGACCTTATCTACGAATCATCCAAAGAACTATTTTCCGTGTCTATACTCATTAAGGATATAGTCATAGTCAAAGAATCTTCATCAATTTGACTCATTATATTCCTTATTGTTGTCTACCATGATTTTGATCAAAATTACATGCACCAACATCCCAACCTACCGCATTAGTATTCCAGCCTACTACACCAACATCCCAATCTTTGGCACAAACATCCCAACCCTTTACACCAACACCCCAACCTCCTGCACCAAAATCCCAACCTCATCCCTCATCCCCACCATCCCCATCATCTCCATCATATTTTTCTCCATTTCCATCAAAGGTATGTTGGTCATCAAAAGAGCTACTAACAGTAACTCCACGATCTATATCAACTTCTTCTCGAATCACTTGTTCAACATTTATTTTCATGTCTCGAGCATGAGAAGCAATATGTGGATCAGGATTTCCCTCATCATCATCCAAGTAAGCAGGTCTAATCTAGTCAAAAATAGGATTCTCATTATTGTCTTCTGCTCAACAGCTACTTGAAGTAGATCCATAAAACCAGTTTCATTTACTCTATCTTTTCCAGCTGCCATGTCTCTAAGTTTCAACTTCTTATTATAATAACAATAAAAAAGTTGTTCAAGTTTAGAATAAGCAAGACAGTTTCTTTGTTTTATGTGGATTAAAGCAAATGTGGACTAATTTCTTTCACATGTAAAAGATGATGCTGTTTGTGACAGTATGTGAACTGCTATTGCACACAAACAAAAAAAATTTGAGATTGCTTTCACGATATTTTACTCGTTCACTCTTTGGTTCATTTCCCAATTATACTTCAATAATTTATATATTGATTACTGTCTTGGAAATTTTTATAAATTTGTTAATACTTCTTCTAAAATAATTTTCAATCTAAATTATTTGAACAATAATTTAAGTGTATAGGATTAAAAAAATATATATATTTTAGTAATTTACAAAATATCCCTAGATTGTGAGAAGAAATTCACAATATTTCGGGAATATCAGGAGATTTTAATAGATATTTCGAAATTGACCGGATATTCTGCAGAACATTAGATATTTGTCTATTTCGATATAGGTCCCTCCAAAATATGGATATATCAGTTCCTTGTCAAATATGTACTGTATGTAGATGTTATTTCGTCCCTCACGTCCCCAATTGATTTTGAATCTAATCCTCTCCAATTTCGATTATAGGTTAGCGTATATGTACTGTATGTAAATGTTATTTTGGATTTTAGTAGAGATGGCAAGAGCATTGAAGTATTAAATTCTGAAGGAAAAAAAGAGTGAAAAGAATGAATTGTAGTGATTAAAGTTTCAGTATTTAAGTGTCTAAAATCTTTGTCAGCTATTGGTGTCTTCCCAAACTTTTGTGTTACTAATATATGATCTTTTTTAAGATACAATTGAATCACAACAAGAAAAGTGACATGTAGTGACATATTTTCTAGTGACAAATTTTAAATCCATCACTGTATGTATTATTTAGTGACAAATTCTATTATTTGTCAATAATGTTTTTGAGCAATCTCTCTTTGAAATTATCCGCCAAAAACATTGGTTCATTTGAGACTTTTTAAAAATAATTTGTCACTATTAATTAAAAATACGATAATTTGTGACAATTATTATAGTTAATCATAAAATTAACTCATAGAAATATATCACTAACAAAAACAAAGTATCCTACTTATTTTTTTTGTCACAAAACACCTGTATGTTTCTTCTCTTATTCTAAGAATCCTAAACTCTATCAAAGATCATCTAAAATTGTAATTCCAAAAGCACATGGTTGTTTCATTGAAATTTTATGTCCATAAAAACCTTAAAAATCCTCAATTCTCTACCGATTTGCTCCACAAAAATTCTTGTACAACTCTTCATTTGGCACACGCTTGCAGTCTCGGATGATCTCTCGGCTCCTTTCTCAAATAATTAATTACGGCAACAATGATCTCTTTTGGGCTTCTTCCCAATGAATCTAAACCAGTAGCTTCCATAAAAAAATTGTGGGTTTTCTTAGGATTTTATATTGGCAAGGTTTTCCTAACTTTCAATCTCTCTAGTCATGTATTGAATTAGCTTGCGATTTATATTGATAGTTTTATATTGTAAAACTCACACTTTGCGATTACACACTTGCAATTTCAAAGAAAAAAACCCTAATTTTGAATGGTTGTGCTGATAATTTCGCCACAATCACATAACCAAGGGTATTTACGTCAACTCGACCCATATTAAACCCTCACAAACCCATTCGCTCGATCCCTCACTTGCTAATTGCTATAGTCGCTATCACAAGCAGTTTTTCTCACTTTCACAACTGTTCCCACCAAAAGACAGTGGCGTCGATTTCTTCTCACTGTGCGATTCTTTGAAGAAGCATCTCGTGCCACTTTCCCGATTCTTTGAAGAAGCATCTCGTGCCAAGCCTCTTATGCCGTCCTCATCCGCTTCTTCCGTCAATGGAAAATGTCAGTGATCACTGTCAAAACTTAATTTGTTTTAATCATTTTCATTTAAGTGGTTTCTCTTTATTTGTTTCCATCTCTTCATTTCGTATCTGAATGTGAAGTTTTGTGTTTGTTTGTTGAAATGTCAATGTTTGAGTTGTGCTGAATTGCTAGAATTAGTTTTTGCCTAACTTATTAGATTTGGGAAGAGTAGTATACATTTTTTTTTTTACTTAAATTGGCGACGTTGTTTGGCAATAAAGAGATTTTTTTTGTGTGTTTTTTAATTAATTAATTAATTTTTTATTTTTTGTGTTCTTGAATGAATAACTTGCAACAGTTGGAATTATTGCCAAACAATAACCGCCCCTGTTAGGATAGCTTAAAATTGTCTAATGCAGAATATTATTGAAAGAAACAAACCACATTATTATTATGAGATCCACAAAATTTTGATGGCATTCAATACAACAAAGTAGAAACCTGTCCAAAGTAGAAACATTTTTTAAATGATTGAGAAATAAGTCAGTAGTCACAACCAATAACTTATTAATTACATTCGGACTCAGAGTTTTGCTTTCTATAACTTGAACATAATAAAATTTGTATTTATTATATCTCTATTTTAATCCAACTATTATAAAATTTGTGTGGAATTTAATGTGAAATCTAAACCACACCATTTTATCTAGACTTAACACAAGAAGGATTACGAAGGAAAAAGAGTGAACCAGAACCAGAGGCAGCTAAACGATACCTGAGTTGTTGCTCCCTATTCCTTTGTTAAACAGTTTTTAGAGTGTATATCTGTTGGGGTATTTTGTGTATTTTTTTTTCCTGCAATGAAGTTAATCTAACCTTATTTCTTTATCTTTGATTTACTTCTTATTGTTTACACAATTTAAACATGTTAATATGAATAATTATTTTATTACTTATATATATGTTTTTATTTTTTCAGAGACAAATGGGTGAGCTTGTTTCAAATATCAAGATACGGAGGGAATGAAATCCTCAATCTGGAGCTTCTTACTTTATATTTTTTTTCCAATTCATTTGATAGTTTGTCTTTATAGCTTAGGACATTTGCTAATTTCACTCATGATTAGATTGATAATTCTCTATTGAGTTTCATTGTTCTTTTTTATTTTTTTTATTGCCAAATTTTCGAATGTGTAATCATACTATTTGTATAGATGTGATATATATATATATATATATATATACACATTTGTATTCAATAGATGTGTTTACTTACTTGCATATATAATCATAATTATTATTCCATTATAGAACTATTTAGTGACTAAATCCGTAGTCAACTTAATTGTCACCAAGTATAGAGACACTGACACAATTTTCAGAAGTTTCATTGTCACTAGATTTAAGAATAGTGACACAATTTTTATATCGTTAATTGTCTCTAGATTTGCTTATAGTGACACAATTTTCAAACGGTTAATTGTCACTGATTTACTTATAGTGACACAATATTTAAACGATTAATTGTCACTAGATTTTCTTTTAGTGACAAAATATTCAAATGGTTAATTGTCACTAGGATCATGTATAGTGACACAATTTTTATTTCGTTACTAGTTAGAGTCCATTAAAAATCTGTCACTAAAACTCATGGTTTGTGACAATTACGAATAATTGTCACTAACTACAGTGACAATGACACTATAAGTGTCACAAATACTTTTAGTGACGGAGGTATAAGTGACGAATTGTTAGTGACATTTTTTTTGTTACAATATTGATATTGTGACAAATTTTTCACTTATTGTGACATATATTTTTTGTCACAATATGTCATTTTTCTTGTAGTGAATGGTAAAATATGTTGATTTGTTTGTGGATTAATTGGTTGGACTTTCAACTTATGAATTTGTTAACAGCATGTTGCTCCTAGTAGTTCTACAAGATCATGAACAATCTTGCATGATCAGCTTTCATTTGGTCATTGGTCATACTCATATTATCAAGCCAATGCAATGGTGGGATTCAATATATTAAACTCTAATCATTATTGTCATTGTAAGTCTGCTTTTTAAGTTCTAAATTCTAATCTAATGGAAGGTGGCTGTGGTATATGTTGAAAACATGGGCCTCGATTTCCCTAACATATCGTTTTTGTTTATTGTTTTTGTCTCTTGCAGATTAGAACCAGATTATTTTTTAGTAATACAAACAACAGTATTGTACATATAAAAGAGATATATTTCAGATGAGGAAACATGGGGTTTTGGCACTTTTTTGAGTTGGTGTTGCAAGAGGAGCACCACTTTAATAACTTAAGTTTAAATGACATCAAAGTAAGTGATTTTAAAAAATGCCCTTACTTTACACATTTTTTTTTATTATTTTGACTTTAACTTTTCTCATACTTTTATGTTGCCTGAGATCTGCTTCTCTCTCTAACTTTAAAGGCTAAAGCTCTATAAACTGAAATCCTAGTTCATCTTCTTCTCCAACTTGTTCAAAGTTCTAAACTGAAATCCAAGTTTATCTCCTTCTCCAACTCTTTCGAAGTTCTTCTGTTTCTCCTCCTCGTTTGTGTACAAATCAAACTAAGGTAATCCTATTTCCTAGGTTGTTTTGGTTTTGAATCTTCCATTGTTAAAATTGTTGAGGATTGGGATTTTCGAGTGGGGAAGATGATGAATAGTAACTTAGTTTTTGAGACTTTTGAATTCTTTCCGAGACTTTTGTATACTTTCCGAGACTTTTGAATGCTTTCCGAAACTTGTAAATGCATTCTGAGACTTTTGAATGCTTTCGTTGGTCGTGTTCTACGTCATCGACGTCGCCGTAATCCTACTGGTGGTCCACCATCAATGTTCACATGTTCGCCGATATTTGAACGGAACTTTCTCATTCTACTCACAACTCTATCACTATAAACTGAAAAAGTAAAACTAAAAAAATGAAACATACTAAATCCGTGAGAAGACAGTATAAGACCCCCATAAAAAAAAAAATAAAAAAAATAAAAAAAATAAAAAAAACACTCAATTTGACCTTTTGGTGAACTAGAAAAGTTTGGAGTTTGCATGCGAGAAAAGAATGATGTAATTTGCATTATTAAAATAACCATGACAAACTGACTTTCACGCTTAGTAAGGTGGTTGTACACTTCCCTCCCACTTTTGTGATAAGGTATGAGTCATATATTTATCCATTAAATCGTTAATCATGGAAGATTTCTTCTCAATAGTTAGAATTGCATTCCAAATCTTAACGGTTGATATTGTCAGGTCCCGATAGGCTTTTGATCTGAATGTACTACAATAGTTGTTTTTGAAAGTGAGGTGCACCTAATTTTTCAAAGAAGGTAAAAAGTCATTTACGTATCGAATATGGCCTCACATTCATTTAATTTTATATTACTTTATTTATTATTTTCTTGAGAAGAATACGATAGATATTGTCAGCCAGTTTTTGTTTTTATAAAACAAAACGATTTTGAATTTGTATTCGTATCGTTTTTCATTTTATTTTTAAAAAACAAAAACAAAAACAAAAACAAAATGAAACAAAAACAAAACGAGTGTTTTCCACGTTTTTCATTTTGTTTTTCACTTTGTTTTTTTTTAAATAAAAAAATCACCTTTTGTTTTTTCTTCTTTTCTTCTTGTTCGACATTCTCATCACTGCTCTTCTTCTTCATCTGCTATTCTGCTTCTCTTCTTCTTCTTCCGATCTGTTCCTTCTCGTACCAAAAAAAAAAAAAAAAGCTTGCCTTCTGATCTGCTCCTTCTTCTCAAACAAAATAAACAAAAAAAGCTTAAAGAGAGGAAATCTGGAAAAATTTCCGGATTCTTCATTAAAAAAATAAAAATTAAATTTGGTCAGATCTGTGAACAAGGCAGTTGGTGGGTATTATTTATAGGTTGACATAATTTAAAGGCATTCCTCCTCTGCTTTGGCATTTGCGTTATGATGATACTAAGAATGCAATGAAAGTGGCTAATTCCCAACCGAATTGATGACCCACTTCCACACTTTAAGGCCTTCAACAGACTTAATATTGAAACAACGTTATGTTTTTCTTGATGTAATTTCCCAAAACAAACAAGGAGCAGAGATGAAGAAAAAGATACACTTTGCAAGAAGAACTTTCATGCAAGCAATTCTATGCAAAAACTTAGTAAAGAAGAGATTACAAAAATTTATCAAAATGCTGTCACCAAATCATCACCTCAAAAAATTATCTAGACAAATGAGAGGGAAAAGAAAAAAAAAATACCAAAGACTTACTGATTAGTTTTATCATATGGCTTTTTCAATGTCTGATTGAAATCTTTTCTCATATTCCCTCTAATCCCTCCAATAGTTTCACCCATTTGGACTTTGCCACTTCTAGATGCGGCGGGACGGCGAGATGGTTGCCGTAAGAAGACGACCGGACGGAGAGGATGAAGGGGAGACGGTTTATTTCGCGATGGCTTCAGGTTAGGTGGGTTTCCGGTCACCTCCACATTGTAGGCATGCGGCGCGGCAACGAATTCGGCGGTGCGATGCGACGGTTTCCGATTTCTGACGAGCAGACGGCGACGGCGACTTCAGGATGGCTTCGGGTTAGGGCAGAATTTGGGGGAATTGAATTTCCTCCCCTATTGGGTTGCATGCTTTCATTAAGGGCAATTAAGTCATTTAGGTCATTTGAGAGGATATTTGTAATTCAGCCCCTCTAAAATAGCATTTTCGCTACAATCCCTTCTAAATTAAGTCACCAACTCACCGTCAACCCCATTAATTTGTTTTTAGCAAATTGCACAAACATGTCGGGACATTCGGGGCTTGTTTTGTACAATGTATTGTATTGGATTATGTTGGATTGGATTGTATTGCATTGGACTGTATTATTCTTATACAATCCTATGTTTGGTGATATTTCGTATTAGACTTTATTAAGTTATAAATTCATGATGTTCACCGTCTATAACGTCACAAAAACAGAATCTTATACGGAAAAAACGTAGTCGTTGGTAGTTAAATTTGATTGCTACGAGATGATCAATTTTTTTGTACTTTATAGATCTTTAAAATGAAAAAAGATAATTAGATCAGAAAGGTGTTTTCTCAAAACTGTAGCCTAATGGATGCTGTTTAATGATTGTCTACTGAGTTTTTGTCCATGAAAATCATAAAATGAAGCACCTTTTGAAAAACTGAAGCATCTCATGTCCAACAACATTCTCAATCTTCATGTGACCCAAATTCCGTATGAGAACTTCAATATATCGATCACCAAAACTGCAAGATCATACAGAATATATTGGGATTATAACGGTTCAGTAACAGCAACAGTTGGATGGTAAATTTATGTAGCCACAATGTACCTGGAAACTTTTGCAATAGAAACAACAATTTTGGCGATTTTCAGCCTATTTACATTTCATTCCATTCCAGATTTTGAAAGACAGAATGAAAATATGTACCAAAGGCAATGACAATACAATTAAGGAGCAGAAACCACATGATGGAACAAACAGAGATGACAACAAAAGAAAACATAGATTTCCTAAGATCGAACCCATGAAAAGTTTCCTCATGAGTACTGTAAATACGAACAATAGATAGCTTGGATGGCAAAATAAGATGCCATTTGATCAAATCTATAACAAATAATAAACAATCTCACAATCATTTGTTCCTGATAAAAATACTTCAAAGGAAATATTAGTGTTGTAACATACTAGTTAGAAGTAATAACAAGATTCTGAAGGAAAAGTTAGAGCAGAACAGTAGAGATATAAGGAAAAGACCTTTTGAGTCCAACATGAATAGCATGAGCTGCAATGTCTCACAAACTAAACATAATTTATCTAACATTATGTTTATTTTATCTAAACATAACTTTTAATAAAAATATATATAAAGAAAGACCTGGGCTGTATTAAATTGTAGGGTCTTAATAATAATAAAAATTGGAACCATGGTTGATCAAATGGTAAACTTGGTTAGAAATAGTTATTATTTGTACCTAATTATAAATTCATGATGTCTATGCTACACTCTGTAACGTCACGAAGATAGGATCCCACAATGTATTGCAAGAACATACCAAATATATTGGGATTATAACTGTTCAGTACTGCAACAGTTAGATGGTAAGTTTATGGAGACACAATGTACCTGGAAACTTTTGCAATATAAACAACAATTACAACAATTTTCAGCCTAATTACCTTTCATTCTATTCTAGATTTTGAAAGACAGAATGAAAGTATGTAACAGAGGCAATGACAATACAATTAAGGAGCAGAGAAACCACATGATGGAACAACAGTGATGACAACAAAAGAAAACAGCGTTTCCCTAAGATCAAACCCATGAAAAGTTTACTCATGAGTACCGTAAATACAAAAAATAGATAGCTTGGATGGCAAAATAAGATGTCATTTGATCAAATCTATAACAAATAATAATCAACCTCACAGTTACTTGTTCCTGATAAAAATACTTCAAAGGAAACATTAGTGTTGTAACATTCTAGATTAGAAGCAATAACAAGATTCTGAAGGAAAAGTTAGAGCCTAACCGTAGAGATATAAGGAAAAGACCACCTACTTTTGAGTCCAAAGAATGAGCTGCAATGTATCACAAACTACATTGATAGATGGCTCTCCTTACTCCATATGTTGTATAGAAGGACCAGCACAGCCTTCGGCAGCAGTCTCACCACAATCTCTTGCAAAAGTCTTGCTGCAATCTCCTGAAGAATTCCAAGCTCAAAACTTCTGCAGAGGTCTCACCGCAATCTTCTGCTGAAGTGTCACCACAATCTTCTGTAGAACTCAGGGAATTCTGTAACTGAGAACACATATTCTAGATGAAAATATGAATTGTATAGAAATATTACTTTGTACACTTCTCTTGTAGATTCAATTTAGTTAATGTTCACAAAAAGAAAAGTCTAGGTATTATATTTAGATAGTCTCACATTGGCCTGTATATGCTGAATACCATTAAAGCAATCAGCTTTTCTATGAAACAACTACAAAATCACGTGGAAGATGTTCATGAAATATTCGTACATGTAATATGTCTATGACCAAAAAAACAGAAAAAAATATATATATTAACGAGATGATTAGAAGACCTTTTTGACACTATCCAAACTCATCATATATCATCATGATACTCAGAGAAATTCATCACATACAATAAATACCACTCACCAATGCAGAGTTTACGCATCTATACTCTGAGAAATTCAACATGAATAGCATGAGCCACAATGTTTCACAAACTAATTTGAAAAATTGATCTCCTTACCCCATTTACTGCATATATATGTTACATGCCAGGACCAGCATAATCTCCAGTAGAAGTCTCACCGCAATCTTCTGTAGAACTCAGGAAAATTCTGTAACAGAAAACATAGATATTCAAGATGAAAGTATGAACTGCATAGAAATGAATGTTACTTTGTACACTTTTCATGTAGATTTAATTTAGTAAATGTTCACAAATAAAAGTCTAAGAAAACTAAGTTGATTAACACGTACCTCTCTTTTACACATCCGTCGTATAATTGTATTAAGGTCACTCTCCCAATTATACTCTCCCTGTTGGAATCCGTTTACATTCTGTAACATTGGTGTGCGTAAGAGTTGTGAAGTGAAAATCTCCATATCGGGGCAATATTTCACAGTTAATTGTTCCAGAGACGGGAATTTTAAGGCGTAATTCCCAGAGTGAAAACTTGTGAGACTTGATAAACCATTAAGTACCACACTCTTCAAGTTGCTGAAAACAATCTCATCTTCTTTTCTATCTCCTCCCTCATTGCTACTACTTCTATTATCTGTGAGCAATTAGATATTTTTATCTCTGTGAGTTGCACCAGACTTTTGGCTGTTGAGGATGTTACCAAGTTTTTCAATCTGTTGCATTCAGATACACATATAGTTGTTAGGTTCTGGAAATTTGCAGAGGATGGTGCTAGATCAATCAATTTGTGACAATTCCATATGAATAAAGCTTCAACACTTTGAAGGACCAACTTGGTGTCTTGTTTCCAAATATGCTCAAGCTTATAAAGCGAACGGAGATGTAAACTTTTTATTTGTGGATATTTCTCAACTTCTCCATACGGCAATATCTCTTCATACCAACTATCCAACAGTTGAAGTATTTCCAGATGGTGAAATCGTTGAAGGATGTCAAGTGGGAAAATTTTCGATTCGTCATTGCAGACCTCAAGACATTTAAGTTTGCAAAAGAGGTGTTCTGAAAACTGGATCCATGATATCATCTTGTCAGCCTGTCCACTTAATATCAGTTCCTCTAAGTTGGGGAAAGAATCCTGGTCATGACCAATCAAATAAAAAACAAATAAGATTTGTGTTCCCTCCAACGACTTCAACAACTTTATAAACTTTCAAAATGGAAATAAAATGACCAAGTTAGACTTGCAATCTAATCACTCTTGAACAGAAGGTAAAATTATGGTACACCAAGAAAAATATAGCATAGAGGCATATGGCTAGTACATTTGATGCCAGAACACTCTACTAAATATTTTGTTTATGCTACCTTTAAATTACCCTTTTAAAACAACAATTAATAAAATTACTTATGTAACTATACTCAACTTGATTTCAATAAATATATATATATATATATATATATAGTGGTTCATATAGGAGGTGCGACTTCACAATTTAAGAGAAATAAGTCTAGTACGTACTTTTTTGACCAAGAAGAGAGGTTGTTGCGCTAGTAAATGGCTCTCCTCCTTATTTTCTTGGAACCTACATAATTTTGAAACGAATAACTCCATTTCGTGACAACCAGACACTTCCAACTTTTTTAAGGCTGGCCATTCTGATGTATGTAGTCCACAATAGAAAGTTGTAAGTTGATGTAAGCCCTCGAGTTTTAGGAAGGTTACCCTTGGAAAGACAAACCTACTAGAAGTTGTTTCTTCTTCCTTTTCCTTTGCAACAATCTCTTCCGGTCCACAATAGTGAATATCAAGCTTTTCAAGTTGTGGTAGACTCCTGGCAATGGACGCTGGAAAGAGATATTCCAGACTCTTACAATTACCAACTTTCACGCTTTCTAGATTTTGAAAGGACAACATTCCTCCGGGATTCTTATTGAATATGTGCTTCAGTTTTGGCAGAAAAGAAATATCCATTTCTCTTAACTGAATTACTGCTGGAGCATGTGATTTTTCAAAGTTCATGACCCTTGGATATCAAATATCACTTCTAATGAATTACAATTACAGACGTATAGAAACTCCAGTCTCGAGAATCCTTCAAGCATCAATAGCTTGTTGCAGCGTTTAATTGTCATCGATTTTAGATTGCAAAATAAATCCTCAGCAAGCTGTTGCTCCTGACATATTATCTTCAAATTATCTAAATTGAAAACTTCTATTTTTTCCAAGCTAGGGAATACATCCTGCAACATTCAAGCCACCAAGTTAATTACAAATATTCTATCCAATTCTAAATAGTACAGGGAACTATTTATCAAGAAAAGTAAAGAAAATTATTGGAAACCAGGAACATATGAAAAAGAGGGGAAATATAAATTAATTGGATGTTTAGAAGATAAAACTAGCTAAATATTTCATATTACGGCTGCCTCAATGAAGAAGTGTAATGCTAGATTGTCCAAAAAAATTGCCCAAATGATATCTTTGAACAAAATAACTAACATGGTTAGATGACTTTTTAAGTTTGACAAAGAAAATATAGTTAGTTTAGTTCATTGTTGTGCCTTAACAATTTAAAAGAAATAAGTTTTGTACCTTTTCAACCAAGAAGAGAGGTTGTTGCGCTGGTTGGCCCTCCTTGCTGTTTTCTTGGAAGCTACATAATTCTGAAGCTAATATTTCTATTTTGTCACAATGAGACATTTGCAACGCCTTTAAAGCTGGCCATTTCGATGTATGTACTCCACAACAGAAAGTTGTAAGTTGATGTAAGCCCTCGAGTTTTAGGAAGGTTACTCGTGGAAAAACAAGCCTAGAAGTTGCTTCTGCTTCGTTTTCGTTTGTAACAATCGCTTCCAGTTCACAATTGCGAATATCAAGCTTTTCAAGTTGTGGTAAACTCCTAGCAATGGAGGCTGGAAAGAGATATTTCAGACTCTTACAATATGATACTTCCACACGTTCAAGGTTTTGAAAGGACAACTTTCCTTTGGGATCCTTATTTCATATGTGCTTCAGTTTTGGTAGAAAAAACATTTCCAGTTCTCTTAACTGAATTACTGCTGCAGGATGTGATTTTTCAAAGTTTACCTCTGGAATATCAAATATCTCTTCTAGTGAATTACAATCCAAGACAAATAACAACTCTAATCTCGAGAATACTTCAAGCGTATTAAACTTAAAAACAGTCAATAGCCTGTTGCAACGTCTAACTATCATTGACTTTAGATTGCAAATAAAATCCTTGGCTAGCTGCTCCTCCTGACATATTATCTTCAAGTTATCTAAATCAGAAATTTCTATTTCTTCTAAGCGAGGGAATGTATCCTGCAACATTGGAACCACTGAATTAATTTCAAATATTTTTTCCGATTCTAGCGATTCTAATTGAAAATTACAGGGAAATATTTATCCAAATAATAATAATAATAATAATAAAGAGGGTAAATATAAATTAACTTGATGTGGTATATATACATACCTTATTGACAATGAAGAGCGGTTGCTGTATTCGGATATCACATTGACCCTCATTATTTCCTTGGAAATTGAATAATTCTGAAGCAAATAACTCTATTTTATCACAACCACTCATCGTCAACTTCTTTAACATCGGCCATTCTGATGTATATAACCTGGGATAGAAAGTTCTAAACTCAGGTAATTTTTTAAGCACGAAAGAGACCATATGTAGAAAGACAAATCTAGCAGCTGCTTTTGCTTCTCGTTCCTCCAAAACAATCTCTTCCGCTCCACAATCCTCCACATCAAGCTCTTTTACTTTTTGATAGGAGAACAATTCTCGAGGATCCTTATTCCATATGTACTTCAATTTTGGTAGATTTTCTATATGTAGGAAATGTAATTGAGTTACTATTGTAAGATGTGGCTCTTCAATATCTACCCCGTGGGGATCGAATATATGTTCTACTGAAGAACAGTTACTAACAGTTAAGGACTCCAGCCTCAGGATTCTTTCAAGCATGCTAGATTATTCTTGTGGATGTGGTTAAAAAAAAAAACAAGCTTCTTTCTTCTTATTCATTATTCTTGTGGATGTGTTATTATATGTTCAGCTAAAGATTTTTTTTAAGGTTATTATTAATTTTTCAGAATAATAATTTTGGAAACGGAAGCTTCATAATTTTAATTATTGAATGATGAAGATTTTTTCCCCAATTGCAGTGAATGAGGAAGAAGAAGAATGATTTAGGTTATATGGATATAAAAGTAATATTCTAATAAGTTATTTTAATTTTAAAATATTTTAATAAAAAATGGGTGTATCCAGACATTTTATGGGTGGCAATAGAGCCACCCTTAAAAAATAGATAGATCACAATTAATTGGGTTAAAGGTGATACCCTTGGGAAACTCATGATTTAAATGTATTATATATATAAAATCAATCTCACAGTTGCATATTCTTGATTGTCAAACAATGTACATATATTGTCAATCAATCTCAGCTGACATGCTGAGGTAGCAGATCGATTTTGTTAAGTGATGGACAACACACCTGAAAAAAAAAAAAAATTAGTTTAGCATTAGCTTTGTACATAATTAAGTACCTGCATGTACGTATTACAAGTAATGACATTTTTTTTTTTTTTTTTTTTTTTTACAACAATTGCCGGGACCGATAAGATTGCAAGTGACGAACAGCTCTCACAAACGGGGAGAGACCACCCACATACAAGTGGGACAACACCCACACACATGGTGGGAAAATTAGCATATATCTATGCATGCATGGCCACTTGAACCTTGGTGGAAAGGTCTCCATTTAAAGAACTACACCACATTGGCAATTGGCCAAATGCAAGTAATGACCGTTAATTAAAATGTTTTACAGATAACAACTATCAGTCTTACAATTTCCTGTTCCTGATGATAATAAATACTGCATCAAATTAAAAATAAATAAATAAATTCTTCCTAAACAATCAAATCAATGTCCCAAAAAAAAAAAAAAAAAAAAAAAAAAAAGAAGAAGGGGGAGCTATAACATAAATCTCTGTTGAAATTTACCAATCAATCACAGTACAGTAACTTGAGTTGATAAAAATTCAATAAATTATTGAAGTGTAAGCACATCGGAGTACAATAATTAACTTGATTTAATAAATTATAGAGGTGTATGCACATCAGAGATGAATTTCTTACCTTCTATTTGATCTCTGAAGATATTAATCTATTCACTAGATAATCTTGGGACATGAGAGTATAGCGAAAGCTGTGTGAATAGAAAGAAAGGGAGAGCAACCAATGGTCTTTTGTCAATGTGGTTGGACTCTCCCTAGTAAGTCTCCACCACCACAGTTCAACATAGGCCCGGCCCTAGGGAGAGCCCAGTGAGACAACTGTCTAGGGCCCCCGATTGTAAAGGGCACCCAAATTATATTTTTTTTTTAAATGTTTTTATAATATAGTTCATCTAAGATTTTAAATAAAACAGGCCTATAAATAACTTTAAAAAAGAGTGGCAATATTTGCACCCCTCAAAAACTATATGTACACCCCACATTATTATATTTTTGAAAATCCAATAATACCCTTGTATAAAATTACCAAAGAGATTAAATAGTTTGTAGGTACCCCACAAATAATTATAGATTAGTTTCCTATTTTATTTTTTTGTGAAAACAAAAGTTTCCTATTAAGGATTAGATGTTAACATATATAATTAATAACTCTTTCCATTTTCTTAAACATTCTCTTTTAAATATTAATTTCAAATATATTTTCAATTTCTTTCAAGGAAATACAAAGTGATTGCTAAGTATAGATAATGAATCAAAATCATCCAAAATTGGTTGTGAAACTTTTGAATTATTTATAATTAGTTTCAAAATCAAAATCTCTTAAGATTTTTTTTGTTTTGTTATCAATAGCAGTTATTCTTCAAGGGTGGATTACTACGGCTCTTCCTATTATATTTTAAAGCATGGATTAAATTTTTTATCTTACATTATATATATAAAAAAAAAAGAGAGAGAAAACAACACAAACTAGAAAAAAAAAATTATAATCAAGGATGAAAGGAGATCAAAGATGAAGACGAAGAAGATGTCTCCAATTTTTTTATTGTGTATTCGTTTTTCATTTTTCATCATTATTACTAATTTTTTCTTTTTATTATGTTTTATGTAAAATAAAGAAAAAAATGAGTTATTAAATGACAACTCTTGGATTGTTCTAACGGTTGATATTAAAAGGTATTGATTTTATAATATTTTAAAAAATTAAAAGAAAGGGCATATTTGGTAATGTATGGGGTGTGCTTACAAAATTTAATCTCTTAAAAAATTTTAGGGGTAATTACCCTAGTGGCCACTGACTTTTGCCACCACTATCAAAATGGCCACCGGATGGGGAGTTGGTTTAGAAATGATCATTTTTGGCAAACAATGTTACATCAATGGCCATTCCGTTATAACATCGTTAACTTATTCAAAGAATGTTACACTAATGGCCATTAATTTGTTCACTTGGTATCAAAATGGTCATTATAATCAATTTTCTTCAAAATTACTTTAGTGGCCATCCATTTGATCAATTGGTATCAAAATGACCATTATAATTGTCCAACTATTTGTAGAACATGTGTATTGCCCATCAATTTAGTTAATTGGTATCAAAACAATCATTATATATACAACTATATTCTATTAGAAAAATAGAGTAAGCAATCATTAAAATAAAATTTCATTCAATATAGAAAATGAAGAATTCATTTGATTCAATATAAGTTTAGTCTTATACACATCAAATACTACTTGAAGTTTCAAACCTAAAGATTAAAGTATATGTTTAGTTGTTTACAAATTACAATAACAACATCAGAATGAATGAGCTAATTTGCTAATAAAATAGATAACACGAAATTAACTCAAACATGGGCAACTTGGTTAGCTTGCCTGCAGCTAGCCCTGCCTTTGAAGTTTGAACAAAACAAAAATCAGAAACACGATGAAAATTTTTCAGCTCCAAAATGTTTCGTATGACAACTCCTAACTCTGATATTAACCACGGAGAGTGAAGCACTTTTCAGCATCATATCTCTAGCTAACTTCTTACCATGAAGCACGTTTACATAGTTTTATTCTAAAACAAAAATATTAAATAATTTAAAACATATAAAGTACAACGAATTTACATTATTTAATTATATTTCAAAATTATTTGTAACCATCTTTACTTAATTAAAAATCTAATCCAGACCTGGCTTGGAATGAAGTCCACCAAAAGTCTACTTTTTTTTTTTTTTTTTAATATAAAAAAACCGCTATTAGTGTGATTTCAAGGTTCTCCAACAAAGACAGAAAACCAACATGTAAAGTGAGTTTTGTCATAGTTTTTACAGGAAAATCAAATCCTCCAGTCTTAGACTTAATTTAATACCGATGGAGATCAGTTTTGAGAACCAGATTCTTTTTTCAAACAAAATTTTTCATTTTCGTGCAGTTTGACAAGTAGTTTTTGATGTGTATAAGACTAAACTTATATTGAATCAAATGAATTCTTCATTTTCTCTATTGAATGAAATTTTATTTTTAATGATTGCTTACTCTATTTTTCTAATAGAATATAGTTGTATATATAATGATTGTTTTGATACCAATTAACTAAATTGATGGTCAATACACATTTTCTACAAAAAGTTGGACAATTATAATGGTCATTTTGATACCAATTGATCAAATGGATGGCCACTAAAGTAATTTTGGAGAAAATTGATTATAATGGCCATTTTGATACTAAGTGAACAAATTAATGGTCATTAGTGTAACATTCTTTGAACAAGTTAACGGTGTTATAACGGAATGGCCATTGATGTAACATTGTTTGCCAAAAATGACCATTTCTAAACCAATTCTCCATCCGGTGGCCATTTTGATAGTGGTGGCAAAAGTCAGTGGCCACTAGGGTAATTACCCCAAAATTTTAATGGGGTGTCATACAAATAGGGGTGTACATACAGTTTTTCAGGGGTGCAAATATCGCCACTCTTAAAAAATGTCCATCATACACATATAATTTTTTTTAAAAAGCCCACCAATGGAAACCCATCACATAAATAAATTTAAAAATGGACCACTATACATATATAATTTTTTTTAAAGGCCTACCAATAAAAACTCATTTATCATTCTTACAACAACATTGGATCAACGGTAGCGGTGGGTTGAATCCTAGCAACATTCGTGTTTGTCACATATAATCATCTTTTATATCGCTAAAAAAACAAACTCAATACTCTCTTTAGACGAAAATTCAGAAGTCGTTATTTCGAAGGTAATTAAATCATTACACTTCATTTTTTTTTTCTTTTTCGAAAACATGTAAGCTTAATTAGTATTTTTGTTACTAAAAATGTGAAATGAGTAAGTTTTAAATGATATATTCTTTGATGCAATTATAAAAAATAAAAACAATTGGTAATTATTTTTTTTTTACTATTTTGTTGTGTTATAGTCTCGAGTTTGAGTTATTATATTGATTTTTACAAGTATTTACTAGAGAAAAAAAATCAAGTAAACATATATAGAGTATCAAGGGCCTCATATTCTATAGTTCGCTTCGGGGCTCGAAAATCTCAGGGTCGGCCCTGGTTCAACACCTTAGTGTGTATATATATATATTTATATATTATTTGTCCCTCCTTGGCCATTAATCCCAAGTGTGGGTGCTCTCTCCCTAATTGTGGGAGTAGTATTCTGGGCTTTGCTAGAATAGTCTTATCTCATCAAGTCCCGGCAGTTGTTGTAATAAATAAATAAATAAATAAAGTGAGAGCAGTTGACAGTTGGTCAGTGTAGCTAACAATGCTTTTAAATATAGGCATCTAAATTGAACACAAACAGCGCTACAACCAAGGCATAGTAGGCCTAGAAAGAACCAGGCTAACCCAAAGCCAAGCCCAAAAACAGGACCAGAGAACGACTAACAGAGCCCAACCCCACCCGCCCCCGCCGCACGACTAACAGAGCCCAACCATTACACGTGTACTTTATATTTAACTTTGGTGTGTTCAAGACTCATCGAGAGAACATCCCATGAAATAATTGCAAAAGTTTGTAAGACTTGATAAATAACCAAGTTTCAAAACCTTCAACTTGTGAAAATTATTTTTGTTTTCTGTTATATAAACTTATATCCCAGACATCTCTTGCTACCACTTCTGTCAACATAAGGGGCAGCCTTCTATTTCCATTTCTGTAAATTGCACCAGACTCTTGGCTTTCGAGAGGATGTCAATATGTTTCTCAATTCACCACAATTCCAAACATGCAGAGTTTTCAGGTTTTGGAAAGATTTTGACGACAGCCGTAGATCAGGCAAACCACAATCCGATACTTTCAGAATTTCAAGTTTATGAAGAATTAGGTCGTCTAGTTTGGTGTATTGTTTCCAGATGCTCTTCAGCATTTCAAGTCCAACAATTCTAAACCTTTTATTTGTACAAGCATCTCAGCATGTTTCTCGACCTCTTTTTGTGAAAATGTCTCCTTGTATAAACTGATGTAAAGAAATTTGAGTTTGGGAATTAGCCAATTGGGTGTTCCGAAAACTGAGCTTGCTATATATATTAGCCTGAAGCTCTTTCCAGTTAAATGGTGCACAGTCTTACAATGTCCCAGATTCGAACTCGACTCCAATTTTTTGATCATGACTTTATAAGCTTGACATTGAAAAGATAAATTAAAGAAGAAATATATTTCTTGTACCTTTTCGACAAAGAAGAGAAATTGTTGCTCTGGGAGATTAAGTTTGGCCTCCTCATTATTTTCTTTTGAAGCTGATAACTCTATTTTCTCACAATCAGATTAACTCAATTTGATTAAGGCTGGCCATTTTTCAGTATGTCTACCAGGGCAGAGGTCTGACATCGGAGGGCTGTTTTCGTGCTTTGGGAATGCATTCGGGTGCAAAATATGATTAATTGTGGAGGAGGCAACAAGAAGAAGAGTAATGGCAAGGTCTGTAACCTTAGCTCCGATGACGGTAGTTCCATCGCTCCATCATCATCATATGTTTGACACAGTGATAATGGCGGATTCAGAAATTCAATTGAAAAACAATTCGTCGGTAAGAAGATCATCATCATCTTCTTCGTGTTTATTTGAAAACATATTTTGAAAATTTTGATCAAATTTTTAAAAGAAGGTTTTTTTTTTTTTTTTTTTTTTTCTCAAAATCAATCGGATCGATCAAATTCAACCTTGTGTGGTTCTTCATGTGAATATCCGAGCCACTATGTCCTGTAACTGTAAATGTGAGGGTTCTTGATTTCATGAATTTCAATATGCAGTACTACTTCTAGACATTAATTTGTTGGAGTGTATCGAATTTCATAACCAAATTAATTTTTGGTTTTAATCTGGTGGGCAAGGTCCTGTTGGGCTTTTTCTGTTTTTCGTTTTTGGTTTTGTTGTGTGGCCTGGTTTCAAGATTTTACCCTTGTGGGCCTGTTGTTGGGTAAGTTAGTTTTGTAGCAAGTTTAGGGCTTGGGTTGTTTTGGGTTGCCTTTGGGCTTTTAGTAGCTTTCGTCTGTGCCTCTTAGGCCCCTTTTAATATAGTGTCTATGGGAGCCTACCTATAGAATGTAAAACAGCACAATGAAAGACAGAAACAGACTGGTCTCTCATCAAGATCAGACTTCAATATAAAAAACATTAATAACCACAATGTTTTCAAAATGCAAGGAAAAATCTCCTTACTCCAGATGTTGCGTGGAAGGACCAGCACCATCTTCTTCATAACTCTCTTCATTCTTTAACACCAGATGTTGCGTGGAAAGACCAGCGCCATCTTCTTCAGAACTCTTGGTATTCTGTAACACCTGATGTTGCGTGGAAGGACCAGCGCCATCTTCTTCAGAACTCTTGGTATCTTCTTCAGAACTCGTGTCATTCTATAACAGAGCACAACAAATTAAAGGTGAACGCAGCTGGAATATGTGTAGAAATATTGCTTCGTACAACTCTCAAATAAGGTGCTAAAAAAATAAATCAGATTGTATGCACATAGAAGAAGATGAATTTCTAAAGACGATTACTCAACGGAATAACCGGCCAGGAATGCATAGGCGTCTCTGGGTGAATAGAAAAAAGGGAAGAGCAAGAAGCAGCGGGTTAAGGTTTTCAATACTCGAGTTAAATGAATAGATGTATCTTGTTTTGATTTGGAAGTCGATGATATATCTGATTTATTATAGAAGTGTGAAAGGAATCAAAAGAATATTAAAGTTATTCAATACGTACCGTACGGTTTCTGTACATCTCTTGTATAGTTGTATTAAGGTCACCTTCCCAAATCCAATCTAGTTCCCACTGATGGTTGTATACTTTATTTAAATTTGGTGTGCTTAAGACTCCTGGACAGAAAATCTCCATCTTGTTGCAATTAGACACTTCTAATTTTTCCAAAGCTGGGAATTCGAAAGTGTAATCCTCACTGCAGAATTTTGTAAGGCTTGATGACGAAGAAAGTTTCAAAGTCTTCAATTTGTGGAAAATAATCTTGTTTTTTGTTACATCCCCTTCGTCTCTTGCTACAACTTCTGTCAACATATCGCAACTTTTTATTTCCATTTCTGTAAGTTGAACCAAACTTTCGGCTGTTGAGGATGTCAATATGCTTGTCAATTTGGGGCAAGCCTGAACGTGCAGAATTTTTAGGTTTCGGAAAAATGCTGAGGGTGGCAGTAGATCAATCAAACCACAATACATTACGTCCAAGATTTCAAGTTTTTGAATAATTAGGTCAAGTTTGGAGTGTTGTTTCCAGATGCGCTTCAGCCCTTTAAGTCCAGAAAGTTCTAAGCTTTTTATTTGTGCAGGCCTCTCAACATGTTTCTCGACCTCTTCAAGTGAAAATATCTCCTCGTATGAACCATAATAAAAGTAAAGCTTTTCCAAATTAGGAAATCTCCAAAGGATGTCAGGTGGGAAAACTGATTCACCCCAGTTGACAATCAGAAATTTAAGCTTGGGAATTAGGTGTTCTGAAAATTGAGCTTGTGATATCAGCCTCAAGGAACCTCCCCACAAATGTAGTTTCTCTAACTTGAGGAAACAACCCTGGTGAGTGGTAACCAATCAAAAAACACAAACCGGAGTTACATGTTCCCTCAAACTAAAACAATTCCATAGATTTAAACATGATAATCTTAAAAGAAAATAAATCACATGTACACATTATATTATTAATTTTTAAGTAAAAAACTGTAGAGAGAAAATAAAAAACATAACAAATAACCAAAAGAAAAAGAAAGTAGATCTTAAAGCCAAAACCAAAAAAAAAAAAAAAAAATGATCTTAAAACTAAAAGTAGGAGAGGACAGATAAAATAGATTTGAAAAAAAAACAAAAAAGAAAGCCAAAAAAAAAAAAAAAACTGCAATTGCCGAGTGTCAAGACAATTGGGTCTCTTTTGCCTAGAGACCCAGTAAAAATGAGCCACGACCATTTACGAGACTTGTTTCGACTTGGCAAGAGCTGAATTTTATTTTAGATCAGTTTTTTTATTTTTTTTCTTTTTTCAGATTTGTTTTTTTGACCAAGCTAATAAATATTGAATTGAGATTTTAATTTCAATTTAACAAATCAGTTTGTGATGCCCCTCTCACACACCAAGAGATTGTAGGTTCGAATTATTGTAATTAATATTTCAAAAAAATAAAATCAGTTTTCAGTTGTTAATTTATACAAAATTAAATAATCCTAAAAATCCAATCTCGAAATTAATCAAGCTTCAAAACAATATTCATGGAATTTCACTACAAACAATAAATTAAATCATAAATTCAAACACTAAAGTCTTTTTTATCTAAGAAAAATGATATTTGTAGAGAGAGAATGTGAGAATCATGAAAACATGAGGAGAAATGGTGAGAAAAAGTGTAAAGCGAAAAATATTAGAGAATGAGGAATTTCGTTTTTTAAGTCAAGGGCATTTCTGTCGGTTGCAATACTTTTGGTAAAACTCAACTAATTAATTTTAGTGTTAAGTCCATAAAATCAAGTGAAAAGTGTGCTATTAACCCACATTTTCACATAAAAATAGTGATGTATACAAGGTATGCTAGCCAAAAACTTAATATTTATGGCAAAATAACAATTTTTAGACTAATTTTGTTGGACAAAAATGAATTTACTTAAGTTATCAAAATACTTGAAAAAAAAAATTAGTTTAAGATGTGGTCATGGCTATAGGATGAGATAGGAATTAAACTATACTAGAAGAGACTCTTAAAGAATGAACTTTGTTCTTTAGAGCTCTGACACCATTATATTGCATATTATTATATATAAGAAAGGAAAATCAAATCTCTACAATTACTATAGAAAAATTGCTGTGATTGACTGATTTGGGACAAAAATAAGAAACAATTATAAGGCTAAAATCAAGCATCAGATTACTTAACATAATTTTATCCCATTTTTGTATATTAATTCGAAATTAACACCTTCAGTAATTAGTCACTTTTGTGTCAAACACAACACTTAACAAAGTTTCAAATTAATATGCTCCAATGAACATGTTTAAATTTGATTCCAACTTTTGATGACTTTATAATTAATAAGCATGACAATGAAAAGATAAATGAAAGAGGAAATATAAGTTTTGTACCTTTTTGACAAAGAAGAGAGGTTGTTGCACAAGGATATTAAGTTGGCCCTCCTCAGTATTTTCTTCCGAAGCTAATAACCCTATTTTATCGCAATCAAAGATGCTCAATTTGTTTAAGGCTGGCCATTCTGCAGTATGTCTACCAGGGTAGAAATATCTAAGTTGATATACGTCACTGAGTTCCAAAGAGGTAAGCCGTGGAAAGTCAAACCTAGTAACTGCTTCTAGATCTGCTCCTTCTTCCTCTGCAACAATTTTCTCCATTTCACCACATCCAGATATATGTAGTTGTTCAAGTTGCGAAAGATTCCTGGCAATGGAGGCTGGAAAGATACTTTTCAGAGATCGGCAATAGCTTATCTCCACTTTGTTTAGTTTTTGAAAGGAGAGCTTTCCTTGGGGAGCCTTAATCCATATGTGCCTCAATTTTTTCAAATTCAACAATTCCAATTCTCTTAACTGACTTGATACAGTAAAATGTGACCACTTTTCCAAATTTACCTCTTGGAGATCAAATATCTCTTCTAATGAATCGCATAATTTGACAGACAACGACTCTAGCCTCGTGAATCTTTCAAGGATATTGATCTTGAAAATAGTCAATAGCTTATTGCACTCATAAACTTTTATGGATTTTAAGCTGCGAAATGAATCCTCGACAAGTTGGTTGTGCCAAATCATCTCCAAGTCATTCATGTGGGAAATTTCAATCGTTTCTAAGCTAGGGAATGCAACCTGTATTATTCATATCATTAAGTTATACATGGAGCAATGGAGATTATTCTTAATTCTAATTGAAAATAACAGTAAATATATAAATAATGTATTGAAAATAAGAAGTAAGAGAGGATAAATAAATATTCACCGTAGTAGATGAAAATAGATATTTTAAATTATGGCAGCCAGAAAGTTTCAAGGTCTTCAAATTGGGGAACCCAACCTGCAAATAAATTTCATATCTTTCAATCTTCTTCCAATTAATTAAAGAATAAATAATTATTAATCATGATATACATATTAAATGCAAAACTATAATTAGATGTGAAACAAAACGAATGAAATTAGTATAGACACGACAACGTAGTTGAAAGATATACATGTGAAGATAACCAAATGCAACTAAAACAGAGAATGGGACAAATGTGTTTGAGATCAAACGAAGAAAAAAAGAAAGAAAAAACTTTTTTTTTCCTTTCGTTTCTTCATTTTTGGCCTTTAAGTCATGAAAAATAAGGTGACACAAAACAAAACATAACAAATGAGAAAATAACAGGGAAAATAGATTTGTGATTTATGTTATTTGAAGAGCTATATATATACATACTTGCAACATTCTCTTCTTTGGTATATTTCTTAATTTTTGTTAGCAGACGAGAATAAGAATAAAATTGGTAGAGAAAAGGTTATTGTTAACATACCTTTCCATTGAAAGTTGCAGTTGGAGTATCTTCCAAAATGACTCCATTATTGTTGATGGGGCAGAAACTTGTGAGCTTTGAAAGACCTACTAAAGTCATAGAGCGTAATTCCTTCAAATGAATTATATCTTCTTCCTTTCCAATTGCAAATATCTCTGTCATATTCGCACAATCACGCACTTTGATTTTTTCTAGCGGAAGATCTCTGGTAGTAGAGAATGAAAATATATTATTCAATTTGTCGCAGTTTTCAATTTGTATGTATCTCAATTGAGATAAAGACTGTGCTCCAAGTTGACCATTATATATCTTCTCCAGGTTATTCAACTCTTCAAGAAACAGTGTCTCCAAGAAAGGGAATGGATCGTTGGATTCTGACTCCAAGCAGTCTGCAATAGTATGAAAGCATGAACTGTCATGTACCCAGAGTTGCTTCAATTTTGGGAAACCCTGTCCACCGTCCAATGCAGAAAGGACATTCTTAACACTTGGCGTTTTATGAAGGACATCCTCTAAACAACTGCAGTTGTCTCCTAGATTGAGCTCCAATTTTCTGGATGTCTTAGGCCATTTAAATTTGAAATGATAATTCTTTGAACATTGGCCTATGCTTATGTCGTACGTCTCCAAATTTTTGGAGAACAAGCCTTTTGATAGAACATTGGTATTTGGAATTTGAATTTCTAAAACGGTGAGGTGAGGTAGACACTTCAGCTCATCAAGACTAGCATTGCTTCCTCCTTGAACCTCCCACTGGATACGGTCACTAACCAAATACAGTTCTTCTAAATGGGTTAATTTTGCTATGATATTTGGTGGAATCTCTTCAAGGCTGTCGTATTTGCTCAAATCCAACAACCTTAACCTGGTCAATTTACGTACTTCCTCAGGTAACCTCATGATAGAACAATAATAATCATCATCAATACTGAGGATTTCCAGTTTCTTCAGCTCTCCAATTAAAGCAATGTTTTCTACTTTGCAGTCATCCATATACAATGTCTGAAGATTTACTAAACGACGAAGTGATGTAGGCAAGGACAATAAATCAAATCCAACCAAATGTAGAACTCTGAGTTTCGACATTTTTGTGAAAAAATTATCAGGGATTTCTAATGCACCATAACCCTTTGTATGCATATATAAAAGTTCAAGATGCTGACATTCCAACTCTTTTGGAAGCTCACTGATATTATGCAAAAAGATTCTGGTGCTAGTTTTCAATGCATCAGCATCATCCCAATCCCTTCGAACATTGTCATCCATCACTATAACCACATGCTGATTTCTGGATGCAATTAATCTACCAACGTCACGTACAACATCATGCATTGAAAACCTTCCATTGTTAGGAGTGTCAAGCAACAAAGAAGCATCTTTAAGTTTCCTAACGAATGTGTCCACGAGATCTCGTGCTTCTTTAATTCTGTCGATGTGCTTAAATATACGCAAACCCATTCCATATTTCACTAAGTCTCCGATGGAAGCATTATTAGTAGACCCCATTGTACTGCAAAGCAAGAAAATTGATCTGAGTTCCTCGCCATTTAATTGATTATAACTGAACTCTATACATAAATATGCCTCTCTCGCCACTCCTTCCAAGGTTCTCGGAGAAGGCTTCTTCAATTCCCGCAAGGCATTCCTCCATTCAAACTCTTTCTTTTTCTTAATGCTTTTGCAATAGTAATAATTGCAATGGGCAAACCTCCACATGCCTTGGCCACGTCGTTTGCTAAATCTTGCAAAACAAACTCTTGAATACAATCACCTGCTGTAGTACTAAACAGATTCCAAGCTTCTTGATCATTTAAAACATCCATAGGAAAATCAAGTTGAGAACCCGACGATGTCAAGGCATCGCGATCTCTTGCTGTCAGCAACACTTTACATCCTTTAGGAATCCCCTCGTCCAAAGGAATCCCCACCTCGTGCAACTCGAGTGTTGCCCAAATATTATCAAAAACTAAAAGAATCTTCTTCTTTTGCCCCTCTTGCTTAAAATATTCACGTAGCCTACTTGCTCTTATAGGAACAGTACTCTCATGGAATGTCAGACCCAACATTTCTGCAATTAATACTTGAATCTTTCCTATGTCGGGTGCTACAGACACTTCAGCAAAAGCTACAGCATCAAAGAGCTTGTTATCCTCGGCATGTTTAGCTACTGCCCTTGCCAGCGTTGTCTTTCCAATGCCACCTAACCCATAAATGCTGAGCATGTTGACATCAGGATCGCTCAATGCTTTTAGTATTTTCTCCAAAGTAGACTTTCTCGATTCAAAAGCCTCGTAGTACGATAGAATCCATTTCTCCTTTGGAATGGTTCGGTGGGAAACTTTTTTGAAGTTCCCTTCTTGTTGAAGTTCAACGATGGACTTTGCCTTGCGTACTGCAGTTCTGCTGTGTTGATAAAGTTTCTTCGGATTAGGACAGAACCCCTTGAAACACTTTAGGTTTGCTTGCTCGTTCTTTTCTTGAATAATCTCTGATGAGGCTTCATTGACCTTCTCCTCCACACTATCCAGCCAATCGATGACATGTTGTTCGATCTCTTCACCGTTTCCTCTCGCATCGTCAACTTCATGCTGCACATCTTTTTGCTTAATCTTGAGCTTCTCAACTTCAGTCTCCAGTTTCTGAAAGTTGGTCTCGTAGTTCCATACATAACTGAACGGACGTACTACGGGTGCCACCAAGTATTCGGCAACTTTTGCAGCAACATTAGTAACAATAGGAATAACAATTTCGGCCATTTTTTGACCTTTTTTTTTAAGTGCTTTTTTTCCTCGTTTTAAGTTTTGAAAATTAGAGATGAAAATAAAGAGACAACAGAACAGAGAATTAAAAAATACTAACAACGGCGACGAAAACAAAACAATAGCAAAGTTTCCTTGAGATGAGACAGTAAAACTGGCGAAAAAGGAATTGCGTTTCAGTTTTTTTTTTTTTTTTATAATAGATGAGATATCAAGCCAAAATAATAGAAAACGTAGAGCACAACAAAGCAAAACAAATCAAAACACGAGCAAAGTTTTCTTGAGAACAGAATGAGAAAATGAGGAAAGAAATCTTGTTTTCCTTTTCCGTTGTTTTTTAGTGAGTTTTTTAAATTTTTATTTTTTTTATTTTTTGAAAAGTAGATGAAAATCAAACGAAATTAATACAAAAGTGAGAACACAACAGGGCTACTAGGAAGCAAAAGAGACTGAAAAAAAAAAAACAGATAACACAATAGAGAAACTAGAGAGCAAAGCAATGATGACGAAAACAAAATAATAGCAAAGTGGTTTTGAGATCAAATTTTGAAAGTTGGAATTTTTTTTATTTTTTTTTTAATTTTGAAAAATAGCAGTGTTACAGAACAAATAAAAACTAAAACAGAGAAGAGAACAGAGCAAGAAGAGAACAGAAAAATGGAGAGGTATTGTTGAGATCAAATGGGGAAAGAAAACAGAGAGCAGAAAGAGAAAGTAAGAAGCAAGAAGGAGAGTAAATTGTTTGTGAGATCAAACCTGGAAAATATGAAAAGAGTTTCTTGATTGATCGGAAATGTCAAGCACAGTTTGATATAATCTAGTTGTGAATTGCTTTAACACGAGAGAGAATTGTTTTCAAGTGATCTCCTTGCTGCGAAAAATTATTTTCAAGCTATTTTTGTATTTCCAAGTGAGATCTATGACTTTGTGCAGTCTGCTACAAGTCAACAATAATATTTCATTCTAAAAAAAAAAAAAACACTAATCTTTGTACTTAAAATAATAATAATAATAATAATAATCTTTTCAAAAATCTTATCCACACAATCGCACCCAATCCACTCGGTAGGCCGCCTGTAATTCTTCTTCAGACAAAAAAAAATGGAGTGGTGCTATTGGCACACCCCCTATTGATCTATTTATGCCCTATTTTTTAAATTATTTATTATTATTTTTTTCCTTTATCAAAATTACTAAAAAAAACATACAATTTAAGAAAAAAAAAAATTCTAAAAAAGTAAATCTAATAAAATCCCGCATTCTTTTTCAAAAAATAAAATAAAAAACCAATAATCTTTTAATCTTTTTCTTGATTTTTTTTTTTCCATAACTCTTGATCACTGGTTTGTTGTGTTGCTGGTGTTTGCATCTCTTTTGTGTTTGGGTTTGTTTGGGTGGTGTTTTGCCCCTCTGTTTTGTTCCTGGTCTTTTTACCTTGTTTTTGCGATTTGTTTGTTTGTTTTTTTTTTTTTCTTTTTGCTGTGCCTGTTTTGCAGCTTTTTGTTGCTGTTCTTGTGCTGTTTGCTTTGAGAAGCGTTTTTTAATGAAGCCCATGTTTCTAAAAAAAAAAAAAAAAGATAAAAATGAGGTTTATTAAGTTTGAAAAACAAGTAAAATGGTAGTTTTGGAAATAAATAAAATAAATTAATAAAAACATTTAATTTTATTTAATTAAATCAAAATTTAAACAAGTGGGGCATAAATAGATCAGTAGGGGGTGTGCCAATAGCACCACTCAAAAAAATGTGGAAAAATTGGATTTGTAAAGAGAAAATTCCAAAATTATACCCTCAAATGAAAATAATTGGCAAAATTGCCCTTGAATGACTTAATTGTCCTTGAGGAAAACATGCTAAAAGAAAATCCCCCAAATTCTATGCTCCAACCCAAAAGTTGAAAACCCCACCTAACCCTCCGAAAGTCGCTGACGCCGTCTGCTTGTCGCACCGTCGAATTGGTTCCTGTGCTGCATGCCTACACGGCTACACCGCCGTGGTGATGTCTTATTAGCTTTTGACTTTTCCTGTTATCTATAGATAATAATTTGAATATTTAGTTATAAAAAATTAGATGCCATATTATTTGAGGTTATTTTTAAAAACATCCCCCTAGTTTTAGGTATTCTTCGTTTAGGTCCCTTTAGTTTGAGATTTGTCTCTTTTAATCCTTCTATCAACTTCCATTAACTTTTTTAACGAAAATACTATTTTACCCTTGTACTTAATTTTTTTTAAAAAATACCAGAATATCTTTAAAATTTAAAATTTAAAATTTAAAATGAATAGAGATCTCCACCAAAAATCCAAAGAACCCATTTAAACCCAAAAAATCAAACTCATTCAAACCAATTGAAACTCAGAAAACCAAACCCATTCAACAATACAATCAAACCCAAAATATCAACATAATCAAAACCACAAAATCAAACCAAACACATTCAACGATACTAAAACCTAACCCTTAAATCCAACCACCTCCATCTCGCTAGGAACCACCCCACCAATATTGATCGGCGCTTTAACTCGTTGGCACAAACAAGTCCGATGACGATGACCACCACCCTTGCCTACTTGAATCAAACACGGACCAAACTCAAACCAAATCCATCTCTCTTCTTTCTCAATCTATCTATAATTCTTCTTCGTTGGTTTGGAGCCGTCAGTAATATCAAGCGCAAAAGGAGATCAGCGCTAGTTGTTGTGGGGCTAGTTGACGGTGGGGGTTCGACTGGGTTCAAATTTGGGTTTGACAATGGGTGTTGGGTTTGGGTTTGGGTTTGGGGGTGGTTGACAGTAAGGGTTGGTGGTGATTGTGAGTGGTTGAAAGTGGGGTGGTGGTGTTTATGGGTGGCTAGGGTTTTGGTGATTAGGGTAAAATGTGATGAAATGGGGATATGATAATGATGATAATGATGATGAAGAAATGGGTGACTAGGGTTTGTGATATGATAATTGCCATTTTTTAATTTTTAATTATTTTTAATATATGTTAATTTTTATTAATTTTAACCTTGCATTTACCGTTATACCCTCACATCTAAAACAGATTTCTAACGAAAGTTGACGGCAGAGATTAATAGTAACAGTTTAGATTAAAAAGGACAATTATCAAACAAAAGTGACTGAAACGGGGAATACCTCAAACTAGAGGGATGTTTTTTGGCATAAACATGTAAAAGAGTAAATTACAGCCAACACCCTTGGGGTTTGCCTTTTGACAACCGGAAGCAACTTTAGCATTAATTAGTGATGACCTCCCCTATCATTAGTTAAAGTTGGTCAAATTTAACTATTAACAGAGTTTGATTATTAAAAAGATCAAAATACCCCTTCGATTTTGAATTAAAATTTTGAATTTAGAATAAAAATTAAAAGTGTATTATATATATATGGATCTTCATCGTTCATTTCCATAAAAAAAATTAAAATAAACTAAAGATTTTTTTTTTTTGGATCTCCACCATCTATCATAGATGGTGGAGATCCAAATCCATGTCTCCATCTATCAACCACGATGGAGATCAATCTCTATTAATTATGGTCAATAGAGGTCGAGCTTTCTCTATCGATCGTCGCTTAAGTCATCCATATTTTGCAACAAAGATCCTTTGATCTCCATCGATCACAATAAAGATTGAACATTGCCAATTAATGATGCCTCAATGAGATTGGCTGTAACTTACTCTAAATAATATCTAACAAAAAATGTTTTTAAAATACGAGAGATGATAAATGTGAAATAAATATCAAAAATTCAATTCCACATCTATTTAATTAAAATTAAAAAGCTTTACGCTTATTATAATTAATCAAGGAGTAAAAATAGTTAATAAGAGATCATGCAAATGGTTTATAAAAAGATAATTAAGGCTATAATAGGATAAACATAAATTAGGTGAACAAGAAAATTAATTTTATTTAAACATATTTTAATAAAAATAATAGGCACCATCAAAATTAAGCACCAAACAAACTAACAAATAATTTATAGAAAAAGACTTGGACTGAATCTTTATAACTTGTAGTGAATTAGATAGTAGAATATTAAATATCCAAGTATATTTATCAAATGGTAACCCTTGACTTGCATCTTAGGGTTGCAATATAATTGTAGTAGGGTAATTGTTACGCGATTGTACTAGAGTTTCATTAATATATACTTTGAACGCGATTGTACTAGAGTCTAGAGGAGAATAATGATAAATTCAATTGCTTGAATGTATATATCACTCACATTTTTTAATGGTATTTTATCACATCAACTCATAGTACATATGATAGTTAAAAGAAGATGAATGTGAGTCGAGTGGGAATTAATGGTTGCACGTTGAAATGAAATACTAGATATATTATGCTTGTGATTATATAGTATGCAAGTTTTATCTTGGCAAATCAAGCGTTGAATTGTCCCACATTCTACATCTAGCTCATCGATTCCTGGCCAGCCATTTAAATGAGAAATTTATAAGTTTTCATTCTTTCTATTTCATGTATATTATAATTTAAGGATCACAAGATCTAAAAAACTAAACATAACTTAAAAAATGATATTCTTAAATAAGTTAAGGACCAAATTGATAATCACTCATACAAAGTAAGAAAGAGAAAAAGAGAAAAAAAAAAAGAAGTAAAAGATAAGTGAGGGCATTTCAGTCTCATCACATACTTTTATTCTATTTAAAAAAGAATTATTAATGGAATGATAGTTTCAAAAATCAAGTTGGAATCCCTATTCTCTCTATTTTTTTTGTTTATTGTTTATTCATTTTTTTTTTTTTTGAAGTATTTTATTCATATTTATTAAGATATCACTTGATCTAAAATTATAATATAGGAGGAAATGTAATCTGATTTTTTTTTTTTTTTTTTTTTTTTTTTTTTTTTTTTTGAGAGGCATGTGATCTAAACTTATAAATAGATTAAAGATCTTATCACCAAACTAGCTGGTTACAACAAGTTGAGGATTTGAGGTCACTTTATCTATTATCTATTATTTTTAGGCATTATTAAATTAAGAAAAAAATGGAATCATTCAAAAAAGAATTAATAAAAGGAAGACAATCTGACATACATGAAATTATTGAAGGCAACTTTATGGGTTGGCACTCTATGAAATGAATGGAATAAAGATGTCTACTTTTTATGTTCTTTGTCAATTGCCAATAAGAATATGACATGTGTTAATTAATGACAGTGACATTTCAACTAAATCTTTGAGTGCAAATGGCCAGTAAGTAGAAAAACTAAAGTTGATCGAGTTTATTAGGATCGAACTCATTGCTTACCAACTGGTACTTTTAAATGCAATCCACTAATTTCTAGGTGTCCCCAACTTTTGTATTGCATAGATTGTACTATATTTTTAAATCCAAATCTCTTCAAACTTTTTAATTTTTTTTAATATTGATTTTTTTTATTATAATTGTAATATTATTTTTTTGAAATAATGATTTTCAAAAAGGAAAACAATGATTTAAAAAAAAAATTAAGATTAAATGTTAAATTAATTTTATACTGAATTTTATTTTTGTTATTTTATTATCTATTTTCTTTTTTCATTTCTTTATACAAAATTCAGATTTTCATTAATATTTTAACCATTTTTTATTTTTAAAATTTGGTGACACATGTTATATTATGATTGGATTACAAGTTAGGTTAAATTGTAAAAATTGACAAAGTTATAAGGTAAAATAGTACTTTTAAATAATTTGCTTTAAGCTAAGGGTAACATGGTCAATTTACTATTTATGTTAGGGTTAACCATTACAAATTTGGTTAGAGGGACCAATTGATGGGTTTTTGAAAATATAGGGACCACGCTAGTGAAAAATGGAAAGACGGTTAAAGAAGTCATAGCACGCAAAAATATAGGGATCAAAATGATAAAATAAAATAAAAAAAAATAGTTGAACAACTAGTTTCCAAAAAAAAAAAAAAAAAAAAGTTGAACCTCTCTAAACACACCACTTACACGATATGGGCCCGCCGGTGGCAGGCCAAGCCTTCTAGCAGGCTGTCTCAAAGAGGCCTGACCTTCTTAACAGGTCGGGCCTGTATACATTTTTGATAAGCTAAGCATATTTTAATATATATATTGTTTAATTATTATTATTTAAAAAAATTATTTTGATAAACTATGCATATTTTGATAAGTTTTTTAAAAATTATTTTTGTAAAATTTCCATCAGTGGGAATCGAACCAGGGTTGTTGGGGAACGGTTGTGTGACTTAACCTTTTCACTATAAGTTTAACTTTGCATATATTAATATATATTGTTTAATTATCATTATTTTAAATAAATAAAAAACTATTGGTAGTCCTACAGGCCTCATGCATGAGGCTCGGCCTGGCCTGTTATGGGCCATGCCGTGCCAGGCCCTGCCTGGTTGTGGAGCAGGTCGGTTAGCAGGCCAAGCCCATTTTGCAACCACTATATATAAATAAAAACAGAGAAATGCATGGGATAGGGCAAGTGTGGAGTAGAACTAAAAAACATAACAGAATAAAACCAAGTGTGATTGATTTTTTTATTTTTTTATTTTTTTTTTTGTCTTTTCTACTTTTTTGGCTTTAAGTTTTAAGTCTTGAAAATTACATGTGAAACACAACAAATGAGAACAGATTAAGAACATAACAGAGCAATTAGAGAGCATTAAATACCTTTTCAACGACAGATGGGGTCGGAGTGTGGTGCTTGTCCTCCAAAATGACTCCATTATTGTTGATCGAGCAAAAACTTGTGAGCTGTGGAAGACCTACCAGAGTCGTAGAGCGCAATTCCTTCAACTGAAATTTATCTTCTTCCTTTCCAATGGCAAAAATCTCTGTTATATTCGTACAATTAAGCATACAATATCCCAAGTTTGAGTACAAGTGATATATTCGGTAATCAAATCCGGTGCTCACATGATATGGCATCACTATAAACCATTTATTTAAGGACTAATTGCACAAACGTCCCTTGAGTTTAAGCATAATTGCATATATATGGAATTTTTACCCATAATTGCACAAACATCCCCTGTAATTAGTTGACTTCGTTAAATCTAACCATTGACCACAATTTTAACCAAAAAATGACCAAAGTGCCCCTAGTTACCTATTTTATTATTAATTATATATATACTTTTTTTTTTTTGACAATTTATATATATACTTAAAATAATAATTATATACAATACTTAATTTATTTATTTAACAATTTTTATAATCCATTTTTTACATTTTTATAATCCATTTTTTTAAATAAATAAATTAAGTATTATATATAATTATTATTTTTAAGTATATATGTAATTATTTTTTAAAATATATATATAATTATTTTCTTAAGTATATATATAATTATTTTTTTAAGTATATATATAAATTGTCAAAAAAAAAGTATATATATAATTAATTATAAAATAGGTAACTAGGGACACTTTAGTCATTTTTGGTTAAAATTATGGTCAATGGTTAGATTTAACAAAGTCAACTAATTACAGGGGATGTTTATGTAATTATAGGTAAAAATTCCATATACATGAAATTATGCCTAAACTCAGGGGACGTTTGTGCAATTAGTCCTTTATTTAAATTGCATTATTAATAAAATAAATGTTCACAAATTTCAAATTTGTGTCAAGCCATAAACATCACGCAAACACATTTGAGTTTTGGTCAAAGATATTTTTATTGGATGAACCACAAATAGGTCGAACTCACTGAATACAAACTGTTCTTCTAAATGCAGTTCGCCTGTTTCTAAGTATCCCCAACATTTATACAATTATACATAGAATGTACTATATTGTATACAAAATAAACACGGGGTCAAAATAGCACTACTCATTTAAAAGTCCTTTACACAAAATAAATTTAAACGGCCTCATAGTTGGACACGCTAACCAATCATATGTATCTTGTCCGGGTCAAAAAAATTTAAATTTGACCCGTACCCAAATCTGCCCCTATCGAAATCACCCCGAACATATGAAGCGGGGCAGGCCATGAAGTTTTGACAGCATTAATGCTTAAGACCATTTTTGGTTTAACTAATCTACCGGGACAAATGGTCACTAGATTGCATAAGTGTAATATTTCCTTAAAGCTAATTTAATAAATTTAGAGTAGATTAAATAGATGAACAATTCAATCACTCTGCGGGCCTACGGTAGGAGAAAAAGCTTCAATGCATCGAGCACTACACCAGTTGAGTGGAGCACCCAGCTGTTGACGCGTTGACACATCAGTGAGTCAGTTTTTTTATTTGCTTTTCATATTTTTCCTTTCTTATTTTATCTATTTCCCTCTCATTCCTTTAATTTTTTTTTTTTTTTTTTTTTTACTAAACACATTGATGTGTCAATGCATCAGTGGTCGGGTGCACCGATCAGTAAGAGTTAGGATCCTTTTTTGTCCCTTTCTTTTCTTGGTTTTTTTTAGTATAAATGAAACATCCATGCATAAAAGAGAAAGAAATCAATAAATATTGACTATGTATTTTTTTGTATGCTTAATTTTGACTATGTATTTTCTTATATGTTTAGGTGTCAATATCTACCAAAAAAAAAAAAAAAAAAAAAAAAAAGAGGGGAGATGATGATGATCCCTATTAGTGTTGTCGGCTTTAAATTAAAAATAAAAAAATTCAATCACTTTGATTACAAGAATCTTCACTTTTTTTTTTTTTTTTTTTTTTTTGATACATACAAGAATCTTTACACTTCACCCTTATTTTATTTGTTTCTTTTCCTTGTCTTTCATTTTTTCCTAGGAAAGAATATCACTAGAAGCTCTTTATAATAATTAAAAAAAATAATATAAAAATTTAATCAATGAAAAAATAGATACCCGGCCAGTTTGACATTTTCTTTATTTATTTTATAATTTTCTTGGAGCTGACAAAAAACTTTCTAGCTATCCAAACATGCATGCCAACTGGTTGTATATTATATAAATATTTCCCATTGTTCATACATTAACTCTTCCAAATATGAAGTCCAATGGGGCGGCCGGCACTAAGCTTCAATCATTCAATCAAAATAAACTCCACGAAATGAGAGCAATATTTTGATAATGATATTTTCTTTGGTGATTTATGCTTTTCGAGATCTCACACACAACAAAAGTAACGAAATCATGGAATAAATTCTGTGGGAAAATGACATAATAAATGGGTTATGATTTAGCCATATATATATATATATATATACAGTGGTTCTCTCATAAGGGATCCCTTATTTTAATTTCGGTAAGGACCACCATGAAATCATATCGATTTGAATGAATTTTAATCTGAATTTTTTTGTGGATGATAAGTTCGTTGAAATCTACCTATGAATAAAATTTGAGAATTTTTCAAGCATGAAAACTATTTTTACTGATTTTTTTTAAATATGAAGGCATTAGAAAAATAGGCGAAATATAGGAAATTCAAGAAAATAGTTTTCGTGCTTGAAAAATTCTCAAATTTTATTTATAGGTAGATTTCAACGAACTTATCATCCACAAAAAAATTCAGATTAAAATTCATTCAAATCGATATGATTTTATGGTGGTCCTTACCGAAATTAAAATAAGGGATCCCTTATGAGAGAACCACTGTATATATATATATATATATATATATATATATATATATAAATGTGTAAGATTCAAAGCACCAGTTTTGTGGATCATAGACTGACACCAAAAAGTTAGGGATTTGGCTTCTTTCCGATATATATATATATAATTTTTCTATTGTCAGTTAATGTGGACCATTAAACTTACATACTTTGACTCAAAGTGTATGCACTTGTCAAAACATTCCATAATCTATGGTCTACATTTTTCGTCACAAAATTGAATTAAGTGTTTAAGTGGCGTTTATATATATATATATATACAGTGAGTCTCTCATGAGAGATCCCTTATTATAATTTCGGTAAGGACCATGATGAAAACACATCAACTTTAATGAATTTTAATCTGAATTTTTTTGTGGATGATGATTTCAATGAAATCTACATACAAAATTTTTTTGAGAATTTTCCGAGTACTAGAACTATTTTTCTTGAATTTTCCTATATTTCGCCTATTTTCTGATGCCTTCATATTTAACAAAATTTGGATAAATAGTTCTAGCACTCGAAAAATTCTCAAATTTTTTTCATATGTAGATTTCATTGAAATCATCATCCACAAAAAAATTCAGATTAAAATTCATTAAAGTCGATGTGTTTTCATCATGGTCCTTACCGAAATTAAAATAAGGGATCCCTCATGAGAGACTTACTGTATATATATATATATACATATATATATATTGACAATATCTATTAATCTGGAACCATGTATTTTCTTGAAAGCTTTAACCATTGGTATGATTCGAACCCCAAGCTCGTCCATTTACCAGCTGAGCCACGGTAACTTATACTATGACTAGCTACTAGTACATATATGATTATCGGAATTTAATTTGGATTGGTCCCATGGGTTTAATTTAATTATTTGTATTTAGTAGTGATCAATATGTAAAAAAGAGGTTATATTATGTGATTAAAATAAAATTGAATTTGGATCATTTCAAATTTTATTTTATTTACATCTAGAATTTTTTAAAACCTTCTTTTAGATTCAACACAAATTTCTCCAAAAATCCGTTAGAACACAGTATGAGACAAAAAAAAAAACAAAAACACTCAATTTGACCTTCTGGTGAACTAGAAAAGTTGGGAGTTTACATGCATGATAAAAATATGTAATTTGCATTATCAAAATAATGCGCAATAAAAGGTGGTTGTACACTTCCCTTCCACATTTGTGATAAGATACGACTTACGAGTCATATATTTATCCATTAAATCGTTAATTATGGAAGATATCTTCTCAATAGTTAAAATTACATTCCAAACCTTAACGGTTGATCTTATCAGGTCCCGATAGACTTCTGATCTGAATGTACTATAATAGTTGTTTATGAAAGTGAGGTGCACCTAATTTTTCAAAGAAGCTTGGATAGAGAAATGTCAAACTGCCATCTCAATTGAAAAAGTCATTTACGTATAGAATATGGTCTCACATTCTTGTAATTTTATATTACTTTATTTATTATTTTCCTGGAGAGGAATAAGATAGACATTGTCGGTTTGTCTTTGATTTATAATGTAATTTGCCGATCATTCAATAATTAAACATATCATAATAATCTAACTTATAATTAATGTCTGCTTTCTTAGTAGGTTGTCCACTTATATCTAAAAATCATCCCTACCAATCTACCATAGACCAAGTATCAAAGAAACAAAACTTGCATGGAATTGAATTACTTTAAGTTTGATCAAATATAAGTTTTTATTTAGTATCTATAGACAATGATCATTTTGGTAATTTCTCTCCTTTTTTTTTTATTTATTGTTTATTAAGATAGTCGGTGCCGGCTATAGGCATCCATGTGCTTAGGGTCTCAAAAAAGACAAAAAAAATTAAAGACCTCATTTGTTTATAAATTTGAAGATATTGTTAAAAATAATTTAAATTATTGATAAAAATATATTAAATGGTCCTTTTTTTTAATTATTGCATGGAAATGTACCTAAAAATAGGAATATATTAATAATATTAATAATTATTTATTTAACTAATAACCATTTGAAATGATTATTAAGTATTTTTTTTAAAAAAAAAATTATTATTAAGTATACACTTTTTAAGCATAGTTATAATTAATAAAACCCTTAAACTTCTCACCAATAATATTTTACTGTTTAAAAATTACCTATAAAAAAAAAAATCAAATTATTCTCATTTATCTATAACAATTCAAGTACAACTACAACTCTATTTTTGCTATAATTTGTTTGTCTCTTAAAACTTACATGTGACTTTGTTTTTTTGTTTATCTCTTAAAGCTTAAGAGTTACATCACTTATATCTCCAATATTCTTTAAATTTATTATTTATATTATCTATAAGAAGAAATTCTAACATTGAAAAGGTATTTAAATTCAAATTTAAGAATTTAATTTTTTCTAATTGCAATTGTTAATTTTAATATGATTACTACTTACTAATTGTTATTGTTTGTCTTATTACTTAATAAATTATATTACAAGTAGAAAATTTCAATTTCAATTTTTTGAATTTAGTTAGATATTTCTAATCAGATCCTATCATTAATTTTTTTTAATTTTAATTTTATTATATATAAAAATTGGGGTCTATTTTTTTTTTTTTTTTCTCCATTAGAGCCTCAAAATCTATTGAGCCGCCCCTGAAGATAGTGTATTTACTGAAAATACTTTTGATATTAATAAAAAGTGATACTGAATTTTAAAATGAAATATAATTTGTTTGAAGAATTTGTTGAATCTTCAGATTGAAAAACTCAACAAAGAAAATTGAAAGAGAGAGTTTTTTTTTTTTTTTTTTTTTTTTTTTTTTTTTTTTTTTTTTAAGGGAAAGAGAGAGTTTTCAGTATGTTAGTATTTTAAATCGAATATGTCTAGGTCATTAAAATCGTAAATGTAATATAAACTTTTATATGATTGGATAATTACACTATATGACTTGATTTTGATGTCAATGTCAGCAATATATTATTTAAAACAAAAATTAGAGAACCCTATTGAAAACTAAAGAAAATATTTAATTAAGAAATAGTTATGAAAGAATTTCCGTAGGCAGGTCAACAACTCAACCTTATCAAGTTTGCTTGCAATTGCATTCATAATTTAAATATCAAAACAATGCAAGTGGCAGCATATGCTCTTTTGGTCAGCATCTCATATTCTGATTCCATATATAAACATATATATATATATACATAAATGACATCAATTTTTCATTCTGATTAATAAGAGAGAGAAATTAATCGGTAATTACAGTACATAAAATTATATAGACTTACCAACTAATCAAGGTTGACAAAATTGCCTTTCAATATGACATTTGTCATTGATCCCCATTCAAAATGGAGAGAATGTAAGTTTTTTATAAAATTGTGAGTAACATATGACATTATATTTTGAGTTTATGAAAACCGAATTGATTGGAATATTTAAGTAAGGGCGTGTTGACCGGATAGAGCCCGTTTGGTTGTGATCAATATTTGTTGGGCTTGGTGCACCTTAACTACATTATATATATATATGTAGGATATGGTATAGGCTATTATATATGTGTGGGTCTAGTATTCCTTTAGGACTAGCCATCCTATTAGGGTTGATAATCCTTTATAGGTTAGGATTCTAATAAGTTATACTATTTATAGGGGGTCCCTACTCTCGCTCATGTATCACACAGTGATTCAGAATAAAAGTAACATCCTCATTAGGTTAGTTGAAGTAAGGTGATAAGAGAGTAGAAAACTCTCTATAACTCCGGATGGTTTCCATTGTGCTTTCAGGTACGTGTCTATTCATACTTATGCATACAATACGAGATTCAAATATATTTATATAATGCTTATAGAGAAAACGTGGCAACATGTTTCTGAGGGACGGACGGGAGACACTCGAACCCACGACTTTGTGATATAGATGTGAGGGTGGATTTGAGTATACATGTGGAAGAAGAATAGGTGTAGCGTAGCGATAGTAGGGCCGATGACACACCGACATTATCTCTTATAAGTTATAAACAACTGCTCTGCAGGTTCCCTTGAGTTCAATCAAATGTGTCAAAAGGACATATTTAAATCGTGTGAGAAACACTTGTTTTATTTCTGGTTATTAATTTCAATAGCTTCATCTATCCAAACAAAATCATAATAAGTGATATAATTTTTATTTTTGGTCAAAACTAATTATGTATATACAAGATGATTACCTCAAATGTTGATTTTACATGAATCATGTTGTCATATAATATTGCTTTTATTTATGATTACAAAGTGAAGAAAAGATAATTAGAAATGTCCCTCTCAAACCCACCACAAGTCACAACCAAAGAGAAAAATGCATTATGTATTAGCAAACAACTTGAGGTGACGTGAAGTTATAAATCATACCTAGATATTTTCTCAAACTTGAGAGTCCTAATGTGCAAGCCTCCCCATATGGGCCATATGTGCCAACCTATACTACTAAATCTAGATTGATCTTACGATTCACAAATCATTTGAGTCACAAATTTAAAATAAGTTTAGTTTACGCAACAATTATCCGAATTCCTAAATTAGTTTCGATACCAATTGTCTAGGTCACGATAATTTGTACCAAGGACGGAGGGAGGATAGGGCTAATGGGCCATGGCCCTTCTATCCTCTATTAGTATTTTTGTTTTGTTTTTTTTAATAATATCTATCCATCCACCTATTTAAATCATGTTTTTTTTTTTTTTTTTTTGAAGCTTTTGCTATCACTAGAATTCGAGCCGCTGATTTAAAAATCATTTACTCAAGCTCTAAACTTGTCTATCTACCGGCTGAACTACGATACGATCCTGAAGGCACACCTAAAATTTTTTGTTAAGTATAATTGTCCCCAAACTTGATTTCGGGCCCCCGCCCGACCGCCCATATCCATACAGATATTTATAACAATTTGAGTAAATAATGGGCGCGTGGGTGGAGGCTTCATAAAGGGAGAGTGTGACATAAATTGTTGAAGCAAACTTGTAAAATGAAAATGAAACTAATCAAAGACACCTACTTCGTCCTTCAGCTTCCTTTCTTCTTACTCAACTTTCTTTCTTTAAGACAAAGAGAAAAGTCTCTCTCTCTCTCTCTCTCAATAATCTTTGAAGAAATGAAAAAAATATGTATAATAATCAAATATATGTTGATTGAGAGACTGTTTTTGAGGGAGAGGAGTTTCATTTTACTCTCTGTCTCTGTTTATTTTCCTTTAATTCTTAGAGAGAGAGAGAGGGACTGTTACTTCGTATTGATCTCTCTCTCTCTTCTCCATTCTTTTTATAGGAGTTACATGCACATGCTACAACTTCAGTGGCTGAAGACAATATTTTTAAGAATAATTTGTGGGTTTTGGTGGGTTTTTGATTTTGTGAGAGCTTTCATAGTCAAAATGTTTGGTTGTGAGTGCTTTTACTGGAACCGGCTCACTGGGTTTGATGAGTTCAACTCGCCCGAGCCAGAGCTCTTCTCTTTGCCTTCTCCACTTCCACAATGGCCACAAGGTATCTCTACAGTCTAATCCCTGTAGATAGAAACTTTTATTTATTGTTTCTTTTTGTACAACAATTTTTTTTGGGGGGACTATAATTTGTGAATTGTGCTGTTCTATTGAAAATTATCATTTCTTTTGAAGCACCTTTGCATATAACTAAGTAAAGAGATTGGTTTCTGAATTGGGATTGTTTTATCTTCTCATTTTGATGAATTTCATTGTGTTTTTTGCTTTAAAATTTATTATTTTCACATTAATTTTGCCTATTTAATATATCTTGGTTTCTGAATTGGGATTGTTTGATCTTCTTTTGGTACATGGAGTGTGTTTTTGTTTTATCAGAATATGCCCATGTATATCCACTCTCTCTCTCTCTCTCTATAGTAATGGTGGTCCTATCCTCATACTCCTATGTCCTTAGATGACTTCAAAGCTTTTGTTTTTGTGTAAATAAACAGGTCATGGATCTACTGACTACTGTCTCAATTTACCAAAAGATGTTAAAAAACCATATACATATTAGTTTAAAATTAAGATTTTCTGTAATTATACTTTCTTCTTTGATTCTTTTGATTGGAAAATTTTAGCTGCCATTGTTTCTGGTACAACAGTATGATATTTTGTTCTCAGAAAATCCCATATTTAATGTATGAAGGCCACTTTATTGGGAATTTAACAATGTTTTTCATTTGTTGGTTTTTTTTTTTTCTTTTTTTGTGAACTTTTGCTGATTCAAAGATAAAGTTTGTTCAACATTTTTCAACTTGGTCAAAATGTGCATAGACATAGAGAATCAAAATTCCTTGAAAGTCTTCAATTTCAAGTTTAATTATTTATGTTTTTCTTTTTGAAGTTTTCTATGGTTAAAGCAATGGGGATGGACAAACTTTGTTCTTTACTTTTCTTTTTCTTTTAAGTGGAAGATTGAATATAGTGACTGTACATGCATTGTATGAACTCATTGCTGCTTGTACTGGTTCATAATTGATCAAATTTTCTTACCTGTTTTACGCGATTTAAATTGATCGGAAACTAATATAGGTTGGTCCCTATATATCATGAATGTATTAGCTTACTTTCAGAAATGATGAGAGTGTATTATCATCTTCACAGGCAAAGGTTTCGCTACTGGGAAAATAAACTTGGGTGAATTAGAAGTTACCAAAATTACCAAGTTCGAAAGCATTTGGAGCTGCACTGTATTGCACGGAAAAGGAAAAGCAGAATCAAAAGGCGTTACATTTTATAAGCCTGTAGAGATACCTGATGGATTTCATTGTCTGGGTCACTATTGCCAGCCGAATGATCATCCATTGAGAGGGTATGTTCTAGTGGCACGCATGCTGCTACGAAACCAGAAGATGGTGATATCAATAATTCACCACTTGACCTTCCAGCTCTGAGGAAGCCCTTAAATTACATGTTAATTTGGTCTAATGAACCACAACATGGTCATTGCGGTTACTTCTGGTTACCAAACCCACCGGTGGGTTATAAAGCAATGGGGATTGTGGTTTCTGAGACGCCGGAGGAGCCTGAACTTGATGAAGTAAGATGTGTCCGTGAGGATTAACAGAGAGTTGTGAAACTTGTGATGTGATACTTACTACGGACTCAAATCATTCCAACTATGAATTTCAGGTCTGGAAGACTAGACCCTGCAAAGGGGAATGTTCTGTAGTGGTGTTTCTGTCGGAACGTTCTTCTGTGGTACCTATTCGAACCCTGAAGACCAGTTAGATGTTGCCTGTTTGAAGAATCTCGATTCGACTCTACATGCAATGCCAAATTTGGACCAGATCCACGCACTCATAAAGCACTACGGACCAACTGTTTTCTTTCATCCCGACGACGATTGCATGCCCTCATCAGTGCAATGGTTCTTCAAAAACGGGGCTATCTTGAAACAAGAAGGAAATTCTAAGTGGGAACCAATTGATTATAGGGGTTCAAATTTGCCTCCTGGGGGGACCAACGATGGTGCATTTTGGATAGATTTGCCAGACGATGATGAGGCAGAGATTATCTCAAAAAGGGAAACTTAGAGAGTGCAGAGCTCTATGTTCATGTCAAACCGGCATTAGGTGGAACCTTTACTGATATTGCAATGTGGATTTTTTGTCCTCTCAATGGACCGGCAACCCTTAAAATTGGGTTAATGAATCTTGCAATGACAAAGATAGGACAACATGTGAGTGACTGGGAACACTATACACTTCGTGTGAGCAACTTCACCGGAGAACTGTGGCAAGTTTACTTCTCAGAGCACAGTGGCGGTGGATGGGTGGATGCTTATGACTTGGAGTATATTGAAGGGAATAAGCCAATTGTATATTCTTCGAAACATGGTCATGCTAGTTTCCCACATCCTGGATTGTACTTACAAGGATCATCGAAGCTTGGAATAGGAGTGAGGAATGATACTGCTCGAAGTAAATATTTTGTCGATTCAAGCAGCAAGTATCAGATTGTTGCAGCTGAGTATCTTGGAGATGGAGTTGTCACTGAACCATGTTGGTTGCAATATATGAGGGAATGGGGTCCAACCATTGTGTATGATTCACGGTCCGAATTGGATAAGATAATCAGCATACTTCCTATATTTGTCCGATTTTCAGTGGAGAACATCTTTGACTTGTTTCCAACTGAGCTTTACGGCGAGGAAGGCCCAACCGGACCAAAAGAGAAGGATAATTGGGAGGGAGATGAAAGATGGTAGTTTCACCACAACTCATAATTTGCTCTTTTTTTTTTTTTACTACTTCCTTACTTTTATATGTACACGGTCATTGCTGGTAATTATATGGTCATAAGTCATAACGGTTATTTTGTACACCCTTTAGAGGATGTTATGCTTGCTGGCACGAAATTGGAGGGGTGTCGACAAGTTTTACCGGGATAAAATTGAGGTTGTTTCTGTGATAAATTCATCAAATCACATTAACGAAGTTGTGGGTATGAGTCATATCTTCCTCCCCAATTTTCCAAACAGGATGATGTTTGTGATTATATAATTTTTCTTGTAGAAAATATTTGTACTCTGGGAAACTGATCATTCAAGGCTGTATATAAAAACATTGCTCAATTGATGTGAATTATTTTATGGGTATACCCAGAAATCCAAACACCAGCTCTAAACTGTTGTCGGCTAGTTTCGAATGAACGAATAGTACTTTGTTAATTTTTGTTGCTTCATTTGAAAACTAATTTACAGGTCAAATCTTTAATTGAATAGGGGATAGAGTATAACCATACACACATACATTTTTAATCTAGCTCATCACAGAATTAAAAAAATAAAAAAAATAAAAAAAATTAATTTCGATTGATATGAATGTAATTTACAGACTATTAATCGGAGAATCTCAGTATTTAACAATAAAATAAAATTGAAGACTATTAAATTGGCACCTATTGGAGCTTCAAATTGACACAAAAGGCATTAGTTACAAGAGCTGAAATATATTTTCTTCTGACAAAAACCTGGAATTTACACGAGCCTGATTCCTGCCAGTTTATAATTGCATCTTCCACTCTCCATCTCCCTCCAAATGGAAAACACAACAAAAGATGTAAATACTTTGCTATGTAAGATACATATGCAGAAAATCTATAGGTCCCGACCCACCAAAAAGAATGAAGTGTGTGTTCAAAATGGATATTGAACTTATACTAGTTGTAAAATCACAATTAATTACACTAGAACTAGATAAACAAACATATGAACAAAAGGTCGGATGTCGATTCTTCACCTAGCTGGTTTGCCATCCTTGTTCAGGTCCTCCCACCTTATCTCTTGGGCACATTCTCCGCACACAGTTGAACAACCAGCTTTTGTGCCTTGACTTCTAAGGGTCAGTAAATGTGAAAGATTAGTGCATTTCCGCAACACCACACGTTGCCTCCAAGTGCTCCTGGGTGGCGTGCCGTTGCTGCTCTCTGGTTTAGGAGAAACTACAATTGGTGCAGCAGCAACAGCAGCAGGCTTTTGCTCTGGTGCAGATTCATCAACTGGAACCCGCTGCACTTCATCCCACTCATATGTTCTCTGATATACTTCCCAAGCCATGTCTTGCTCCTCCTTTGAAAGCTTTTCCTCTTCGTTCTCTTGCAAAAGGGTCTCATGTTCATGGTAATTGGCAATCCACCTAAATGAAAAAGTAAGGAATGATATGAAGTGTTACAAAATGCTGATATCCACCCTATTGAATGGCAAGTATTCATACACAATAGTAAAGAATAACTCGGAAATCTGGAAACAGGAACAAATTGTTACCAACATGTTGACGTGTTAACAACAAACATATATACTTTTCAAAAAAAAAAAAAAAAAACATATAACAAAAAGTCATGATCTGTTCTTGATTCAATATATGTTTAATAATTCATAGACTACTTGTCAAGGATGAATTCACAAAGTGTTGTATTAAAAGAGAAAAACAGCATGGTGAGGTCATATATCTTCTGAATTCATCACATGGTGGATTAATACACTAAATCCATTCAAATGAAAGCTGATTTTTTTTTTCAAGGATAGTTACTTTTCAATGAAAACTACCTTGGATGATGTTTGCCAAGTAAAGTTTCCATTAACTTGTCAGAAGGGCAGCTTCCGAGATTTCCGATTTTGCAAGTTGAATTTTGACTATTTCCTTGTCCATTTGATTGAGTGAGTTCAGTCAAAGGCTCAGAGTTTTCATCATCACCAAATTCAAAGAGATGTAGCATTTCTTCTTTAGAGATGGTCCTATGTACTTGTTGTCTGTCCACTACCCTTGCAGCAAGCCCCTCCTTCGTCACCTATTTGAAGTATTCTCATAATCTGTAAACAGAATCATATAAATAATGTATATGAGCAATTTGTTGTTTTATTACCTGACGCTTGTATATCTTTTCTTCCATAGTTCCATGTGCCATCAACCGGTATGCAAAAACCGGCTTCTTTTGTCCATATCTGAAAACAGATTTATATATATATGGTTAGCACAAAATTTTAAACAAAAGGAGATAACATACATAATAAAACGAAGAAACAAACCTCCAAGCACGATATATAGCCTGAAGATCAAATGTTGGATTCCAAGAACCATCAACAATAATTACACGGTTAGCAGCATAAAGATTAATCCCCAAAGATCCAGCTCTGGTCGATATAAGAGTACATTTTACCCTTTTATTTAAGGGCTCATTGAACCTCTCCACTAACTTTTGTCTTTCAGAGCTCTCTGTTCTTCCATCTAGCCTGTCCAACAAATTAAACGAGAAAAGGTTGAACCTCCAAAGATTTTGATCCTAGAAACACAGAAAAAACCTATTGCCCATAGGAGGTACAAATGGAAGAATAAGAATCATAAGTTGGTTTCATCCTTTTAAATTGGGAAATGGTTTTGGGGTAGCTTTGTATTTATTCTAGTGAAAATAGATACTTTTCTTATAGACTTTTTGTTATGGGTTTGGGGCTAAGTTCCTAAAAGTCTCTATACTTGTTTTTTTTTTTAGTTCACAAAAGCTTTTTGAGTTGTGGACATCTTGCCTATAAATAAATAAAAAACAACAAAAGTAACAGCATGATCAATTCATAGCAAACAAAAGAATTTGACTCCAACATAATAAATAAATAAGCGGCAATCAACTTTATTTTGAAATTTTAACGAAGTTTGTCCAAAAGGTGGCAAGAGTAAGGATGAGAAAGCCAATAATTTCACATATTCGTAATAGGTTCAACAATTTCACAAGAAGTTCAAACTAAGAGACTAGTCAAGAAAAACTAAATAAGAATCATCAAAGTAAGGATCTTGAGATTGAAGAAACAAAAACAAACAATGAAGCAGAACCATGAATTTGAAGTTATAAATGGAGTTTGATCTCTGCCAATATTAAGAAACTAGACATTCAATAAAAATTAAGAAAAACCGGGGGAAAGTACAAAATAAGTATGATAAGTTGAAAAATAGAATATAGAAACTAATTTAGGAAAAGGCACAAAGCTGGAGCAGTACTAAAAGCAAAGATGAACAGCATGAGCAACTTAGCTGTTTAGTATTGCTTTAACCTTAAGCAACTATGGTGGTAATATGTTAGAGGGCTTAAATACTATTGTTGGGTACTTTCATATCAGCATAAGGTTTTTGGCCTGTTGGTTACTAATATGGTATTAGAGCATTGTTTGACTATGGAGCCCTGGGTTTGAGTTCCCCAACGTGATTATATTTGAATTTGTTGTGTGCTTGTATTTGGGCACGAGCCATGTGGCATGCAGTTAAGAGTGCTTAAATACTATTTGTTGGGCCCTTTCCTATCAGCTTAAACTTTTGGGTTTATTGGTTTCTAACAATATGATTGGGCAAAAGGAAATTATGGTAAAACAGAAATGTGAACAGCTACTAACAACTCCAAAAGAAGCCACCCTAGTGAAGAAGAGTGGATACAACTGGAGCACCATGAGTGATGGGAAAAGAAAAATTGAGTTGGAGTAGATTCCTAAACGAACCAACTGCAAGCAGTTCAGTGAACAATCAATAAAAAATTTGGCAGCAAAGGAAGCTGATAAAGATGATGAGGACAGTTCGCAATTATTAGCAGTTAGCAGACATATGTATACACACTAACACACCTGTACCAGTCTTTTCCTTTTTTCCAAAACTTCCCCTTTTTTCCTGGTCGAGGTAATCTTGAAAGATAAAACTCTATGAGGTCTAAAGTTGGTATGCTCTGGCTAAAAACCAAAGCCTTATCACCCATGTCAGAACACATGGTTAGAATCTCAACCAGCAATACCATTTTGCCGCTGTAGTCAAGTTCTTTGTAGGTATGTTCATGCAAAAAATCATTCCACCAATCCTGTAAAGAAACAAATATCAGCAGTTAGCCTTGAAGGCAAGAAAAAGAACACATCAGTAGTTTAAAAAATGCTACTGTGACAGACTTTAGCAACATATATTTCTTACAAAATGGTTCACTCCAAAACAAATAAGATTAGATGCAACAGGAAAAAAAAATAATAAAAAATAATAAAAATTGATGAGTGAATTTGTTCAGACTCACCTTTCGGAACAGGCTGTCATCATTCTTTCCCTGAAGATCATTCACATTCCTCGGCTTCTCTGTGAAGTATGACACATAATTATTAGAAAACATAACTACAAGAACATTCCTCAGACATTATACAAGCATAGATAAATGGTTAAATGCACTCTAAACACATGTCAGTGACAGTAGGCATTTATTAGCTTTTTTTTAAAATAAATAAATAAATAAGTTGTTAGCTCGGTTACAGATATCTGCAGATGTTTGGCTGCAGTTCACTGAAGGCAATGATGCCAGGTGTCTGAGGAAGCAGGGAGTGGTTAGTACTTAGTAACAAGGAATTGATCATATTTGACAGATATATGAGTTGCAAGTCAGGTACCAAAACGAGAACTACTTTTTCAAGTTAAAAACCAGTTCAAGCTATGACTCATTAACATCTTACTGCAAAAACACACAAAATATAGCTGGCCCTAAAAGTAATTATCCTGGTAAATATGTCACAACCCTCAGCCCTCAACATGGGTTTGTAAGGCACGGTCCGCACACTGGAAACTCAAGGACATCTGCTATAAATTATAATGATGTCAAGTCTGTTATCATACAACGATTCGTGCAAGTAAAAGTGAACTGTAAACTCCCGGGTGTATGTTCTCAGTTTCACTCATACTTGGTATGAAGGCTCAAGTCTCTGACAGTCTGAAAGAACCCATTTTTACATGCATCACTTTTTCCTTATTCCAATTTAAACAGAGATATAAAGATATGCCCACTTGCCGATTTGGTTTGAGTTAAGGCATTTGAGTCTAAAGACAATAAAGTGGTACATGCATACACCAAACATGTTCAAGAGCAACTAACTGATTTCCATAATAATTGTTTCGACTGAAAATTTCATTCCAGGCATGTACATGGAGACACCTAGTAGGTATAGTCTTGCGCTACCAGGCTCACCCACCGAGAGAAAAATGAGATGTTAATCCCAAATATTTTCAGGCTAAGCAAGAAAAGCAAATACGAGTCCAATTTGGTTTTCACAAGCAGTGAAAGAATGACGCAGAAGGCAATCATAAAGAATTGAAAATAAATTTGGCTAAGAAGCAGGGTTTCTTAAACAAACAACAGGGGACATATATCTATTAGTTATATATTTAGGATGTTTTTTACATATTCAGTTAAATAGTCAATTCAATTCTTATGTGGAATTGTGTAGGAATAAAATCGTAGACATTGCTTTTTTTCCATATCAAATTATAACTTATAAGTTAGTTTTACTTCTATATAAGCAAGTCTTGAAAAAAAAAACTTCCAAGGGAGAGAGCACTAGTCTAAAACAAAATTTATTTACTTCAGTTGATGGTAATAGTCCATTAAAATTCTTCCCGATGAAGACCCTAAGAGGAATAGTAACTAGTAAGATTCATATATTCAATCCTTCTCATTCTATTTCTTTACATCTTGTTAGTTGCAATATTTTCTTATATTCCACACTATCAGCATAAAATTTAATCTACAAACTCAATTCAATTCATACGAATATTATCCAAAAGATTCAACATAGCCTTGGTTACTGTCCATGGCACTGATTACAATACTATTTATAGCAAAGTTCAAGGGCAATGTTTTGCAGGCATTGTTCACACTACCCAAGCAGCATCAATTAGGTCTTGCTTACTTCAAGTCCACATGGTATGATTGTAGAAACACCCCCATTATCAAATTCAATGCTACATCAATTAGAAATATCCATGCAAATATGCAATATAGTTAAATCACATGCATCGGTTTCATGTACGACCAGAAGAACAAAAGGAAGAACCATACCTCCTACCACCACATTATAATCTATGTTTTCATCACTAGAGCTGTCCTCAGCATCCTCACGGCGTGGATAGCCTCTATCTTCTTTTTTCAATTGCAAGATCCCAGGATGGTTCCATATCTACTACGGACAAAATACACTTCCATCAGAACAACATGCACTAAGAAAGATCGTACAAATAATAGCATCCATATATGCATAAGTGACTTTCCAGCCATTATTTTTTGATATCCAGAACTCCCCCATTGGAAAAAGTCTTAGGTTTAAGCCCCCTAATAATTGTATTTGTATTGTGGTCACTGTTTGCTCTGCATCTGATTCTATGTTTGTATTAAGGTTTTGTCCACACACACACATATGCAACTGCTCATGTGTCCATCACTTTTGCATGTTTGTTGAGTTTTTTTTTTTTTATTAGAAACAAAAAATTAATACAGCTTCAGAAACTTACGATACAAACATCCCGCTTAGGAAAATACCTGAGCCAAGGCCTGGTACCCAGCAAAAAAGCTCTTCCTTATGACTGACATATGAACATCAAGGAATCTCTTGTATAATTTCCTCTGTAAAGGAGAAAGCTTCACAGTAATTACAAAGACAGTTTTTGGTGGCAAGTCCTTCTTCACCACATTCATGTCCATTCTCTGGACAAATCCTTTTAATTGTTCATAGAGGATGTGAGACCTCTGATTCATAATTTTAACATCTTCAGATGTTGAGTTGGTATGTTGACCATTTTCTATAGGATTCTGGAAGCTGCATGCAAGAAAAGCATAATTAAAACAAAATGATACAAGTGAAAAAAAAAAAAAAATCAATCAAAATAATGTTTGTGATGAAGTCTTGCCGGTTCCTAAACTCGTGACTGCTGCCAAGAAAACCTTCTCTTACAAAGTCAACCATCTGTTTTACAAAAAATCTTGCACAAATCATAACAATGAATAGGAATTACGAAACATTTGTCAAGATTCATAGCTCTGGTGACACTTACACAATAGTATTCCATGAGATTGTTTTGAAGAGGTGATCCAGTCAATGCAATCCTTCTTTGGCTTTTACTTGTTTCAAAGCTTGGGTTGTATCAGCCCTGGTGTTCTTAATCATATGGGCCTCATCACAAACAAGTATATCAGGTCCATCCTGGGATTCAAAATAATATTTATCAAGTGACTGCAATATTACAAAAGTTGTGCAGGAAAAAAAAATGAAAGTTGTGCAGGAGCACAAAATTTGTTTAGATTCATGTTAAATGCAAGAAAACATCATCAAAACAACAAAAAAGAAAATTGAAATTATATACCACAGAGAAAGAGCTGTATATAATAAACTTAAAGACATCTATAACATCAAACAAAACATATAAAATATTTTTCTCTATTCATTCATTTATGTACTATGATCAACAATTGTTGATACATCAGTAATTTCTGTAGTTTTCAATTTTCATGGACATCTAAAATTGCATGCCTTGCACATCACAAATTTTTTTACCAAATAAATAATAAAAATTATATATATCTTATAAATAAAAAGTAATGCCACTTAATGAAAATCACCTGCAACGCCTGACAAATTTCTCTAGCCAAGTGGCGATCTTTTGCATGCTTTCCAAGAGACAAGTTCCGGAAAGAAGTATAGCCAATTAGAAAAATACCACCCTTAGCTCTCCACTTTGCAAGCAAATCTGCTCGTCTCTCCCTGGAAAAATCAAAAATGGAATCATGGCAGCAAGCATATCAGCTAGCTGATAAAAAATATATATATATAACATCAATGAGAGAGAGAGAAAGAGAGAGAGAGAGAGAGAATAGAGAACTATTGAAAGATTGTTTAGGAAAAACAGAATTGCTCAAAATCTATCAAACTAAAACCTAAAATCTGGCAAGTATCACATTGTCTTCGATACATGCTACATGCATCCATTCCGGCCCTGATTGCTAACTGGAACTTCTAATAAAGATCCTTCATTCCTTCTCCATCATTCATGCAGCGCTAATGTTAATTTACTTGAACACTATCATGAGAACATCTTCATTTAGGACAAGGGAAAAATATGAAAACAACTACAGTGACCTCAACCTGAATACTGACATCCTGATAGCCAGTCGGTTATAACAATTATTCAAATTTTATCCTTAATAATACTTTATGTACATTTCATAGCTACAAAAACATATCATCACTAAAAATACTTGATAATACTCATAATATTTACAGTTGATGCCCGATAGGAAAGGAGTCACCATTCTGGGCAACCGTCTCCACAAATCAAGTGGCCAATAAGTAAAAATTCCCACTCAACAAGATACCAGATTAACTCCCAATTCTCCTGAGTTTGCAATCCCATCAACTGGCTCTTCATTTTTTTCTCTTTTGATCATCAATTGAATTTGTGACATAGTGCCAGATATTGGGAGCAACCTAAGCATGTGATAGAGGACAAGAGAAACACCACATAAAATAAACAATTCCCTCACAAATCACAATTCAAAGAATCTAAAATAACTGAGAAGGAGGAATAGAAAAAGGTTTAGCATTGCAAAAAGCTTTTTAAGCTATCTATGGAGCTTTTTAATCTACCTGTAGAGATATTTTAGCACATCCAAGTAATTTCATATCCCATTTCAAAGTAACATCACCCATTTGGTATAGGTATTGCTTCCCATTTCCACTACACATGTTTTAATGACTATTTGCTTAAACCATCCAATAAGATTACTAGTATATTAGATTATGAATAAGAACCTAACAAGTCAATCCTTCCCAATCAACTGCATATGCCCAAGTTACTATCAAAAAGTTCCTTGTTCTCAATTAATTACATCAATTCACTGTTCACCTTCCCAACCACATTGGCAAACAAATTTTTTTCCTAGCTGCACAAAGCATCAGTAGTCTTGACCTAGCCCTTTGGTTGCTCTCCTAGACCACGACAATTATTTACTAAGCCATCAAACTATGACTTATAATGAAAAAATGAAATATCAAAGCTTTAAGTTACACATCAGAGCATGTACAGACTACATACAGAGAAAGTTTCAACCTGAATACTGAAATAAGAAAATAAAGATAACGTTCATCATGCAAACACATGATCAATAGGAAATTTTTTGCTAAAAATAACAAATAAAATAAAATAAAATAAAACATAATTTGACCTTGATACATCTTCCAGCATGTACACACGGAGAGGCTTTACTTCTGAAGGTCTCCACTTCAGGAACTCCTGCCTCCAATTATGAAGCACATTCACAGGGGTGACAATAAGTGCAGTTCTTAATCCCAAATCAACACTTCTCATGGCAGTGTACAAGAAAGCTATGACCTGGAATAAATTTGACATCAGGCAATATATCAACCAATGCAAAAAATGTAGGAGTCACAAAGAGATGTGACAAATTATTCTCAAAAATCAAATTACAGCAAAGGTCTAAACACAATTACAAACTATTCTCTCTCTTCTTTTTTCTTTTCTTTTTTTTTCAAAGAAACAGAGTTTTTTTTATGGAGGAATGTAAACAATTACATACTATTCTCAAAAGTTCAAAACAATAATTAACTTCACAAACAATTTTTTCTTTTACTTTTCCTTTCTATTCTTTACTTGAAGCAAAATCTATACTAAAACCAGAACCGATTGTGACAAAAACAAACCCTATACAAGATGGAACAAACAGTCCGCCTTGACTATTGAAAGAGAGCCTTTTGAGACATATCTGGATCCCACAGAACAAGAGCTCTCTAAATAAGAAAGAATCTCAAAAGAGAACAAGATAACCCCACAACACCCTGCCAATTCATATGAATAAAGAAAGTATCTGTAAAATTTTGGAGACAGAAGGCCATAAGGAAGCAAAGTAACAAACACCTTTGACTTCCAAACTACATTAGCATGGTCAAACAATGGATGAGATTCAATAATCACCAACCACTCAAAGAAAAAATTACAATAGAAGATACCTTTAGAATCCATAGATTCCTATAGAATCCATAGACCATGCCTTCCTATCTTCTCCTCCCATATTTAAAGCGACACTATCTAAAAAAGAGAAAAGGGAAGACAATACCTCAATCTCTCTATCATTCAAGTTCTCCTAAAATCAAAACCCCACCCACTATAGTGAGAAGACCTTTCCCATCTATTTTGGATTAAGGTACTTTTCGAAAAGCAAAGCCTATATAATCTTGGAAACCTCAAGCATAAGGGTGTAGGATCAATCCAACAACCCTCACAAAAATGTATCCGAGCACCATTCCCAACTACATACTTCAACTTGCACGAGAAATCATTAAATCCCTGCATTATAAATTTCCGGGCAGCAGCCAAAACCTCTAACAACCACATTAGAATCCCATCCATTTTCTTGGAGACCATACTTACTTTTAATAACTTGATGCCATAATGAACTAGGCTCCAAAAGAAATCTCCACATCCATTTCCCGAGCAAAGCCAAGTTTTTCTTAACAATATTCAATTATCCCGTGTTTGAGAAACTATCAAACCTATTTTTCAGTTAAAAGGATGTCCTTTCCCCTCGACTTGACCCACATTTTCCCCTCAAAATCTGGAAAGATATAGAACCATGGACTATAAATTCAAATTCAATCAAAACCTATAAATAAGTGCCCACCAACCAGTGCCTATGTTTTGTGGGATATCTGCTCCTAATGGGATAGTATTCATTTTTGAGCTTCCCTTTGGGCCTTAGTTTTCTTCAAATTTTAAAGAAGTCATTTTCTTCTTTATTAATCTTAGGATCAGTTTTGTATTGCTTTTAATAAGTTAAAATCGGATTATTTAATAATTTTAGTACGAAAAAGATGTTTAGTAAAACTTCCAAAAATAATTATTTAATAATCTGAGTTGATTTGACAATTTTAAGAAGTAGGCGAGGGTCAACTCTCCAAATTGATTACGAAATACATGAGATTTAATGAATCTTTTAAATGACCAAACTATCTTTTGTTAACTTAACATTAAGACACTTCTATCCCAACCTTAATTTCATATAAATCTATTGTTACTATCTACTATTATAATTTTATTTTTTTTAATAATTATTTTAAAATGATCATTTTTATTTATTGTTTAAATTTTTTTCTATTGTTATAATAATTAATAAACTTTTTTTTTATCAACTCCAAGAATACATAAATAGAAGTAGCTCTAGAACTACAAAGAAAACTAAAATTAGTAGAAGATCTAGCACTTTATACCTACCAGCTAATACTAATACACAGATGCGAATTATATAAATAAATAAAAAATAGACATTTTATATTTATTTTGTTGACATTTGAATTAAATGTTATATAATTCTTTTATTTTTTTCTTTGACATTTGAATTAAATAATTGTTTGATACTAATTACACGTTAAAACATTTCAATTTCCATACACTTTGAAAAAAAAAAAATCATTTTTTTTTAGTCATTATATAAATTCACCGCCATTATATAAATTCATAGGTTACCAAGCACATGTATACTGCTTTTAGCGTTAGCAGCAACATTAACCAAATAGTTGTCGGACTAACTTCACAACAGATTATTTCTTAAGCATAGTTAACCGTGATTATTTTAAAAGTTACAACATGATTGGAGCCCTTTTTGTTCTCTTTTAGAGTTTTTGTATAGACCTAGTTTGTTTTTGGGAGCTGTTCTACTTTTTCTTGTTGAAGTCCTTTAGGACAGCTTGTTCTCGATACTAGTACATATCTATAGTATTTTTTGTTTGTCAAACAAAAAAAACAGTGCTATGTTTTGCATGGAGCCATAAAAGCCAAAGTCTAGACGGAACAAATATATGTAAATACAGGGCAGCATTTTAAGGCACCTTCACATAAACTTTTACCAAGAAATAGAGCAAAGAGACATAATATTCAAGACAAATACTAAAATTACTACCTGAAAAGTTTTACCAAGGCCCATTGTATGAGCTAGAATACAACCCAGCCCTTTGTCTCCAGACTTAACATTTCTGACTGACTGTATAATATTTTCCCACATAAATCTTATCCCTATAACCTGCAATAACAAATCAATTGAGATTAAGATTTTTTTTTTTTTTGATCATCATCAGTTAAGATTAAGATGATAACACCTTCTAAGTAATAAAATTTATCACAAAACATCAGCATTAGCCAAGTGAATAAAGACAGGGCAAGAATTTTCAAGCCACCCCCCAATCCCAAATTCACTTTTTTCCGTACCCAAACACTCCTAGCCCAATATTAACAAGTATATCCACTTTATACAGCATCAGCACTACGGCTGGAGTCAGCTGTATAAGTTACATCACTACAATTGGCATGTCCTTGCCCACCCAAGAATGATATTACATTCAGTGAAAAAGACTCAGTTGAACAATGATGATCAGAAAAGGAGTTCATGTTACAAAACTAAAAGAAAAACCTGATGAGCTTTCAATTTAGCAGATATGCTTGGTGGAATCCTCACTGCTTCTTCGCCTTTCTCCCTCACAACATTCACTATGTGACCAGTAATGGCATCACCAATGACTTCGTAACTATCACCTGTTGACAAATCACCATCACAACTTGCAGAGCTCATCATCTGAGATTTGGTAGAAAACTGTACTTGCAATGACTTCAGACGTTCTTGACGTTCCTACAAATATTGTGACCAGAAAAAAACATTAGTTGGGGCGGAGAAAGTGCCCTGACTAAACAAACCAACCATATTAAAGATACCTTTTCGATTGCAATTTTTCTTTTGGTCTCTTCTCCTAATTCAGCATCATCGAGAATTCTTCGAATTTTCTTTTTTTGTTTTCGCTTACAGCTGACAAAAGAAATTGAGAATTAATTCTGGAAAAAAGCTTCATAATATATGGAAAATGTTAAAATTTCATGGCCTAACTTTGAACTTTGTTGACCATATTCCTGAACAATGTTTTAAAATACGTTTTCAGTATCAAGACGTATTCTTCCGACGCGGCGAGGCATAAGCCTCAATGCAGAACAAGGCGTAAGCCTCACAAAACATATAAAGCACATAAAATTTCGTAAAAAACCAATAAGGCAATAATCACATTAATAATCATTAACAAATCATCATAATGACAATACCAATCCAAAAAAGTTAATGAAAACCAATAAATCGCATGATCACTTCATAATTCATAAAGGTTAACAAGTTCATAAAATGATAAACATAAAAAAGACAATTAATTTTTAGTCATTCACTCCTTATCATTCTTCTCCCCATGGACACGGTTCCAAAAATCTAATTCTCTTCATCAATCATCATCATTCATCACCATCACTAGAAAGATCAATATTTTTGGTATAAAAACAGAGCATTTGAAAGGAAACAAAAAAGGATAAGAAGAAGATTAAGAAAGAGAAAGAAGAAACAGGTAACAAGACAGTACTTGAAGGAGGAAGCAATGGCACCAGATCAGCAGCAAGAGGAAAGAACCGAAATGAAAGAAGAAGATAGTGAGACAAGGAAAAAACTTTAAAGCCCCAACCTTTTTCCTTTTGTTTGTCACATGTTTCTCTTTTTTACATTTAACTGATATGGGCTATTGGGCTGTTAAAACTATTAAAAATCAACCCAAAAAACTTAAAAGCCCAAAATAAAGAAGCTCAGATTGAGGCTTAAGCCTCAATACGCCTTTGAGGCGCAGTAGAGAGGTACACACCTCAGTCGGTTTTGGTGTAAGCCTCATAAAAAACTAGTGAGGCGCAACCTCATCAGATTTTGTGAAAATCGCCTCAAAGGCGTGCCTCAGTACATTTTTTAAAACATTGTTCCTTAAAATGAACTCCAAGCACATGATAAACTATACCGATGGCTAATGCAAGAGAAGACATTAATATGGAAAATTTTAGCAGTATGTAACCCAGAGAGTGCAAACTGAGTTTGTGAATTTCATTTTAAATCTATCTAACAGAGAAAAATGAACTTGAATATACAAGGTACAACAGAAACTCCACAAATTCTATACATTCAAAAGCAAACAAGAGTAAAACTATTATCATGGAAACCACCAAGTCTCAAACAAGTGACTTGAACTCCCCAGGATAAATCTAAAGGAGTGATCTTCACATCTTACAAAATACTAAAGGTCTTGTTAGCTTAACCGTAATATGCACCAATAAAATGAAATGGAAGGAAAAAAAAATCAAATAACAAATAAAAGAGCTTTGGGATCATAAAATATGACACCAGACAAATAACAGAATCATCATACCCGATTGTAAGATTATTTTCGGCATCAGAATTCTCGGAATCACTTTCAGAGCTAGAAACTATCACGTCTTCAGATCCCATGGCTTTCTCCAATTCTAATTTCAATCTTTGCAAGAGACTTGGAGAGCAGCAACAACATTGCCAACAAGAGGCCTGCGCCTCAGACAAGTATGCTTCACCGAGATTACTCTTCACACAAGTGCTACAGAATAATGTTTTGCATGATTTACAACTTACTAAATCACTGCTTTGTCCACACCATCCACAGTAACACTCAGAGCAGTCAGCATCCTGCCACAACCAATTAATTCCACAAAAATTCTAACATGAAAAACTGAATAAAAACTATCAAATAAATTTTGTTTCTGACCAAAAAAGAAAAATGCTTATCAAATAAATTCATTTCCCAATGGAAGTTTTAAAAGTAAATTGATAAGGTAAATGGTCTCATAAGAAGAACAGATACATCAAAACAATTAAGTAATAACAACAGACCAGCAGTCTTTCTAGTTTTGCACAAACAAGAACATTTTTTTTTTTATTTTTAGTTCAACATTTTGCTTGGAGAAAACTAAAGTTTAATTCACCACCTAAGCATCAAATGCGGTCCAGCTAACCATCAAAAACCATTGAATCAAATCTGTCAATATTGCTGAACATAGTTGCAAGTACCATCACCAACAACAATCATCAGAAGCACCTAATAATTCCCACTGCCAAGTGCCACCAACTTACAACCCTCCCTGGGTATCAGTTGGTACTAGCACCACCCAGTTATCACCAAATATGCTCCATAACTCACTGAAACAACCTCCACTATTTCCGACATCATCATCCATACAAATCTCAACCATTTCATGACTAACTCACAACCACCACTCAACATAATTCCAAATAAATTGAATCAGCTAGGAACCCCAGGGGAAGATCAATTAAGGATGGTGTTTGAGATGAAATCTGGAATAAGATTTCCAGAGATCATGCAACAGAAAATCAATTGATTTCAGCATCTGTACAGTGTTTAATTGAAGAGGCAGATAAGACTCATCAAGGAGAAAGCTAACTAGAATTCAAAATACCAGATTGCTGTTAACATAATGCAAAAATCCCTCTACTTTTGCTTTTCTTTTCCCTCTCTTGTTTTTTCTTTTGTTTCTTTTTTATTTATCTATATATGGTTCTGTCTAGGGGTTTTTCAGCATATGATCATATGTGATGCTTTTTCCCCCGGGTTAGTCCGATTTTATCTTAAATTTCCCTCCGGGTAGGCCCAATTTTATCTAAAAATAATTATTATCGTTGTGGTCAAGTACAAAATCATTACAGCAGTTTCAAGGCCTTGTTATGTATAAGATGCATGTCAAAAAAGAGAGCCACTGCATATCAGTTGAATTTATTTTACATGCGTGAAGGAACCAAATTTTAGCACCCGCATTCAAGTATGCAAGATGCACATAGAAACAACCAGTAAAAACAAACATAAATAATACCACAAGTGCATGAAGTTATCACAAATTTACTACTTTTGTGCATTTTTTTTATCCTTGGCACATAAACAGAGAGAAAAAGAAGGGGATTTTTGTCCTACTACAAGTCAGTTGCTCTGGAAAAACAGAGAAGGTCATTCAACCTAATCAGATTAATATATACACAACGAAACATAGTTATAACACTAATCACTAGGTTCACTATACACAGATGTATAATTATCCTATGGAGTTATACGCACTTATCTACAGCAGTACACATACAAGCATCAAGGGATACAAAATTTTCTTAATTTACCCTGTTCATCATTCCCAATAGTAGAATGTAAATGAAGTAATTTTGAGGACGCTTTTCAATTTTCTGGTGAAATCTAAAATTGTGTTTCCTTCACAGTTGGTTACTGGAAAACGGAGTAACAATTTGTGGATGGTATTTTTAAGTATTCAGCAATCCCAATATTATACAGTGGATATAAATCTGCTGATGGATACAAAAGCTAGTTAAGTCCATACCTTCGCATGCATCTTCTCTTCCAATAGGCGTTTGCAATCCTTGCAAACAATTACCTTCAAAAGTGGATGTGGGTGCACTTCAATAGCTTCCTTGTGACAGGCAGTACAGTAGAACTTCTCATTCATGCTCTGAGAAGGAATGGAATTATCAGTGACAGAATTGATATTTTCATGCAAGACAGAGTGATCCTCCAATTTGGTGCTCTCTGATTTATCCTTTAACACATCAGCTTCTTCATCGCAATCTATAATAATAGTCCGACTCTTCTTTTTATCATTGTCGGGCTCTTCATTTTCATTGGAACGCTTACATCCTCTGGGTTCAGTGGAATCAAACAAAGCAGATTCTGATGTTGAAGTAGTGCCATTACTCATTGACCTTTCCTTGTCCAAATTATCAAAAGCTCCAGAATTTTCAAGCAAATCAGTTTTCAAAATTTTCTCTGCAACCTCCTTATTGTCAGGTGCACCTTCCTTGTTTTCAGAAGTTTTGTCGTTTGAATCAGGGTTAGAATTTTCAACCAAAGGCCGGGGATCGTCTAGATTATTTTCAATCTCCTGATCAACTGAGCAAATTTCTTCCTGAATAACACCCTGCTTCAATAGCACAAAAGCAGAATCAAAAAGGAGGAAGATATTAGGCTATGTCAAGCATCATCACTTAAAATTGGCTCCTTAGCGAGGAACATATGCATGTCTGCAGCATAGTCAGGCATGGCAATTCTTGATTATGCAACTTGAGGCTGTACTATTTACATTTATGTTTCCATCTGTAATATGTGCTATGGGCTAAAGCTCTAAGTAGCTAGAATAGGAAAACTCCTGCAAATAATATTTCAAGTTCCAAAAACATATCATCTTTTTAAAAAAAATAAAAAATAAACATTACCAAAAGATAAAATATTGTTATCTATACATAGGATATATCAAATATCAATAGAGAATCTATTTGAGTGTTATTTACTATTTTATTTGACAAGAAACACGCAACAATCAACTTAAGGCGAGCCAATTAGGAAAATATAAACAGTGAGTACAGAAATGATACTTGTCTAGATCTTTTACGATGCCTCCTCCGTTTCAAATGAAGTTGAAGTTTGCGGTCAATATTTGCATCATCTTCCTCTTTGACCTGTAAATTTACATAAAAGTATAGCCATGCATGATTTAAAACTTCTGTTTTGCAGATGTCAACAAATTGCTCAACAATTAATCATTAAAAACACCAACAGATATTTAAATCAGAAAAGATTACAATAAACCTCAATATCCAATCCAAAATAAACCGACACAAAAACAATCTCACAAAAGTATAATTTGTGGAATTTAGAGAAAAGCCCATATCAACCCTGAAGTATATGACAAACAACTACACAAAATTCATGCATCTAGATGTAGATTGTCTGACAGTCACTACCAGCCCGAACAGGATTGTTGAAAAATCAAATAGTTTCCAACAAAATAGAACTCCTGCAGTACTCTTCTTAAAGTTTTTTTTTTTTTTTTTGAAAGAAGTACCCTCCTTAAATTTACCACACAAATATATATCAATGAATGTAAGAAAACATGTCAAAATAATTAAATGAAGTTTTTGTAAATTCTTTAGCAACCAATAGAAAGCTTTACTATAGCTAAAACTCATCAACTGTAACTTTGATAGCCACCTGCTTCACATCTTGAATACTAGAATAGTTTCAAAATAGGAAGCAATTTTAACTAATGTGACCAAAAGCCTTCTCTAATACACATGTACAGTCTATGCAGTTATGTATGGATTTATTTTCATATACATTTTTGGTATCAAAAATTAATTTTTATGAAACACACATTCAGCAGAAAGAGGATGGTTTATCAAAGACAAGGCTTCCATATAAGACAGAAAAAGCACTTCCATGAATGAAAGTTTTAATGAAAAAAAAATATAGGAATAAAAGAAATTCATTATTTCTGTAAAAAAAATAATAATAATAAATAAATAAATCATTATTAGATGGATATAGGCAGACCTTTCTAAATTTTTTTCTTTGTTCTTCAGAAAGAATCAGCTCCTTTTCATTTGCTATGGCATCTGCAACCAATCGATCACTGGAATTGCCATCAACATCTTCAATCTCCTCCACCTGAAAGAATTACATTTCAAAAACTCATTGAAACAAAGTTCGAGTTAAAATACAGCATGTGCAGTGAGTAGCAGTAAGTAGCACGTCTGCACGTGAGTGACATGACCCACAATACATAAGCCTAATCCACAAACATGGATATACATGTCTAGAGTTGGAAACAGAGTAAGGGCTGGACATGAAAAGGCTGAATCATTAGTGTTAAATTTTCATATTTGTTGGATTTTTTGTGTTTATGAGAAGTGGTATATATATTGGTGGATAACCTTTCAACCCCAAAAGACTAGCTTGTTGGATTGTGATATCCATCGGTATATATACCCTTCTCTTGCTTTTTAACTTTCCGATGTGGGATTTATCCCATCTTCTTTAGCATCACATGTGGGTTCTCCAACAATTAGTGAAGAAAACTTCTTAATTTGACTCACAACAACCAATGAGAGAAAGGTGTCAGAGTACGACTCCCAATAAATCTTGGCTCTCAGATATGTGACTTCACTCTTTCAAACAATTATTCAAACTCAACAGATATCCTGGAACTTATCAGTCTATAAAACAAGTTTAGATCTAAACTTCCATTATATGGAGCTGTAAGAAGTTCATAAAACCAAATTCAAAGAGTTTTGGTTGTAATTAAAAGTTGGGATGAAGCAGAGAGAGCAATTATATCTTAAAGTAGAAATTGGCAGTCTATAAAATAAGTTTAGATCTAAACTTCCATTATATGGAGCTGCAAGAAGTTCAGAAAACCAAATTCAACGAATTTTGGTTGTAATTAAAAGTTGGGATGAAGCAGAGAAAGCAATTATATCTTAAAGTAGAAATTGGCAATCAAGAAATATAATTCAAGGATTCAATGATTTCTCTTGTAATTTGAAGTTGGGAATGGTGCTCGGATTCGTTTTTGAGATGATAGTTGGAATGATTCTACACCCTTATGCTTGAGGTCTCCAAGATTATATAAGCTTTGCTTCTCGCAAAGTGCTTTAATTCAAGGGTAGTGGGTGGTGTTTTGATTTTAAGATAAACTTGACTAGTAGAGAGATTGAGGAGTTTTCTTGGACAGTGTTTCTTTCAATATTGGAGATGAAGAACGGAGAGCCAGGTGTAAGTACTCTAAAGGAATCTTTTCTTCCAAGTCCTTCTTTGAATGGCTGGTGAATGATGAGTCTCATCTATTGTTGGAACCTACTAGTGTAATTTGAAAGTCAAAGGTTCCAAAAAAAATCAAATTTCTAGTATGGATGATAGTTCTTTACATATTATTCACCCTAATTCTTGTCTTCTACTCTTCTTCACTCTTGGTATAACATGTGCAAGAATTTTGAAGAAGATTTGAACCATCTTTTTCTCCATTGTTCAATGGCTGTAACGTTATGGTGTAAGTTGTTTTCAGTTGTGGATTTGAAGTGGGCAGCTCGCCTCTGTAGTTTATTTCTTTTTGGAAGGCCTTTAAAGATTTTGAGGGAGGAAAGAAAGCTATGATCCTTTAGTATTGCAGAATTTTTGTTGTTTTATGGGTTATTTGGTTAGAGAAGAATAGAATATCTTTTATGAAGCTAAATAGGAAGACAACTTTTAATGGGATAAAGCTTATTATTTAGCATCTCCTCAAAAGAATTAAGAGACAATTCTTTAATTTTCATCATGATGGACTGTTGATTGAATTTCTTGTATCTTTGATTTTTGTTCAGTTTGTTGTTTTGGTAAACTACTAGTTCACTTTTGTATTTATTTTCATCTTTACATAAAGTTTTCTGTTTCCTATTAAAAAATAAAAAATAAAAAATAAATAAAACAGAATGTGTTACCTCGTCCACTCCAGGCAATTTAAGCCCCATTGCTGCAGCTTGCTGTGGGGTACTGGCCAAGTAAACAGAACCCCAGTGTTTGCTGCCGAATACAGTACAATCTCCAGAGCCATCACTGGAAAGTATTCTGTTGACAGAGCTCCAGTTAATGTCTGAATTTTCTGTTACAGCATCTTCTGTACCATCACTAGCAAGTTTTTTCTGGAGGAATCCACTAGCGCCCTCCTCCAATAGTTTACCATGTCGCCTGAGCCACAATCCATATAAGACAACCATATACATGAAGGATCCACAAGGCCAAGAGCAAAACCATACCTTCTTACAGGCCTTTGGATTTTAAGATACTCCTCAGCCTCAGTTATTGACTCAGTCATTTCACTGGTCACCTGATTTCCGACCCAGTGAGCTCTTTTTTTCCAAGCTTCAGTGCAGCAACCATTAGGAGCCTGACTTTCAATCCACTTATAAAGGCTTGGTAACTCAATACCAGCCCCATCAAGTTGTTCCTGTTTACAGAAGCATATAAACGGAAAGCAAAGTGAATATTAATTACATCTTAGAAGGCATGGGAAAACTGAACCACAAGCATGAAGAAAGTCTCTCCCTCCAACAGCATGAATCATGATTGTATTATTTATTAAATTACTACCAATATCACAAAATTGCTGTTCATCAGGCTTGCCATTACACTATTGAAGAAGATAGATAAAAAGGGATGTCAAGGACCTCTTCAAAGACCCAGACAGTGCAGAAATTTTCTCCAGCAACTATAGTGGGGGAGAAACTTCAACTATCAGTATACTGATACAATATAAACATGATGAAAGAACATCGGTTAAAAAGGTTTTCTCGAGAGAACAAGTGGAAAATAGCACATAAATGAAGGTCTATAAGCTTGGTGATGAACGTAGGCACAAGATACAGCTGCCTACAATTTTATGGAAAGCATCCAAAAGAAAAAAAAAATTGAAAAGGGCTTCTGAAGCTGACAAGGAGGTTTTTAAAGAGTCCATTTGAATTAGTAGAATTTAATTGCTTCAATGAAAATTTTAACAAATTATGATCAAGCACAACGAAGTCAAAGTGCGAAAAATGAAACTCTAGAACTATCCAACAACATCTGAAATACCTGAAATCCACATTACAAGTTCCATAGTTTCATTATTACTTTTCAGTATTTCCGTTACAATCACAAATTGTACACCCTATTCATAATTGGCTTCCTCTTCTCATAAAGGGTTTCATAATCATTAGTGGATCTCAACCAATGAAAAATAAATAAAGCTAATTCAAGACCTTTTTCTATTTAAGATAGTAATAAAAGGCAATACAACAGTTACTTTCCTTGCCTCACACACATCATTTATAAAGATTCTTGAACTATAATAACTATGAACTGTTATACGTCCATTCCATGTGGCTTCATAGCAACTTTATAAGATATGTTATTGGACTACCATAAACAGGTCCAATCCTTTAAAAAGGCTCAAGAAAATGACATTTATTCAATAATCTTTATTAATTGATTATTATTACATTCATAATATTACAGTTTAATTATTGAATCATACATTCATCAGCTGCGAGTCTGCCACAGTTCATTTAAGCTAAGTTGCAAAGGAATAATCAAACCGTGAATGGGACATTTAACAAATTTATGAGCAATTTAGTTTACATTTCAATTCATCCTACAGTGGGAGTTATGAAACATGGACTAGAGGAAATTTTGTCTTAGGCTCTTAGCGACAAAACCAATGGAGAGTTTACTTGAGGCTTAACCAATTCAAAATTCAGTTGGCAACTAATAATATCATAAGTTTGCTGGGGCCAGAACAGCTCAAATAAAGAAACTATGTCCTAAACCAAAAAATAACTAACAGAATATAATGTCCCTAACTTAACATAAAAACTCATTTTTGTTCCCTTAAAAAGAAAGCAACAAAATTGTGGTCTTCCAGTTTAATAAAAGAAAGAAAAATTAGAAGGCACGATTGTGCATGTTGATTTTTGCAGGAGAAAATCAAATTCTCTCAAAATACATGCAAGCACAATGAGAACCAAAGATTTTACTCAAAATTGAAGAAAGAAGCAGACCAACAAGTGAGCACTCTCAGTCTCAAGTTCGTCTAGCACAGCTTCCCACTGTTCTGTATAAGCGGTCATTTCATCTTTGACTGCCACCTCAAGCTATGGACAAGTAATGAAAGTGTCAGTAAAAGAACAAAATTACAAAAGTAGTGAGGGAGATAAGGGGAGATAACTAACATCACCATCATGGAGCTTTTGTGCCAACTCCTCCTTCACCTCCCTCTCCACTTTGGCAAGGGACTCCAGTTCAAGAGCTTCCTGAGCCTCTGCAGCCTAAAATGAGCATGAGAGAAAGTTCCAACATAGAATACCAAAATGTTAGTCACATTCAAGAGAAAAATAAATAAATTTAATACCTTACTCTCAACTTCCAAGAACTCAGCAATTATCTCTTCTATTTCTTCCTCAGTTAAATGTTCCTGCACAAGCAAAAAGAGGTACAAGAGATAGTGATTTATTTATTTATTTATTTATTTTGACAATAATTTATACTAAGTTAAAAAAGCAAAGAATTAAAAAAATAAATATATAAATAAAAAATAAACCATGAAGCATTGACTAACCTCGAGATGCAGGTCATCCACTTGTCCAGAGTTTGATGGTTCATCATCATCTGAGTCGTTGATAAAAGAGTCACCAGAAGCACTCTCGATATCTTCCACTTCATCTTGTTTGTCTTCCATCTCTTAGTCAAGTCACATCAAATTAAAGGTCCCTCCAAATGCCAAGAAAGAGATATGAAGTAATGAACTAACCATCTCAGCAAATTAAGCAAGACACAGCTCATGTAACCAGCAGAACAAGAAATGACAAGTTGATAACCAAACACTACATTTACTTGCAACCAAGTGATGGAACAAGAAATGACACTAATATCTCCCAGACCATCTTTTTTTTCTTAAAAAAAGAAAAGATAATGCAGACAATTGCTCATACGAATCACTTTTGCAACATGTGAAATCACATGCCTATGTTCTTAAATTTGAAGTTTAAGACAGTGTCCCAGCCTATTTTGGTTTAAAAACAATTACCAAGAAACAGTCTAATACATTTTAACACTATTCAAATGTAGATGGATTAATAGCATTGGATGTTTTAATAGAGATGTCAATAGGCACCAAACCAGGAGAGCTGCCTGAGCAGGTAACAGCATAACAGGCCATGGACCATCAGATACTCCAAAATTGGAATTGCGATTGGGATAGCAGAACACTTTTAAGGCAAATTTGGACCAACAAATGGGGGGTTGCATTCAGTGTCAAGGTATTACTGAAGTTTATGTCAGCATTTAAAGACCTGATGGAGAAGAATCACTGGATTCCTCCATCAGCTAACATGTTACAATCTCTAAATACTTTTATTTTTTCTTTTCATTAATAAACCTAACCTAGTCTTCTATGATTCTGACACACAAATGACACAATCTTGATCCTACTACCCCCAACGAGCCAAATAGCTATCTTAAGCCAGTTTTGACAACTATCCTATAATACATAGAACACTACAGACCTCTAGTTTATGACAGAAAAGAATGTTACCCTCATGAGCCTTTCAATTTTATATATTAAATAAGTATAAGGAATTTCATACCAAACAATGACATGATCCAAGAAGAACAATCATACAAAAATGCCAAGATTTGAACAACATAAAACTTATTTGCTAACTGAGCTATCAAAAATGAAATGTATCAAACATTTATATATAAATCAATAATAACAAGAAGCTAGTCAAGGCTTATCATCATCCCACCCTTCAAAAAAATCATTCTTTTTTTAATTAATTAATAATAATTTAGGCATAATAATAAATTTCAAGTCATCACAGATACATTAATTAATTTTTTCCATATAAAAAAAAATATATGCTAATATCAAAGCTTTTAGCTTGAAAACAGATTAAACGTGGACTCACACCATCAAGTAAACATGTTTCATCTTTTATGATCCACTTACATCTAAACAGGTTAGCAAAATAACAGATGGATAGTTAATTGATAGCTCTCAGTTCATAGCTTTAAAAAAAAATTAAAACATCAGCTTGTTCACTGATTCTGAAAATTTTACACACACCATCAATAGAATCTATGAAACTTCAAAGTTTTAAACTTTTAATAAATTAACTATTATTCTATTAACCAAAATTGAAGTCTAGACACTTGCAGATTTGCCATTTTATCAACCATAAATGTAATTTCAATGTACACGAGAAGTGCCTCTGATATTAAACAAAAACCAAATATAGATCATTCATGAAAGGCAAAGCATTTCTATATGAGTCAAAATGACACAACCGAAATAGTTCCCTGGTGACTAACTAAAACAGACAGCATCTTTTCACATTCCAAAACCGTAACATTTTCTACTTCTTGCTTTCATAATCAACAAAAACAGTGCATTCTTTCTTAAAAAAAAAATTAAAAATGAAATAAAAAAATTAAGAAACAGAACCTCAACAGCAATTTCGCTTCGAAAAGCAATTAAACTACTTGCTAAATTCTAATTAACACGGTTTCCATTTTCCGAATACTCAAAATTCTCTAATAGCACCATTAACAATAACCTCAAACAGATCCATATAAGAATAGCAAAACAATCAAAACAAAACAAAAATGGACTTAAACAACACAAAATTACAACTGGGTCAGCTCATACACCTTGGTGTGAGAGACAAAATTATCTTCAAACAAAAGCGCAATAATTCCAAAACGATGTATTAAAAAAAAATAAAGACAAAACAAAGAGTAAACACAATACATGAAATCAAAAACAGAATTCGTTTTAAGTTGGAAACTCACCAGAGTCGAGAGAAAGAGAGAGGCGCTAGGGCTTGCAGTGCAGCGAGGCTGATGTGAGTCGACTCGGTTCAGGATTTTCAGAGGAGGGAAAAAATAAATTTATATATTTTTTCGGACAGTGAAATAAAAACTTGAAGAATGGAATTTGAAGAGACTGAAAACGGGATTTGTTTGGGTTCTGTTTGGTCAGGTTTTGGTAAATTTTGAATTCCTCTGTGTTTTCATTTTTATTTTTTCTTCTTTTAAATATTTTATTTTGGGTGTCTCTAAAGTTTCAGATCGATCAAATGTGTATGTGTCAATATATATTATTTTTCTATTATAAAAATAGGTTTTCAGAGTTTTTTTAAATTTTATATTATGAACATTATTTTTTGTTTTGAAAATATAATATACATTTGGTTATCTAATTTTAAAATGATTTTTATAATTTTTAACTTAAAAAAAATGAAGTCTTATATTACGGAGTTTTGTACTTCTGTTTATATATATATATATATATATATATATATTTGACAATGTTTTTAGGGTTATTATGATTTTAGTCCCTCTATTTTGCGTTAATCTGGGTTTGGTCCACTAGTTTTTGGAATTACTAACTTTAGTCCATTAATTCTCTGACAATACAAATTCGAGTCCTTACCGTCCAATTCCGTTAGATTTTCATTGACTTCCGTTAGGTCAACAAGGGCATTATGGTAAATTTGACGAAAGCTTCTGGAAACTTATCTGGAACAAGTGTAAAGACCATTATGCCCTTAAATCAGATTTAATTAAAAAACAATATATATAATTATTAAATGCATTTAAATTAATAAAAAAATGAAAAAACAAAAATAAATTAAATTTAAAATTAAAATATATAAAAAACTAATTAAAATAATGATAATAATAATTATTATTAAATTTAAAAGATGGATTTCTTAATAATTGGAATTATCAAATTATTATATTAAAATAATTAAAAAACAAATTAAAATTAAAATATAAAATATAAAATCTTTCTCTCTCTTTCACGCGAAAATCATCACCAAACCCTAAAAAAAAACTCCTTAATCTCTCTCTCACTCGTTCAATATCAACATCAAAACCTCCCAACACCCAAGTGACGATGGTGGCGATAACTAGAAGCGACGACGACCGGATCTCTCTTCTTCTTCTTCTTTCTCGGCTTTAGGGTGGTTGACAGTGGGTGGTTGAAGATGGTGGTGGTGGTGGTGGTGGTGAGATCGATCTATCTATCTAGAGAAAGATGAGATGAGATCGAAGATCGGAGATCGGTGGGATAGAAAGAGAGATGTGGTTTGATTTGGTTTCTGGAAAAAAATGATGATGATTCATGCTTGATTTGGTTTCTTGAAGAAAAGAGATATGCATAGAAGAAGAAGATCAGGCTTGATTTGGTTTCGGGAAAAAAAATGTAAATTTCTTTTTTAACTGAAAATTCAAGCTTGAATTCGCAGTTTGATTTATGTGGTTTTTGCTGTTTATGATTTGGTTTTGTAAGGATTCCCTTTTGTTGATTGGCTTATTTCGTGGTCAAACCACAAGTTGGGGTTTGGTTGTAAGGGTAGTCTAGGTGATTAGTTGAAGATCAAAGACCCTTTCCAAGACCTCAAGAGGACAAGCACCAAAGGTATATATCTTGTGCTTACTTTGCCTTGAAGAGATATAGTTGCACACACACACAACATGCATAACTCTTATTCTTGAATGTTGTGTTTATATTTTGTGTGCATTGTGCTTTATTGATTATTCAATATCTCTTCTTGCATTAAATTGATTGCATCTTGTTCTATGAAATGCCATGACATGTTTAGGCATTAGGATGCAAAGTCATGAATTTTATTCATGCATGTTTGAATTGAGTGCATCTTGTTCAATGATAATGCCATGACATGTTAGGCATTAGGATGCATTCAATACCCACACTTGCACTTCATGATTAGTCTTAACTGTGGTGTAATTCGTTTCCGTTTGTGTGATCGGAAACGTCCGCGCTTGCACGATGGTGTGCATGTCTTAGCGCGATGGTTGACCACTTGAGAAGGTCTCATTCTTCTCTTGGATAAGTGGTAGTTTTGGTTTGGTTGATTGGAGTAAGGTGTCTAGTTTTAAAAGATTGGATTTCAATGTTTTAAGTGTTTTCAAAACTGACCTTTGCATGGTCTTGTGACCATAACTTTTTACACAAAGTTTCAAAATGAGTTTTGAAAATTTCTGTACAAACTAGAGACCCATACCTTTCCAACGGTATATTATTCGTAATATTTCATGACCGTTTGGATTGGTTTTAAAATCTCCAAAGTTACAACCAAAACAGGGCAACTCTGTTGTTGTCCGTTTCTGACCTTTGGTCACTCAATTGACCATAACCTTTTCTACAGATATCAAAATTCCATTCTGTAAAAATGAGTAGAAAGTAGACATCCATACCTTTCCAAAGATATATCATATGAAAGGTTTCGATGTCGTTTGGTCATGTTTCGAAGCGCTCGAATATTGAGTTGCTGCACTGACGCGAGTACCGCGAAAATGCCCATAATTTTTCCATTTCTTCCAAAACGACATAGTTTCATTTGGGCATTATAAATACATATCTTTCTCATCATTTTGAGGGTAGAGCCACAAAATCAAACCCTAGAGAGAGAGGCTCCTTATTCTTGAGAGAGAAAGAGAGACTTGAGAGAAAAAGCTTAAAGATTACATCTTTATCTCTCTAAACCCATTCCCACATGCACAAATCATCATCTAGGCATCATCTAGGTTCATCTAGCATGTGCTAATGCATGGGTCTTCTTCAACACACATGGTATGATTTGTTGAACACTTTTATCTTACATAATTAGTGTTTCTACTTATCAATTTTATCTCATTTATTACTTGTATGTGTTTAGATTAATTTCTACATACATGATTGAGATTATGTGTTGATTGGGTTATTTATGTTAGCTAGGTTTTCATGCCTATTTTATATCTAGCTAATTAATCTCATTATATGATTGAGATTATTTTTGATAGCTTAATTGATTAGGTCATTATTGCCTAAAAGCTATGCCATAAACATTCTTGTGTGATTTATTTATAACTAGGTTGATAGATTGTTTTTTAATCAACTAGTTAATCTTTTGAATGTTTGTGGGTTTATTGTGATAGCTTTGTATCTAGGATTGGTTATCCTTTACTTAGCTAAAGTTGTATGCCATGACATATAGCTATTTTCATATCTAGGATTGATTTAAATTGAATATATCATCATCCTAGATAAGCATCTAAGGTTCCCTAGCCTTGTTTGTTAATTGAATATTCATACATATTCACATAGGGTTGTGCATCTCTTTTGAGAGATTGAAGTCTTGTGTGATTGACCGGGATTAGGTCGGACACCGGGAACAGGTGGTCACATAAGCAATTGGACTAGAGCCACTTTTAAAGGCCCGCGTGGTAGAAGTGGGGGGTTATTGACCGGAGTGTTAGACGAGGTCTACATAGGTTGTAAACTCCATTTCAATTAGTGGATTTCGAGGTTCGAGTGTGGCGCACTAAACAGCCCCGTGGTTTTTCCCAGTGGTTGGGTTTTCCACGTAAACATCAAGTGTCATTTATTATTTCCGCATCTTATTACACTTGTATGTATTGTTGACTTGCTAGGGGTATTTTCATAAAATTGACATGCACGCGAAAATTGGGTAAAAATTAGATAAAATCTATTCACCCCCCCCCCCCCCCCCCCCTCCAGCTTTATATTAAACACGCCTCAAGGACTTTTCAGGTTTATTTGAGATTTAGATCTTTTTGTTGATTAATTGCTAATATTTTGTGTAATTAATGAGACTGATTAATATTCTGGTGGTGTTTGATTGATGATGATAAGGATGAATTGGGGATGGGTTTTCGTGTTTGATATGATTTCTGGAAGAAAAAAAAAATTAGGGTTTTAATTTGGTGGAGATCCAATCTGGATTTTCTGGTGTGTTTGATTAATGATGATAGGATTTGGCTACTATGCAGTGAAAAAAAATCATTTCATGATGCATTGATTTTGAGGTATTATTTGAGCCATCAGATGAACTATAACTCATATCAATGGTTCAGATTAAACATGGATTAAATAAAAAATTTATTAATTAAAAAAAAAAAAAAGAAACCGAAAACCTGTAAACAAAACGATGCTTCATCTAGTCTGTCTCTCCACTCCAACAAAACGAAGCTTTTGGTCTCTCTCTCCACCACTCCAACAAAACCAAGCTTTCGGTCTCTCTCTCCACCACTCGACGAACAAAGTTAGATGCTTGTCTGCCATCCACCGCCTTGCACACTACCCAACCTCCCACCCCGTCGAGAAGAGCGTAAACGCTCCGTCGATTCGAATTGAACACCCATACTGAAACAACAACGTTACAAGCCCTCGTATCTCTCTCCACCACTCCAAAAACAACGTTAGATGCCCCAGCCTCCCACCACGTCGAGATGATCAAAGATGGTCCGCCAATTCGATTTCAACACCGTCGAGTAGTGGCCGGTAAGAATCAAACAAAGTTGAACCCCAATTTTTGTCCACTCAAAATCCCTAATTCTCATACAAAAAACCATGGCTGTCTCTGTTGACTCAGAATGTCTTCCCATTATAATTTCCAACAATTGTTTGTTCCCTTATTCAGGTATGTGAAGTGGGTTTTAGTTGGTTTTGTGTTTCGGTCAAGTTAAAGGCCCAATTACAGTTGAAGCAGCAGTTCCGAAGTTGAAAATCGATTCCCCTAATGTTTTCTGCCTAACCTATGATTTGAATTTTATAAGTAGTCCCTTTTTACACTGTTATATATATATATACGGTTCTATGTTGATTAATTCCAAGGTTGGAATTGTTGAGGATGCGTGCCATGATTCATGAAGCTTTTGACATAGTCAGAGGATTTCAGTTTCTGATACGAGTGCATGGAAGTTGTTCAATGATTTGCACTTCATTGATGTTGCAAATTTTTTTTTTTTTTAACCAGTTGTTGGATTGAGAAAGAAAGATGAAATTGTTTACTGTTGGATCTTGAATCTAACAATTTTGATAGATAAATTAGTATATCTACAAAAAGAAGACATATTTATTAAGTACAACTAAACTGTAGACATTTGTATTGGTTCTTTTAAATGTAGGAAAAAATTAAATATTTGGTCCATGACCATTTTATCTTATCTTTGTTGTTTGATTTGTTTGATTAATTTATGTATAGAACAACTAAACAATCTTGGTCAAATTCCCTACACAGGAAGAGGAGACTAAATCCTGGGAGGAAACAATTAATATTGCTGTTTCAGGAGTGGCTGGAATGATATGTAATCTTTGCTATTCAAGGTGAGGATTTCGGTTTATCGCAATCTTCTTTATATACCATTTGCAAGTTACTATTTCAATTATTTGACAAACCTGGTATAATGGATTTATATGAAGAGAAAATAATTATTTTATAGAAGCCAAACATCACATTTAATTAAATTAATGAAAAAAAATACTTAAATAATTTTAAATATAAAATAAAACCATATATAATTATTTTCGTTGAGAGAATAATATTTACAATTCGATCAAATAACAGCCATTTATCCCAATGTGTAACTTTTTTTACAAATTAGACTTTTCTTCAAATAAGGATTTTTATGTCTTCTAGTCTTCCATAGAATTCCTCCATTTTGGATACTTCACCTAATACTTTCTTTCCATAAAAATATTCGTACAAATATTCACCATCATATTAAATGAAACAAAATACGAGCAAGCATAAGTATATAAAAATTGAAATATGGGAGCTATTTGTTGTAATGGTTATGATATCATATTATAACTAGTCGAACCTAAAAGTTTATTCTACAATTCGAACATGATTTGAACAAATTTTTTACATTTAATTGATGATATATGTGGCTATTAGGTGGATACAAATAGTTGAAAAAGTAATTAAAATACTTTATAACATGTGTGCAAAAGTCGGGAGGCTAACCGGTAGGAGTGATGTCGTACACCCACACGACTCATAACATGTAATGTGGTACACAAGTCAATTATGTGAAACTGAGGCCAGTGTACAACACCCCAATCAAGCCCATTTTGTTTTTTTAATTGGAAGTGATGTAACTTGGTTGGTTTCGTTTTTGAAAGGGGTTTCATATGTAGAATTTATATTAAACAGACAAAGAGATCTGAAAAAGAGATTTAGTTGAATTTGATTAGACAAGTTAATTGTCTTTCGAATCATATGGGTTGTGTTGTATTGTCTAAACCAATCGATAGTAGGTAATAAAATGCCAAGGAAAAAACCCCACTGACACCCATTTTTGTTGCTTTTTTCAAACCTTTCCCATGAGGGGTTTTGATTGGATCAAACTATAACTAAAAAAGAGAAGTTAAGTTGCCCAGAAACGACTTCTTCTGCTTTTGATAATAATAATAATAATAATAATAATAATAATTAATAACAACAAAAATAATCAAATTGCTAGTTCAAAGTAAAGCAAAGATCATTCTTATCTCGAAAGAGTTAATTATAGGGATTTGTTTCATGTTTAGTTTAGCTAATAATATTCGATCCTATTTCTTTTATTCATATAATGAAAAAAATCTTCCGGTGCTAGATGTATTGCTAAGTAGTACATCCCACCACTAAAGAGTAAGTACTATATATTTTCTGGACACATATTCATTGTTTAATTATTTACCACATCTTTAATGATCGAATGCATCAGTGATCCGGTGCACTAAAGATTTTATCTTAAGCAAAATATAAATATATAACACGATGAGAGAGAGAGAGAGGGATTTGTTTTACGTTTAACTAATAATATCCAATTCTACTTATTTTATTCATATAATGAAATAAATCTTCCGGTGGCAGGTGCATTGGTAAGTAGTACATCCCACCATTGAAAACAAGTTATTATATATATATGTAATATGTTCTTTTTATATTTTTCACCGTATCTTTAATGACCGAATGCACCGAAGATTTCAACTTTTAGATAATATATAAGTATATAACACAATGAAAGAGAGAGACTCCCGGTGCACCTAAGATATAAGCAAGATATAAATATATAACAAGCTGAGAGAGAAAGGGACTCCACATAAGGTTTTACCATTTTTTGTGTCGGTCATTTCTTATATTCCCCACCATTCATAGCATATACGACAAAACAACCTAAGATCATGACATGTACGGCAACCTTAGTCTAATTTATGGAAATTGCTACTATGCCGTGAACAAAAATTGCTGCATGATGCAGTGTTTTATTTGGAAATATTTTAGCCATCAGATGAACCATAATTAATAACTGATGGTTGAGATTAAAGAAGGAGCAAATAAAAATTTTGTAAATTAAAAAGAAAAAAAAAAACCTGTAACAGATTAGAGCCGGTTTCACTGAACCCTTAAATTATAAAATTTTTTAGGGCCGAACATTCCATTTTGTGATTGCATCTCGAGTTTTCTTAAGTAGTGTATGTTGTCTGTGTTTGTTGTGGTAATTGTTTATTATTTGGTAAAAGTTGTTCATAGTTCTTATGTGCTCTATTGTAGGCCGACTTCCATGTGAAAGAGAAGATATTGATTGTAATAGAAACTTGGTAAGAAGCTTTTGGAGGACCTGCATACCAGGAGTTGTTGGTACGTTTGTTTACGATCTCTTACTGTTTTCAAAGGTGGAGAAAAGTTGTAGTTGATAATTGGAATTCATTTGTTCATGCATAATCAAAGCAACATGACTATGTCTTTATTTTTCAGACACCGTTAAATATGCAGTGCTTATGGTCAATGTTTTAATAGGGTTTGTGAGGCTAGCCTTGAGGCTCGCCTCTGAGGGTAAATAGTTAAAATTGCATTGAGGCCGAAGCCTCAATGCCCATTACTGAGGCTTCCGCCTCAAAATACGCCTCATTACACCTCACAACTATGCCTCAAAGGCATTGTAAGGCTATACGCCTCAATAGTGTCTCATACATCTATTGGGTTTTCATATCTTTGATGGCCCAAATGCCCAAACTGACAATGGCCCATTGAAAATCATAACATGCTGATTGTTAAATTGTATTTAAAGCCCAATTAGAGGCACATCAATCCAAAAAAAAAAGAAAAAAGAAAGTCATTGTATTAGGGTTTGTTAATTTACTATTGTTATTTGGTGTTCAACACCTTAGTGACTTCTCACTTGATCATTCTACTGATGAATGATGATGTTCAGAGATGATTAATGAAGTGCCTTTACTTTTCTGAAGTCTTTTTTATTTTTATCATGCTATGAACTTGTTTATTTTTATCATGTTATGAATTATGAACTTATTGGTTTTTTCAGAATTATAAATTTATGTGCCTTATTGCTTTATATATATATTTATTTATGTATCTTCACTCTCCCTAGTGAGGTTTACGCCCCGTTACGCCTTGAGGCTTACACCTCGCCTCAATGCAGGAAAACCCCTCAATACTGAAAATGCCTTTTAAAACATTGATTATGGTTTTGTGGCCTTCCTAATGTTCTTTGGGGTGGGGGTGAGGTCATATCTTGGATGTGAAATAATTTGTCCTAGCTTGACATTGTTTTGAATCAAATTACTATTTGTTTGTTTGTTCTAGCATTAGGGGGCAGTTTTCCCTCAGAGAATTGAGAGGTCCGTGCATGTATTCACAGCACCTAACATACAATCTTTGACCTCTTCTCTACAAAATTTTCGGAATCTTGATAATCAGCAAGAACCAGCTGAATCTTCTACAGTGGGTGCGTTCCCAACTTTGAGGTACTGCATTCTTGTTTTTCATGAAAGCTAAGCTAGTGATGCATCCTGTCATGAATATTGCTCTATCGAGATGGTTATTGCTGATTTATTTATTTTCATATTCCCGTGACTTTGATTATATGAGAAATCTTTTCTATAGTTCCACTTCTATTGTTTTTTGTTTGGACAAATGGACAAACCTGTTTATATATATTTGTTTTGCTGGTATAGCCAATCAGTTGATGCTTAATAAGTTGGTTTCTAAAACTTTTCCTTGTAGATGTAACAAAATGACATGAGATCCTTTTATGTGTAATTGCATTTCATTAGTTCATTCTGTGCTAATGGCTTGGATTGGTTGCATGTTTTTTTTTTCCTTTTTCTAAGAACTTGAACAGTAATTAACCTTGGATTAGAGTTGTGTGTATACCATTAACTACCTACTTTGCTTTATCAATGATTGTTGCATTACACCTTTCTACGTCTTTCACAACTTGTTTCTGTATATGACAAATTTTGATGTTATTTTTTTCTTGGTTGGAAGTTATTGTACTAGCTTGACGAAAATTTAGAATGCGTGTGGTATTATGGATGTCCTTGCAGAAATGTTGAGTGGTATAGATGCGAGTAACAAGCAGATAAATTTGAAATAAGTTGCTAACTCATTTCATATCGTGCTTGTGTGCTATTAACTATTATGTCCCGTTATGAGTTTTGTAACAACTTCGGTGGTAATGCTTAAGATTAACTAAGTTGGATCAGATATTTGGTCTTTTACCTTTAAGTTTAAACGGCTGTACCATTTGTGAAAATTGTTATCTTTTTGGTTATTTTTTTATTTGGTCTCTGCATATTTCAATCAATGTGAAGTTCACAATCCTAGTTGCATGCTGGGCAATATTTGGTCCAACTTGCATTATTTAAATATTGTAGTGCAATAAATTTCATTTTATGTAAGGAAAATCAATAATTGTGAATCCTTTGATGATATGATTGCATTGTTTCTCTTTTTGGTGCTACTGCTGAAGCCCTCATGTTAGTAATAGGTTATCCTATAGCCATATCTACTGAAAATGGACTTGGTATGACAGAATTTTATGAAACTCTTCATCCTTACTTGAGGTTTTAAATGGTAATATACTGTTGCAATATTGTTTTAATAGATGTGAAAACACATTGTTAACCAATCTGTAAATTTTGTTTCATTCTGTTGAACTTTTGGAAGCCTTTTAAAAAAAAAATTGTTACTATTCTGTTTAAGCAATTAAATAGATACGACTTTATAGGTTGTTTCCTAGATATACAATGTGATTTGAATGGTCCGTAATTGGTTTGGCATCTTTAGCACCATAGATTACATTTTCAAACCATTAAGACGATATTCATTCAATATATGTTGTTTAGTTCCCATTTGACTGCCATCTCATGACTCTATCTTATCTAGCTATACTACACATGAAAAATGCATTTACATTTGATGTACTGCACTTGTATGCTAAGAGATTTTAATTGGTTTATATGAATGGTCATTTTAAATTTATCATATGCTTGGTCATTTTACATTTTACATTTTACATTTTACATTTTACAATGATCAATCTCCAAGCAAATATAATTTTGTTATCTTAACATATTTCAGATTTCATTATTTCTTTCCTTACTTTTGTATGTTCATGTATATTTCTCCATACGAATACATTATTAACTGGTGTACACGGTATGTATGTTAAAAAATGGTTTTCTACAACTTGTACTTCATTTTCCACAAATTGTTTATTGCAGTTAAAAATGGTGAATTATATTCACAAGAGGAGAAAGATTACTGGTCAGCAAACTACCCGCGATGAAGGTGGTACTCAATCCACAATTTATGTGGATCCGAAGCTTGACAGAATGTCTTGGATAAATTTTCAGTAAGTTAGCATCACTTCGTTAATATTTATAGTATTGACTTTTGAAAGGATCCGCATTGATATTCTGTTTTCTAGGAAAGTAATTATAAATTACTTGTTTAAATTAACCGATGTTCATATATGAAATCATTGTGAAAGCCTTTGTATTTTGTCAAACAAATTCAAAAATATTATATAATAATTTGATTTTATATACACTTTCTTTGATAATGACATTTCAATCACAGTATAGGATCCTTCATTTATAAGTAATCTATAAGTATGATTTTCTGCTATTTGAATCTCTTATTCAAAACAATTGCATTTGCTATTAAAATAACTCCAATATAAATCCATTCCTTGATAACGAAAACCAGAATAACAGATTGTTAATCAGTTCCATATATTTAATTTCCTATTTACGGAATGTCGCACTGACAATGCACTTACCTTTGTGCTTTGTCATGTTTGCAGCAGACAAGAGCATCAAATAAAAACTGCAGAGGGGAGTAAAAAGGTTTGACAATTACAACTACCTATGTTACTAGTTTTCCATATTAATATATCAGATGAACTTTATTTTGTACTTACGTAGACTAACATTTTTTCCGTCATTGTTTATCAGTCTATGAAGAAGATACGTGATGCATGGAATACCCTCTCCATGGATGAGAAATCTAAGTACAAAAGGCCGAAGGAAGATATTGTGGATGATAAGGGTCATCTTGAGGAAGCAGCACATGAGGATAACAAGGTTCCTCCATTTGACACTCGGTGTACTCCGGTACGTCTTTCGGAAATCGTGTCATTATTATCTGATGTGCAAAAGGATGCAGTTCGAGAATTAGGTTTCTCAAACCTCCTCATGTTAAACTGCGGACGTCTTCGACGTGACCTCTGTGGTTGGCTTGTGAGCAAGTTTGACACATCAAACTTGTCAATCGAATTACATGGCAAGAGGTTCACGCTAGACCCTTCAGTTTTTTCGCACATCATGGGAATTTCTGATGGAGGAGATATTGTGGATCTTGATGGAGATGTGAATCATGTTTGGAGAAGCAAGTATAGTATTACCAATCGTGGCATCAGACTCCCCCAGCTTGAAGAGCAACTTAAGAATATAAAGACAACAGATGATGATTTCAAGATCACATTCTATTTGTATTCGTTGGGTACTATCCTTGCACCGGCTGCAGGAGAGTATGTTGATGAAAGGTACCTGAATATTCTAGGTGATGTCCAAAATATTAGGGGTAAAAATTGGGCAAGGTGGTGCTTCAATCAGTTAGTTGCTAGAATACAGAAGTTTAACTCCAAAAGCTCCAAATACATTATCGGTTGTCTTCTGTTTCTTCAGGTGCATATTCATCTTTTTATATATTGTATCATTTGAGTTGTTAGTATGTGCATCTTATTCACCATGATTCTGATATAATTTTTGTTCTGTTTGTTTTTAGCTGTTTTACTTTCATGTCATAGATTGGCAACCAACAATTGTAGATAAAAACTCCTTACCAGTTGTAAGTTGGACATCCATGAATATAAAAAAATGTATGAAACAGTTACGTCAACGAGGGTGTTATGATAATGCTAAGGTATGTAGTGTAATAAAATCCCTTATATACTATACAGCATGTACTTATAAAATTATTGTTAATTTATCATTCTCCACCTTTACAGGTGTTGATCAATGAATACGTTCCACCTGCTGCATCAATTGAACATGTACACAAAGGTGAACACAACAGACCCAATGATGATATGCTTACATTGGTTCTCCAGGAAATTCAAAGCTTCAGAAAGGAAATACAGCTGTTTCGTACGGAACATACTGACCTTATCGAGAAGGTTAAACGTATGGAAGAGAAAGTCGACCTTCTACACGGAAATCTAAATGTCGATAAAGGTGAAAAAGTTAAGGTTGGTGTTGTCCCTCCCAAAGAACAGCCGACACCAACACCAACACCAACACCAACACCGTTTTCTGATGATTATCATGGTCCTGCTACAAAAGATTTCGGTTTCAAATTTGATGATGCTCATGCACCAGAGCATACTTCCATCTCGAGTCTCATGGATGAGGTTTGATATTAAGAGCATAGTAACATAGATATATATTTCATGAGATATATTGTATAGGTTTTTGACCCATGTATTATCTTTACCATTGTGTAGGAAAAGAGAAAAACCATTGTGAAGATCCTCGCGGAGCAATCTTCAACTTCAATAAATGATGTTAAGAATACCCGTGCATCGAGTAAGCGAAAGCCTAGTCGGTATCAAGTCTCCCCATATCAGTCTGAGTATCATACGGGAAAGGCAACCAAGTATCGATACGGCCCATTTCGCATTCCATGCCCGTTAAAGACACTTGATGCTCAAATCATCGAGTATGTGTTTTGTACAGATTTGCCAATCAAATATGCATCCAATTAAAATTTGTTATGCCACATCTATATTTGAATTTTGCTTGCTTACATTATAATTTTTGCCCGCAATCTTGCCACCCATTTATCATATGTGGAATATCAATTGAGATTGGTTGCCTTATTCTATACCAGTAATAGGGGTATTTTTTATTTATGTAGTGAAACTATTGTGGACACTAATCGGATTATTGTCAGCCGTAAAAGTTTCAGGACACTTGTGTCGACGGAATGGGTTGACAGTGAGGTTGTACCCTATGTTTCTATTTGATCATTCTACGTATAAAATGTTATTGCCATGTACATTACTAATTATTTATGAACTATATTATTTTTCCTGTTATATTGTATCAATGTTTGTTCTCTACATGTGCAGATCATTAGTTTGGTTGCTGATAACAACGCACGCACTGCCAAGAGAAAACGAGCATCTCTGTATTGGTACTTGCCTACACAATTTGCGGTAATAGGTTTTTTCCTTCAACATAACTTAAACATATATTTAGATATTGTTAACTCAAACTTACTCAAGCATTTATATATTGATCGTCTTGTTCGTTTGTTGTTACTTACCTAATCTCCTTCCATGTATGCCAACAACAGTATATTTCACTTACTAGTAAGGACGGTCGAATGGGCCGGTTGTGTGAGATACACAGTAACTTCAAAGAAGATTACATGTACGAGTTGGATCGATGTGAACTGGTGAGTTCATATGTGATTATGCGTTTGAGCACTTCTTTTGACTTTTCAGTTTGATTATACATTATAGATTTCATCGAAATGCTATAATAGGTACTCTTGCCTCTAAACATTATTATTGTACTGATAAATTATATCTTGTTTTTTCATCCACTATTTTGTGTTTTCAGATTTACATCCCTATTTACAATCTGAAAAATCATTGGTACACTGCACTTGTCAAGATTAAGGACCGTAAGGTTGAGATTTGGGACTCTCTACCAAGTCATAGGAAAAACGACCAAAGCAGGGTCACTCAAGTTCGAAGATTGGTAAAAATTATATTGCATTTTGTGGCAAATGATTTATATATATATATATATATATATATGCTGGCAAAAACATTTACATTACTCGTTTATGAATTCATTATGTGTTTTTGAGCCTCTGATTGTGTTTCAGATGATTTCATTGGATTATGTGTTGGAAACGGAAATATATAGTGTGTTTGGTTCGTCCTTTTCATTTGCAAGCTTCTTGATAGAGTCTCTTGTGGGTCCCACACAACCAAACGAATTTGACTGTGGGGTTTTCGTTTGCATGTTCTTAAATGATTGGTCCTTGGCTTATGACCCTGAAATCATTGCAACTGTAAGTGTTGACACGATATACAGTTCCAATTTTCCATTGATGTTATATCATTTATTTACATATTCTACTTTTGTTGCAGTACAACTCGGAAAGTCAACGCCTCGTGTTGGCACGTCAACTGGCAACATATCCTACAAATACCCGTCTTGAGCAATTAAAACAAAATGCCATTGAACATGCAGCACTGGATACTATCGAAAATAAGAGATCTCGTCCCCCATTAAAGTTGAGCAAGCGGGAGAAAGCAGTGAAGACATTGTCGTAGTTACCAACAGTAAGTACTCCATATAAATCCAATCTAATTCATTAACATTTTGTACTTGAATGAAAATGAATTCAGTGCTTGTTGTCCTGCTTGATAATTTTCTACCTGTTATCCGTTATCGAATGTGCACTTTTCCTCAGTAAATTACATTTCTTGTGCAGGTCATGTTTTGAACGAACATGAAATAGGAGGATGAGAGGATGGGTTTTGGAATATCGAGAATTTTTGCTACCTGCTTGATCAACTATAACTTGTATGCTGTGAATATTTGCTTATTGGTCTTGAATCAATTGTAAGCTTACAATGGGCTTGCATCTATATTTACAATATTGCTGAATTGACTGGCTGCTAATCTTATTGAACTAATCATTGTATGTTTTGTTGTTCAGAAGAGTTAGAGAAGAAAAAATGTATTTTAGGTTTATAGTTTTTGATTTAAGGAATATTTTTGTTGATAGGTGATGCTGGTGTCTTTGATTTTGTAGATTTGATGACTGTCGCACCTCGGATATCTTCATCGACAATAAAAGAACTAACAGGTGCTGGCTACTTTTGAATGAGAAGGGTACAGGAGTGATGAGGCTACTCTTTCTAACTGTCTTCAGAGTATGATATTTACTTCTTTTCACTTGCCAAGGGTTGAATGGTTTGCTTCCATTGCTGTGTTCTTGCTACAAGTTACTTGATTGACAATTCCAGGTTAACTTTATAAGAGTTGTTTTCAATGTTAAAGTTACCTGACATTTGGGTTAAATTGAGCCGTTTAGCTTTTATTCATGGAAGTACTGGTATATTACGTTAAAGCATAGGTAGTGGTGGAAAAAAAAAAACAAAATTTCAACGCAAGGCGTATAACAATGGGAAACAATAATAAATTATGTATATGAATACTTTTTTTACATGCACAGGAAAGCTGAATTTCATAATATATTACTGGGTGCATTGTGGCTTTCTTTAAGGATTCTGATAATTTTTCATGCCACCTGCTCAGTCTGGGTTATATTTAGGACAAGTGTATGCATGGGATGTTATGAGCTGCAAAATGCTTGATATTGGTTGTTGGTGTTAAATGAAATTACTTAATATTGTACTCAATGATGTCATTTGATTGCTTGTATTGTAATAGAAACACACCTTTTTGTATGTTATCTAGCACGAAAATGGAACAAGTAGCGGAAGAGGCTGAATCATTGAAAGGAAGTCTGGACTAGTACCATGTAAGAGATCAGAGGCGGATGAATTAAGCCAGAGAGAGAACTGAGTTATTTCTTTCCGATGCTCCCTTGTCATTTTGGACTCCCCTACAATCATTTTGGACAAGTTGGCCTTATCATCCGGGGCATCAAACTTCAGCTTCTTGCCTCTCCGAATTGTAAGATTGTTTTCGTCCCAAAAAATGCCAATATGGCTGCTCACAGTCTTGCCAAACTTGGGTTGTCGGTTGTGACTGATTGTTTTTGGTTGGAGGAGTATCCCCCTAGCTTGGCTACTGTTGTGTTATGTGATTGCCCTTCCCTGTTGTTGTTTTTTTTCTCTGGTTCTTAATATGTATACTAGGTGTTTTTTGAATTATGTACAAGTTTTGTTGTTCATATATTATTGTTCTAATGAAAAAAATTCATATTGTTGTTAATTTACTTTGGATGTCGAAATACCTATGGTTAATATATGTGAATAAAGAAACATAATGAAATTTATAAAAATAAATACAATATACATATCGGTTTTAGTAAAGAAATGACTTAATTTATTTTTACGATATACATCGGTTTCAATACAAAACCAATGTATTACATATCTCATATACAACATCGGTTTTAAACGTAACCGATGTCATTTAGAATAATACACGTTGGTTGTAAACCGATGTCGTTGTTGCGTTTTTTCTACATCGCTCAAATAGACATCGGTTTCAAAAGAACAACACAAGATCTTTATTTATTTATTTTTTCTCCAGTTGTGTGAATAATTATGCGTTTCCAAGTTTGTTGATATAATTAAAGTTTAGAAGTAGTTTTGTTTTCATCCTTTTTAGCCCACGGAAGATTGCAGCTACATGTATATTTTTTTTATGACCATATCAGGGGTTGTTTGAGTCATTCAATTATCGAAATGATTATATCCTCGTTTTCCCGTTTCCATGTTCACATTTTGCAAATCATATATTTCATAAATAAATACAAGAGTTGGGACTTGATTTATATTGAGCATAATTATAATTATCTTTCAAAAAAACATATGATTCAATATTAATTTGGTTTGAAATTTTGAATTATAAAAAATGCGAGCCCACTTTCATGTCTATTTTAGTTTGGGTAGTTTACAAGTAAAATATTAAACAAACCATGAAATGGTTATCGAAGCTGTATATATAGTTGAAAATGCCTACAAGGTTATACTAAACAACCTACAGGGGGGGGGGGGGTTGAATAGGTTGACACACTAGTTTTAAAAACTTTTTCTTGACTTATGTCAAAACCTTGGTGAGCATACATATTAACCTTAAACATGATTGTTATGAGAAAACAATTATCACAAGTATGCTCAATTCACCACCCTTAATCTACAAAACATATATCAATAAACAATGTATCTCTTATACAAGTATATTCAATAATGAACAAATTTAAATTCCATAAGTTGTACTTTGAATATTACAATGCAAACTCACTAAGTTGAGCTTTACAACTTGATATAGAATCACAAGATACAATGTTCAAGCACTTACAAGATACAAGAAACAAATGTTAATTCAACCAACAATGTGTGCAACTCTTTCTTTATCAATAACTTGTTTACAAGGATGTGAGGAAATGAAGAGCTTAAACAAGTTATATAGATCATACATACAAATATAAAGAGATAGAGATAGAGACATTTGACACATTGATTTTTACGTGGTAAACCTCCAAAGAGGAAACATCCACGGGTTGAATCCACAACCACCGGCAAAGCAATTCACTATGACGAAAAGGACTTACACACTCAAGCTACCAACTCATGATATCCGCTAAAGCTATCAACTCCTAATCTACCCTCGGGCCTAGTGAACCACCTAGCCTACTTCCTATTCGAGATGTGTCCTACACCTCTAGGAAGCAACTTCCTATCTAAGACGCTCACGTCTCTAGGAAGATTTCTTGCTTAGCTATTCGGAGTTTCCTACTCCTAGCTAAGTCTTCTTGCTTGATTATCCGAGTCCTCCCGACTCTAATCAAGACTTCTTTGCTCTATCCACAAAGCTACTCTCACTTTGCTAGAGACTTCCACCTTTTGCAAGGCAAAATGATCTAAGTGATGCAAATGATGCAAACACATGCAACATAGAATATATGATCAATACATCCTATGGAAACTAGAAATAATCAATGAGCACACAATGTACATTTTTCTAGTTTATGATCCAAAACATGACACCACACAAAATGATGCATGAGCATATGAAATGTATGGATAAGGTACACTTTATGAAGATCTAGACATAGGCAACAAAGTTCATAAAACAGGGTTGTCTAGACCTTAAACATGAACAAAAAATCTAGAGCATGCAAAACACTAAAAACATGCCAAATCCTAGATTCTATTCATGTTTCTAAAGCTTGAAAACAAAGCATGTTCATTAAGCATATAATCAAGACTTTAGAACACAAACAACAAAAATGCTAGAATCACAAAATGTATTCAAAGAATATTCTATTAAGTATTTAGAGAAAGGATATAATGAATAATCAATTAAAACCTATTTAACTCTAAATACCAAATTAAATGTGCTAATCCTAGAATTTATTCAATTAAAGGATCCAAGCACATGCTAAGGTTATTAATCATAAAATGAATCAATCAAGTCACAAATAACCCTAGATATCAAGTTAAGCACAATGCAACTCTCAATCATGTGAAAAACTAGAATAATAGAAAACTAGTTCACACTTGTCTCTAATTAGACTTGATTAGCTTTGATTATGAAGCTATCTTTTCAAATAACATTCATCATACATAAACATACATATAGAATAAGAAACCCCAAGCAAATTGAAGGTTAAAAAGAAAGAAACCCCAAAGATAAGACCAATTCCTTAGATTCACGAGCTGGTTCGAATTTCTATATGGAACCACCAGAAATATCTATCAAACAGCCACCAAACCACTTGGAAAAGGTAGAGGACTCGATTACGAACGTTCTTCAACTTGAATCGCTCAAATCCGACTTCGTATGAGAAAGTTATGGTGTTTGGAAGTTGGGAAAATTTGGGAGAAAAAATCTGAGGGAATTTTTCAATTTTTCTTCTTGAAAATCAAATGGAGAGAGAGGAGGGAACTTAAAGGAGGAGAGAGAAGAAGATTTTCGGGACAATCACATGAGGCCATGTCACCACAGGCCGTGGGGGGCGCGTGGGCCTCAAGGGGGCAGAGAGCCCCTCTGACCGTGGGGCCCACGGCCTCCCTCACGGCGTGGGCCAATTGGCCTCACGGCCACCCACTTCTCTCACGCGCTCCCTCGGTTCTTCAGCCGTATCTTGGGCATCCGAACTCCGATTTCGAATCCGTTTTTGGATTACAAACCATGACTCCCTCACGCACAATGATGACTACACAACTTTGAAAAATGGTTGAGAAATCATCTCGGAAAATGACGATGAAGTCAACTTAACGAATGAGAACGAAAAGTAGCGTAGCTACATCGTTTGGACTCGAAACTAAATGAATGAGTAACCGAAACGACTGGAACTCAATAAGGAATTATAATAGAGCATATTCAAGTCCAAATACAAAAATACAGAAACATACAAACACAAAGACACACACATATGATATTTCCTAGACATAGTTCTAGAACATGCAATAAGCAAAGTTTGTCAAGATAGTATAAATGCATGAGCATATATTATCAAGTGTGTGAAAGTGATATATCAATGATGTTTAACCATGAAGGAACACACAAGGATGCAATGTGTGTGTGTGTGCCTAGCCTTGTAAGAGATATGATGTCTTATATTACCTTTGATGATAAATGAAGCACATATCTCTTTGAAGCCGGCATTTTGCATGAATTGTGGCCAAGACTTTCTTCGTCTTCATAAATCTTCAACATATGGACCACTAAACATTACAAAAGAAACACGTTTTGATATGGAATACATGCCAACACAAACTATAAACCTAACAATCTCCCCATTTGGCAAATTCCATGTCAAAACCCCTAAACATATACAAAAACAATTACAAAGAAAATTTGGTCACAATGAGTACAATGAGTTACACATATAGACACAAATTAAAACAACAAGTCTTGAACTTCATCTTGGTCTTCTCTTGATATCACCTAAAATAAACTTGAAAGCACGAGAATATCCAAGAGACAACACATATGGCAATATATATTCATTGGCAAGAAAATAACACATTTAAAGTTCAAATGGATCATGTATGCTCCCCCTAAGTACATGCATCCAACAAAGATATCTTAACCAAGATATTACTTGCCATATGAAGTTCAATACTTAACACATACACAAAGAAGATATGCTAAAACAATATCATATTTCTCCCCCTTTTTGACATAAAATGAAGCCAAAAGGAAAAGAGAAAATATACCTTGAGATCACAAAAGCTTTGCTAGCAACTTGTGCCACCAAAGAACGTTGAACGATTTGATGACCTCATATTTGGAGGTGGATGCTTTGCTTGGAGAAATGCTTTCTTCCAAGTTCTTGATTTTTTGCATCTTGTTGAACCACCTTTGTGTTTAGCTCTTATATCTTCTCCCTTGATTCTTGTTGTTATCAATGTTAACCTAGTAAGGTTATACAAATCTAGACAACACAACAAACTCATCAAGGTAAAATGAATCACAAATGCATAAATTTTACTCATAAGATCATTTCTACCAAGTTCAACAATTGCATAAACAATCATATCAACCCCAAATATGAAGGAATTGGTATCAACAACAATCATCTCGACCCCATTCAAGAAGAGCAGCATGTCTTTTACTGGCAGCCTCAGAATTCTTCACTACCCGGGCTTGCAAATCACAAACGGTATCGAAGTCACACATTGCAAGAAAAATAACCAAGCGTCACTAACAGAATAAACAAAACAGTAATATAAAAAGGAAAAGCTGATAAAGCTTACGGCGAGGAAGCCCAGCAGGTAGGCGTGTGAAAACCCGTTGGGTGATCATTTTCTCCTTATCCAAGAGGAAAGATCTACCTCTCAAGTCCAAAGGAAGGACGGCCGCCCGGCAAGATAAGAGATCTCTCCATCCAGCAAAATGGGGACTGCCTTCGACCAGGCTTCAAGAGAAGTGAAGTGCATGGGAACTTTCTTCGCCAAAAGGTTATGGCGACCGCTGGTTGGCACATCTCTACCTCACTCGCCACCAGCAAAAAACCAACTATTTTTCCACATTTTATTTGAAGTGGGAAAGCCCTAAATAAAACCCTTCTTCTTCTCGTCGCTGGAAACCTCCACTTGCTCAGGGTTTGCCACACCTTCAAGGATCTAATTCTCCACGGGTGAGGAGAGAAGGAAATACGCGCCACCGTTGCCCGCTTGTCTTAACATATAAAAATGACAGATTTCGCGGTGTAGGGGGTCCATAACCCTTCAATTTCCACATTAGACATAGGCACATCAATATCTTGTAACTGTTTGGGGCGAGTTAGGCCGGCGCAATTTGGGCCTCCGCGAGGAATCTGGCAATGAAGGGCTGAAGAGGAAATGTAACCCTGCAACTAAGCATTGCACCATAAATGGCAACCGCATTCTCAGGAGGATTCCATGCCATTCGATCACCCGGTAAAGTCAAAGTCAAAGTCAAAGTCAAAGTCACAGCATCTGGAATGTCAAAGCGACTCTTGTATTTACGAAGTTCATCCTCGCCAACCACATTAATTTCACAATCAAAAGAACATGGGCGATCAGCTGTGAAGTGTAGTCTATTCTTCTGATGATCTTCAACATCTGAATCGACGGTGGTTTGAGCATCCAGCAGGGACCCTCGAGGAACCCTAGAAGCTCATCGTCTACTGCCACCTGGTTTAGAAGACCTCGTCATCGTTGGATAACTACTATGAAAAGATGAGGGAGAAGGAATGTTAGGAACAAAATTTTCCTCAGAGGAAGGAATATAGACAGAAATCGGGGTTGGGGAATTCGGATGAAAATTACGAATCAAGGATTCAATCAGGTATGCAGTACACTTATCACCAAGTTCTAAGGCTTGCATCATTTGATTAAAAAGAGAAGAACGTAAGGAAGGATCCATAGGAACTTACCAGAAAACCCTAGATTCGCAGAGATATGCAGGAGAGTTGGGGACGCAGAGAAACAGGAATGGTCGAGTTCGGTGAACCGCCTGGCAATGGAAGACGCAGGAAAAAGGCTGTAGCAAATACTCGAAGAAACAGGGTAGATAAAAACAAAGATTCGAACTTTTCCTTTTTGCTCTGAGAAAAACAATGGAAGTATAAACGAGAAGAGTAAAATGAGGAAGAAGAAACGATCAGGCATTAAAAGAGGGAGTTTTGAAATTCAAAAAGAAAATTAGAAAAGGATATTTAGTTAGGTGAGCGACGGTCACAGTAACTAGCCGCAACAGTCACCACCAAATAATAGACATGTGGCACCTCGGGAATCACCAAGCAATCAAAACATATCTTCACCTGTCAAGTGAGTGGAAGCGCCAGAGGTTGTGTGCCCAAGAATAAAGGCTTGCACCGGAAGAATCAACCAATTAATTCAACATGTGGTGAAAAGGAAAAAGAGGGAAGTTATTTATAAAACGCACCGAAATCTTAAAAGCATGGATATAAATACTACTCACAGAGGCAAACGAATTAAAAAGACCAAATCGTTCACTTGGCTCGAAGTATTTATGGGGGTATTGTTGTATGTATAAATTCGCCAAGCAGACACGTCATCAAAGGAGTTAATAAATGTTGAAGAAAAGGTTGCCACGTCACTCATTGACTGGGTCGAGGGAGAAAAACGTGGCCAGTCAGTATGTCAACGTCTTAAATCAATAAGTCAAAGGTGTGGTCGCCAGAGCTAGATATATACTCGTCAAAGATAGAAACATGGTCGTCGAAGGGTAATACCCAGGAGCGGAGGTGTTCGCTGCATCAGCGTACTGGGTCCAAACCGACTCGGCAGAAACACAGAAATAAACCCTAATTTCTAGAAGACCCATGGCAACGAGGAATCATAAAAGGGAAAGAGATAAAGCATATTCGGATCCGTGACTACATGGGAATCCTAGTACGAATCAAAGGGGAAATCCTACCACCAACACGGCTAAAATCAAGGAGAAACCCTAATTATCATGTATAAATAGAACCATCTATCCCACGAGGAAAGGGTTCAGAAAAACTGAGAGAAGAGAGCAATTGTATGAGAGATCTGAGTGTGTAACAAAGCAATAAGCCTAGTATTATCTTTCTGCCCTCTAGGGCGCCGTGGTTTTTTCCCATTCAAGGGTTTTCCACGTAAAATCTGTCTCTTGCATGCATTGATTATTTTCTTGTTTTACCTTGAGTTGATATAATTGTTGAATGCGTGGCAATCCAAATTTCACCGTCAACATATTCCTAGATACAAAGCTAATCATAATACAACTCACAAGTATATGAAAACATAGGTTTAGAAAAACCTAACTCACATATGAGAATCTAATCATGATCAAATTAGCTTTTAATTGAAGTTATCCTTCTTAATAACATTTATCATAGTAACACATACATGTGGAAGAAGAAAACTCAAGGAAATTGAAGATCATAAAAGATGAAATCACAAAGTTTCGTTCAATACCTTGAAATCCCGAGCTGGTTTGATTTTGACAGTAGAACTACTACAAAAATTGATCAATCAGCTACAAACTCTTTTAGAGAAGGAAGGAGACTTAATTACGAAGATTCTCCAATTTGAATCACTCAATTCGGAGTCCGAATGAGAAAGATATGGTGTTTGGAAGATGAGAAAATTGGAGAGAAAATTTCAGTTCAATATTTCAAATTTTTTTCTTGGATATGAATAAGTGAGACAAATGGAATATTAAAGATAATAGGAGGGAAAACTAAAGAGTGTGGGACCCACTTGGGAGGGCCTCTCTTGGCTGTCCCTGTGGAGGCGTGTGGCCACCACGGGCTCCCATGGTGGCCACACGCCTCCACAGGAAGCCTCTCAAGTGAGGTTTTCTCTCTTTGGTTCTTCTTCTTGTGTACCCCTCGCGTTCTTCGACCGTCCATTGGCCACCAAACTCGAAATTCGAATCCGTTTTTAGATTACGAACCGTAACTCACTAACACACGGATGACTATGAAACTTTGACAAATGGATGTGAGCTCGACTCGATATACGAAGACGAAGACAACACATTGTTAAGGAACGTAAAGTTTCGTAACTTCCTAGTTTGAACTCGAAATCTAATGAGTGAGTATCCGAAATGACCGGAACTCAACAAGGAATCATTTAAGAACATATTCAAGTCCAAATCACTTACACACAAACAAATAAACACAAGATCACACAAGTATGCAATTGTCTAGACATAGTCCTAGTACATGCATTTCTACAATGTATGGCAATATAAGATCAATGCATGAGCATACTAAAACATGTGAATGTGTTATACTAATTTGGCGCTACGATGCAGGGACATTTATAAATGAATTTTGTGTGTGTGTGTGCCTAAGCCTTTTAAGAGGAAATATGTCTTATTACCTTTTTAGTCAATAATGCTTTCCTCACATGAAGGCTTCACTCTGCTTGAATTGTTGTCCATCTTCTTTGAAGCTTGATAAACCGAATCCTAGACAACTAAACTATACAAAGGAAATGACGTTTTGATATAGAATAATGCCAATCTTGACTCAAAATCCTAACAATCTCCCAATTTGGTAAATTCTATGTCAAAACACTTATACAAAATACTAAAACATATAACATAAAAATTGGTCACAAAAACTCACTCTCACATTACAATTAGTAAATCACCTAGACTAATTTACAACAAGTCTTGAACTTTTTCACTTTAGCTTCTCTTGATATCACCTAAAATAAACTATAAGAATATCCAAGAGAATATATGGCAATATACTTGACAAGAATGTGACATTTAAGATCAATATGGAATATGACAATTAAGTTCAAAATGGATACATGTATGCTCCCCCTAAATACATGCATATCCATTAAAGATATCTCATCTAAGATATTACAAGCCATATGAAGTTCAATACTTGATAAATACACAAAGAAGATATGCTAAAACAATATCATATTTCTCTCACTTTTTGAAATAAAATAAAGCCAAAAGGAAAAGAGAAAAGATACATTGAGATCACAAAAGCTTTGCTAGCCACTTGTGTCATCAAGGAACGTTGAACAATTTCATGATCTCACATTTGAAGGTGGATGCTTTGCTTGGAGAAATGATTTCTTCAAAGTTCTTGATTTTTTGGTTCTTGTTGAACCACATTTGTGTTTAGCTCCTTTATCTTCTCCCTTGATTCTTGTTTGTTCTTCATGTTAACCTAGCAAAGGTTATTCAAATCTATACAACACAACAAACTCATCAAGGAAAAATGAATCACAAATGCATAAATTTTACTATTAAGCACATATGTAATTTCTACTAAGTTCAACAATTACATTAACATTCATATCAACCCCAAGTTTGAAGGAATTTGTATAAACAACAATCATCTTGACCTCAAACTAAAGGAGATTTGGTTACAACCACAACTACTATCACTCTAAGCATGGAGGAATTTTTTGCAACTACAATCAGTTGAATTGATTACAACCACAATTACTATCACTCTAAGCAAAGAGGAATTTTTTGCAATCATAATCAATTTAATTGATTACAACCACAATTACTATCGACCCCAAACAAAGAATAACCTATTGCAACTACACTCAATTTAATTGATTACAACTACAATTACTATTGACCCCAAACAAAGAAGAACTCATTGCAACTACAATCTTATTAACCTCAAGTAAAAAGAAATTGATTGCAATGTCAACTACTATACAACCCCAAACAAGGAGAAGTTGATTGCAAACACAATCATACAATTATTACAAAAAGTCTTATGCATTAATTGTGATCAACAATATAAAGGCATATAACATTATGAAGAATCATCATGCATGTCAAGACATATGAAATAGCATCTTCAAGATTCATCATATCAACCAAAAGAATATGCCAACAAATATCAACTTGAAACATGTGAACATATCATAAAAGAGAATGAAGTCTAGCATACTATGCTCCTCCTTGATAAGTGTTATATCTAAGATCAAGATAGAATATTGTTCACAATGAAATCCACACAATCACACATTCAAACAATTTTAATGAGATTTATCAAATAAGCTTCACAAACTATGAGTGTTACACCAAGATTTTCAATCTCTCTCATAATTCTTCAAAAATTGCAAGAGAATCATAACACCAAATAAGCAAATGTGAGTGTGTGAAGATTTTGCTTCAAGTATATGAAAAAAAGTAATTTGATAATCAAACATGCAAGCCATATCAACATCTATTCATCTTATGCTTTTCTGTAAAAAGGTCAAACCAATTATCATCTGGAATTTTTTGCTTTTAAAGAGAATAGATTTTAACATATGAGCGTGTGTGTGCATGTGGCTCGTTATTCCATTTATATTTGACAACCCGAGCAAACTTGATTAATCAACTATACTACATAAAACCTTTTTTTTTTTTTTTGGTATTATTTTAGGCTTGAATCAAAGATTTTTTTTTTTATTGATTCTTTTTAACACTTCTTTGATTTTTTAAACATAAACAAATACTCCTCATGACAGCTTTCACTCATCACAATGATGTAGTCCTTTTCTACATTAGGCGGCTGCACAATCAATGTGTTTAACCTTTTCCATGAGGGAGCTCGTTGAGTTATATGTAATTGCTGAAGCAAAATGGGTACCAACCATAGGTCATCCTTAAACGTTCTAGTCATAGGACTTCAAGGTGTATCCACAACTTACATATATCAAACTCAACTTACTCAACTTAGCATACAAGAGAAGCAAAGTGCATTTTTGAAAACCAAGGTTTATGGCTTACAAGCACATGATCAAAAATCAATATGAAGAGACTTACTTAAGATCATCACTTCTCAAGAGAGTAGCTTTCAAAGAAAAATGAAGCTCATATTTTTCAAAAGTATGCCACTCAACATTCAAACAAGCATTTTAAGCATCATGAATAAAATTATTGTGAACACATCACTAAAAGATCTTTAGAGAGCAAATGTCAATGAGAACCATATGAATGCTATACTAGTTCTCTAATATGACATGTTACATGATGTAATGCAAACATAGTGCTAAAATATGAAAAGCTAGAAAGCAATCACTAGGATATAAAAATACCTAAGCAAGCTTTTTCATCAAATGCAAAGCCTTCGCTCTTTTTATGAGCTCTCTTGGCTTATTTGTCCTCATGACAAACAAGTTGTTGGTGTGTCAACCCAAGATAATAAAGACTCAACATTTCAATTCAAACACAAAAATGACTTTCTAGCTTTTATGACATACCATAAGTCAAAGAGAAAGCGTGAAAAATGAAAAAAAAAAAAAAAAAAAGGACAACCAATTAACTTAACAACTGCACACAAAACCAACAAGCATAAAAAGGGAAATACCTTCTTATTTAATGGTCGAGCTTTGAACTTTGAAATCTTAGCCATCATCTCTTCCTCAATTTCAGTTGTACTCTTTATCTTGACAGATCAGACCCTTTGAGATGTTTTCAGTTCAGGTCCTTTCGGCCTCGTTAATGTCAGTTTGGACTTTGAAGTAGTGTGTGGCAATGAAAATTCTCTAATATTATAACTGAACTTCTTCATCATCTCTGTTGTTGAAACAAATGGTGCTGGTTCTCGTTCCCGAACATAGACCTTAAAAGTTCTAACAGTTTTGATTCTTAACATAAAAGCTGCATGACAAAAACAAATAATTGAAAACTAGAACAAGATATCAAAAATCAATCATTTTTTTTTTTTATCAATAGATTATCATATATAAATCATGTCTTGATAACAGGTAACAAACAAAAGAAAGAAACAGGGCAGAGCAACAAAAACACCCTACAAACATATGCACCCACGCTAACTATTGCTATTTTTATGTTGGGTTTTTATTATTGAATTAATTTGATTATAGGAAATACAATAGATGGATATATATATATGACTATAAGAGGATCTCTTATCGGCTGCTTGTTTTTCCTTACCATAATCACTGTTATCAGCTGTTGTTTTTCCTTATCATAATCACTCTTAGCCTTACTCATTGGTTCAACAAAAAAATGCAGCCGAATACACCGGCCAGAACGCCCACTATTAATCTGTTTCGTCATCCTAGTAAGATCTCTCACTCATTGTTCATTCTTTTCATTTTTTCCGTTTGTTAATTTAGATTTAAGTAGAAAATTTGTTGTTTTATAGGTTTGGGCCGTATTTTTCGTGCAATACAAGCTAATTCCCGCCGAAGATCAATTTTGTCTGATGAAGACAATACTCCGGCCAGTAGGCCCACAACTGAAGTCCCAAACCCAATAATCTTTTCAATACGTTGCAAAACTGTAAAGTCATTTTTTTTCTTCTCAACTTTCCTTAAACGTATACACATACTTTTGTTAATGTTGTATCTTTCATTTGTCTTTTGTAGGTTTTTTTGTATGAGTGGTGGCTGGATCGAGCATATCCCAAGGGCTTGGCTGTTGTTGGGAGAGCTTTTGCAGAGTAAGCATAGTTTTTTTGTTAATCACTATAAAGTTGAAGTTATTGGGTTACCAGATTCAGTAATTTTATGATTGATAAAGAATTTAGAGTGCATTTGCTTTTCGTGAAGTAAAGTAATGGCTCTATATGAAATCTAAATCGATTGTGGCTCCAGTACATGGTGGTATCCTTCCAGAAGTTATTTGATCTTGAGTTTTATTATTTGCAGCTTTGTTGCTACTCTCAGACATAGATTAATTAGTTCTTTGTTATATGTTATAACTTTTTGCAATTTGCTTTGCCTCTAATAAGTTCAAACCTTCCTCCAAGGTTCGTGATGGCGATAAGGGTGATGTTGAGCGCAAGGTTATGTTATGTCTTGACGTTATCTCTAATATCAAAGCCATTCGTGAAGGCATCCTCATGGATGCCATGTGTGAATCTGGGTTTGCTTCTTTTATGTGTGGAATCAGATGCATGTGGGGTGTTTAGATTGTGTAATTATGTTGACTTTTATTAAAAGGAGATGTTGATTATTTTTTTTTTAAAGGAGATGTTGATAAAGTCATTCATGACATTATTTCCTATTGTGATAGGGTTAGGAATATCTCTATTAATTTTGTTTCTAGACACTAACACTATGTTTGGATTGGTGGAATATGAGAGAAAGACAAATGAAAGGTAAATGAGGAAAGGAAAGGAAAGAAAAGGAAAAGAAAGTGTTTTTAAAAATTGTTGTTTAAATGATTATAAATATAAAAGAAAAGAAAGGAAACCAATCTTATTTAAAGGGGAGAAATAAATGAATTCATTTTATTTTATTTACAAAAATACCATTCTTTCAACAATATAAATACCCAATATTAATAGGGTTAGTTTTGGGATATTGAAAAAATCATTAATTATGGATTCATTTCCCTTATTTCCCTCCCAAATTTAGATGGAAACCAAATTGGGTGAAATAAGTAGAAATTATTCCCTCATTTTCCTTCAATTTCCTTTCCTTTCTCTCTCATATAATAATCCAAACAAAATAGTAGAAATCCATCCAAATCTTTTCCTTTTTCTCTCCTATTCCATCAAACCAAACATAGTGTAACAAGGTGGCCCACAGTGCTGCACAATATGTGCACAATATGCTATTTCTTTGGAAGATTCTGTTTTTTGGTTAGTTTTTCTTCTAGTTTGGCTTGAGATGTTGGCCAATTTTGATTTGTATACTTGTTGGTTTAGTTGAATAAAACTCTTTTTCTTTTTAAAAAAAATATATACTCTTGACCAAAAAAGAAATAGAAAAACCCAAAGTTTTGCATGTTTACGAGTCTTGTATTCGACTTTGAATATCATATTTTAGCTAGTATACAAGTTTGACAATTTGTTTGTTTCGGCTCCAATCTTCACAGTTGAGCATGTTAGAAACATTAAAATTGGTGGCTTCAATCAATGAACCCACTTGTTGTAATGTGTTAGCTACTCTTTCGGAATGCACTTGATAGAGTCGTTATAGAACTCATGTCCTATTTTTTTTTTTTTCTTTTTTCAAGTAACTCATGTCTTATTACCTTATATGATATATCATTATGATTTTATTTAAAATTACAATAGTTAATTTGTAGGTAACAATTATGTACGGATGTATTTACAATTTTTTATTACTTTAATTATTTAGGAGAAATATTTATATAAAAAAAATATAATAGAATAATATATGTTATATTATGAAGTAAAATTTTATTAAAAATATATTACAAATGTTATATTATAGTTAGAAGATATTTTGAAATGTTCCAACCAAACATATTCTTTTTTTTTTTTTTTTTTTTTTTTTGATGAAACAGCGAAAACACAACAGCAGAAGAACAAGAGGAAAAAACAAACAGCTCTTAACTAGGCTTATCAGCCTTCACCAAATCTTTGATGTACTCAGGGAATTCCTCCATCCAATAGATGTCTGAATTAATCTCCAGGGCATGTTTAGCAAGTCCCTTGGCCACCACATTAGCACACCTAGGCACATAATCAAAATTCACCATTCTTAGCTTCATGCTCAGATTGCTAATATCCTCCAGCAGCAAACCATACTCCGATGTTCTATGGCTACCATCCTTAATCCATTTCACAATTGTAGCATCATCAGCCTCGAAAATGCATGGTTCCAAGCCGCAGTACAGCACAAACTGAATGCTTCTAGCAAAGGCCATAGACTTGGCAGCCTTGGTGCTTAAATTAGCTTCGAAAGATTGGACGCAAGAAGCAAACACCTCTCCATTAGAGTCCCGTATGACAATACCAATACCAGTCAAGCCTCTATTTTTATCAACCCTAGCGTCGCAATTGGCTTTGTAGACACCCATTCTAGGCGGCTTCCACGCTATTCTAACCGGATGGATCGGCAACTTCTTGTTTTGCTTTTCGTCACAGCAGGTGCTAAGATAATCCATAAGGTACTGCTCACTCCAGCAGAACACATCCTTCAAGATACCACCCCTAGACTCATGAATGTAAGAATTTCGACAGAACCAAATTCTCCACACTATGACACAGAAGAGCCCAGTGATTTTGGCATCTTTATAAGAGTTGCAATTATACAGGAGGTCCAGGAAATTAGAATAATGACCAGTGAAAGCACCAAACCTGTTGTTCCAATCCATACGAATCTTCTTAAGATTTCTGCATTCCCATAAGGCATGAATGGTGGATTCATCACTGGACTTGCAAAAAACACACCTCCCATTCGTAAGGATGCCTCTCCGAGCAATGTTGTAATTTGTGGGGATCCAATCATGACAGGCTCTCCACACAAAAATCTTAACCTTCAAGGGAATTTGGATTTTCCAAAAATAAGACCACCAAGAAATGTTGCGAGCAGAATTAGAAGAACAGGGAGACGAGACAATATTTCTTCCCACCCAATATCCGCTTTTAACCGTGTATTCGCCACTACCATCATAATGCCAAATCAAAGAGTCTTCTTGGTTGCCACTTCCAATAGGAATTCGAAGAATATCATCAATATCCATCTGGTTAAAATTATCCTTTAGGACCTGAGTATTCCAGTTTCCAGAAGGGGATATAAGCATTTCCACCTTGGCATTGTTTCCCAAAATAGGCTGAGACACTATTTTGAAAGTTGAGGGTCTTGGGAGCCATTTATCCTTATAGATATTAATAGATTTCCCATTTCCCACCCTCCATCTAATACCCATCTGCAGTAACTCCTTTCCCCAGACTAGGCTATTCCAAACATAGGAGCCATTAATCTTCTTTTTAGCTTCCAAGAAGTTTCCATCTGAAAAATAACAGCCCTTGAGAACTTTACCAGCTAAGGAATTAGGATTCTTTAGAATCCTCCAACACTGCTTGGCTAATAAGGCTCTATTAGAAGTCTCGATATCACGAAAGCCAAGCCCTCCCTCTCTTTTAGGCTTACACAAACGCTCCCAATTACACCAATGAATTCTCCTTTTTTTATCCTTACTTCCCCACCAAAATCGAGCACACAGACGTTGAATTTCCATAATGAGGCCTTTAGGGAGACGAAACATGCTCATAGCATACATCGGAACCGCTTGGATGACAGCCTTTACCAAGATTTCTTTACCCCCCACAGACAAAAACTTCTCTCCCCAACCTTTAATCTTGCCCCACACTCGATCCACAATATTGGCGAACAGACTTCTTTTATTTCTTCCTGCAAAACAAGGGAGACCGAGATACTTTTCGTGGCAATCAACCAAATTCACACCCACAAGCGAGGCTAGTTTTTCCCCCTCAGAAGCCGAAAAGGAAGGACTAACACACATGGAGGATTTACCTAGATTAACCATTTGACCAGTAGCTTTCTCATAGGAATCCAGAATGTTTTTGATAGCCAGGCAATTTTTATCATCAGCCCTAGTGAAAATCAAGCTATCATCAGCAAAGAAAAGGTGTAAGATTACCTGACCACCCGAGCTGCACCTGAAGCCTGAGATATCACCATTATCTTGAGCTCTGTGGATCAAATTCGTCAATCCTTCAGCACAAAACAAGAAGAGAAAAGGAGAGAGGGGATCCCCTTGTCTCAATCCTCTTGAGGGTTTGATGTTGCCACACACATTGCCATTGATCAGTACAGAATACGAAACAGAGGTAACACACCTCATAATCAACTCCACCCATTTATTAGAAAACCCTAAATTCCTCATCATGCCCTCTAAGAAACACCACTCCACCCTGTCATAAGCTTTGGCCATATCCAATTTGATAGCCATAGAACCTTTCTTCCTCTTACGTCGTTTTAGTCTGTGAGACATTCGAACCCTACAATAGTGTTATCCGAAATGAGCCGTCCCGGAATAAACGCACATTGAGTTTCTGAAATGACCTCTCTCAGGACCAGTCTTAATCTGTTAGTTATTGCCTTGGCAATAGCTTTGTAAATGACATTACAAAGACTGATCGGTCTGTAGTCTGAGATCTTCTCCGGGTGTTGAATTTTCGGGATTAGGGATATAATTGTGCTGTTGATGCTGTCAACAGAATGACCATCGTTCAACACAGAAAGACAAGCCACTATCGCATTTTGACCAATCGAGTCCCAAAATTTATGGAAGAAGATGGCCGGTAAACCATCACTGCCAGGGGCCTTAAGAGGGTTCATATCAAAAATTGCTTTCCTAACTTCTTCCCCAGAGAAACACATATCAAGGAACCGAATCGAACTGCTCTTCAGTCTAGGCTGGATACCATTTAAAATCCTGTCCATATCTCTTCCCGACGGTTTGCTCGACTTGAAGAGATTCTCAAAATAATGGCACGCAATACTTTCAATGTCACTCTTTGAATCCCTCCAACAGCCTTCGTCATCCAAAAGACCATTAATTCTATTTCTAGCCCTCCTAGCAGAAGCTTTTGAGTGAAAAAACCGAGTGTTCCGATCCCCTTCCTTAAGCCAATCCATCTTTGCTCTCTGTTTCCAGTATCTCTCTTCAGTCTCCAGTACCTCATCTAGTTGATCTTCTAGCTTTTTGAAAACCTTCCAGGACTGAGGATAGTCGGCCTTGCACGCTTTAGAAAGAGCTTCTCTTTTCATTCTTAGTTCTTGCCGAAGCTCCCTTCTTTTTTTAATGTTCCATTTAGCCAACTTATCCCCACAGTTGGCTATTTTCCTCACTGTATCCTCCAACTTGCTTCTGCAAACATTTTTATTCCAAGCTGATTCCACAATGTCTTTACACTCAGAGTCTTCAATCCAACATTCTTCAAAAAAGAATCTTCTATTTTTAATAGAGGAGAAAGGTTGGTTCGAAGTATCATTGAGAAATTCAAGAGTAATCGGTCTATGGTCCGAACCCCAGAAATCGAGGTGACGAACCACATTTCTGGAATAAAGACCTCTCCACTCCTTATTGCACAGACATCTATCAATTCTTTCCATTATCAATCCTGACCTGTCTCTTTTATTGCTCCATGTGAATTTCGGACCTACAAATCCCATGTCTTCAAGCTCGCAATCTTCAATGGATTCTCTGAAATCTGTCATCGCTTTCCAGCTTCTACTACTCCCCCCAATCTTTTCAGAGTCATAAAGGATCTCATTAAAATCCCCCATACAAACCCAAGGCAATTTGTACATACCTGACAGTCTTCTTAGAAGAGTCCAGGACTGGACCCGTTGGTTTCTATCCGGGAGGCCATAGAATCCTGTAAACCTCCAAGTAGTTCCTCCTGCCATAATAACTTTTACATCAATGTGATCTTTGGAAAAAGATAACAAATCCACCGTAAAATCATTTCGCCAAAACAAACATAAACCCCCTGATTTCCCATATTCAAAAGCTCTTTTAAAAGGGTAAAAAAGTGATATCTTAGTTAGAAGTTATTTTAATACTTTCCCACCAAATAGTTTCAAAAGCTCTTCTGGACACCAAAGCTCTTTTGAAATATATTATCCAACAATAACCGAAAGGCATAGGCTTTTACTTCCCATCTTCTACTGTCAAAAGCAAAAAGTAAAGTTATCCCAAACGAGCCCTAAGCTAGACTTCAACATTACTTTTTTTAATTTTTTTTTTTTAATCTTTTTGCGTTTTACAAACCCTAAAACATTTGTAGAATGTTTACATTCTGAATCTTTTTTTTTTCATAGGTCTACTAATATTGTAGCTCATAGTCTTGCTAAGTTACCGTTGTTCTTGTCTGCGGATGTTATTTTTGTCATAGAGGTTTCCTCTTCTATTGTGTCTCTTATTACTACTAATTGCCGGCAGATGGTGTAGTGTCATTTTGGAACAAAATATAGTGTCCTTAGAATTTTAAAATTTTAAATTTTAAAATTTAAGCTTTTAGAATGAAATGTATTTAGAAAAGAAGTGTGAAAAGATAAAATTAGATTGTAGGGAGAAAATCTCAAAATAATAAAATTATTAGGATGACTGAATTTATAATTTCCTATAATATAAGGGACACATGAATTTTCGCCTATTTATAAAGGAAAGAAAACCGGTCTAAAAACCCGAACCAACCCGGACCTTGTTTTAACCGCTCCATTTCAAAACCTGACCCATCATCACTCTCCCCTATCAGTCTATCTTCTTCTTCCTCGCATAAACCTCTCTCAAAAAACTCTGTTGCAGGCCTGCACTGAGTTTTCTCTTTAAAATCTTCACGAAAATCCCGAAAATGACCTCCAAATCTCCAACCTTTTCGTCTACACCCCTCATTTAATTTCGCTAATGGACTCCATTTTCATTTCATCTTCACTCACCACCCCATTCGCTTCTCAGTTCTCTCCACCTCACCAAAACCCCAACTTTCCCCAAATTGTAACAAAACGACACTCCAAAATCCGAATTTTTTCGTCGAAACACCCGAAAAGACCGTCGAAATTCTTCCCATCATCGCGGCGTATCTTCAAATTCGGTCCTCCGGAAGCGTCCGGAACCTCACAATGCTGCAAACACGAGGAGAAATCGATTCTGGAAGCTTCCATTATCTCAAACCAGAAAACAGAACCAGTAATTTCAATTACAAAGTCTATAGTTTATGCAATTGTTTGTATTGCTGTTGGTTTCTCTCCGTTTGTTTCATTTAAAGGTGTGGCAATTGCGGCACCGGTAGCTAGTGCAGTGGTTTCGGATAAAAAAGAGAGAGTGAAACGTAGAGATAGTGAAAGTGAGTTCATATTGAAAGCAAAGGATCATGAGTACTCAGATTGTACACGTAGGTTGTTAGAGACGGTATCGAGTCTGTTGAGGGTTATAGAGGAGGTCAGGGGAGGAAATGGTGATGTAGAGAGTGTGAAATCTGCGTTGAAGGCGGTGAGAGTGAGAAAAGAGGAGTTACAAAATGAGATAATGAGTAGGTTGTATGAGTACTTGAGGGAAATGAAGAAACAGAAGAATGAGTTGTTGAAGCGTGGAGACGAGATTGTGGATGAGGTTTTGAAGGTTCAACGGTTGAGCGAGAAGCTGGAAGGGGAGGCGAAGGCGGAGAGGTTGGAGCAGACGAGGAGGATGGAGGGGGAGTATGGGGAGGTGTGGGAGAGAGTTGGGGAGATAGAGGATGCAATTTTGAGGAGAGAGACCATGGCATTGAGTGCTGGAGTGAGAGAGCTTTGCTTTATTGAGAGGGAGTCTGAGGAGTTGGTTAAGAGGTTTATTCGTGATATGAAGAGGAAGAGCATTGAAAGGTAAAATTTTGATGATTAGTTGGTTGCATTGATGTATTTTGGCATTTTATGCACTATCATTTGGTTTGGATTTGTGTAAGTTAAACCTCTTTGAAATACTAGTTATGGGGAGGTGTGAACTCTGACCAGCTTAGATTCTTTTTAGTTAGTTAACATTGCCTAATTTAACTTTTAATTTATTGTGTCTTGTATCGGGCATTGTCATTCTTTGGTTATTGGGTTGCAGTTTTGATGTTCTAAACGACAGTGTGTATAGTCTGAAACTGAATGAGGTTTTTGTGTTATTTCTTCTGAGTTACGTTCTGATCCTTATAGACTAGCATTAACATATAACTGCTTGTGAATCCTAATTGATTGAGTAATAGCATATGACTATATATGACTGCTTCTCTACCATTTGATAAAGATTAAATGATTTTGTTTTCCTTTTGTGAACATTTTTTTTTTTTTTGTGTGTGGACGTAGTCTGCAGAAAAGCTCAGCTACCAAGCTTTCAAAGTCTGAAATTCAGAAAGAATTGGAAACTGCACAAAGAAAACACCTGGAACAAATGATTTTGCCCAGTGTTGTGGAGGTTGAAGATCTTGGATCTATGTTTGATCAAGATTCAACTGATTTTGCTATACGTATAAAACAGTGTCTTGAAGATTCAAGGGAGTTGCAGAGGAATCTGGAGGCTCGTATAAGAAAAAATATGAAGAAATTTGGCAAAGAAAAGCGCTTTGTTGTAAAAACACCAGAAGATGAGGTCGTGAAAGGATTTCCGGAAGTTGAACTGAAGTGGATGTTTGGAGATAAGGAGGTTGTGGTTCCTAAAGCTATTGGTCTCCATTTATACCATGGCTGGAAGATGTGGCGTGAAGAGGCTAAGGCAGATCTGAAAAGGAACTTGTTAGAAAATGTTGATTTTGGTAAACGATATGTGGCCCAAAGACAGGTAGGTTTCCCCTGAGGCCCTGACCCTCTACTGGTTTGTAATATATGAGGTATCAATAAATTGCTCTTCTATTTAGAGATATATACTTGTTATAATTTTTGGCTCAGTTAACCTTGTATAGGTTCTGGTTTGTGGATTTCTGGTTCACTTTGTTTCTTTTTCTTTAATAAATTTTGACTTCTCAAAAACAATAAATTGCTGTTCTATATATATTGAAAATCTCAATATGTGGAGGATCCTTATGTGCTTATTGTATTAGTGCTATTGTTCCATCCCTTCTTAGGACCGTGGAGTTTTCTGTTATGGAAAATTAGTAAACTTGGTTTCCCTGGGTGGGGATGCTATTCAAGTGATCTGAGCTAGCAATTTAAGGCCACATTTACATGATCTATTCATGGTTCTATTAGAGAATTTTGCTTAGGATTTATAGATGTTGAATCTTCATACTTTGAATTTTTTAATGTGTTTATGAGAAGTGGTATATATATTTGTGGATAGCCTTACAACCAAAAGACTAGTCTATTGGGATGTGCCAACCATTAGTATATATACCCTTCTCTTGTTATTTATTTTTTCAATGTGGGATTCATCCCATCTTCTTGAGCTTCACATGTGGGTTCTCTAACATTAGAGCATGTATTGACTCCAGGTTCCTTAAATTTAGTTAGTTAGAGATGTTTTTATTCTCATGTTTATAAGCTGGTTATACCACAGTTGATTATATTTCTGTGTCTCCATGTGTGTGTGTGTGTGTGTGTGTTTGTTCTTTTCATCTTTTGTTTCATTGCCATTTTCAACTACTCAGGTCTGGAATATTTCAAATATGTGTGATCAGTATCCAGTTGTCTCCACTCTCCTGGAGTTGATAGTTAGTGTTGTGCATTTTAGATAAATGTCCACCGTAAGATCTATATATTCCATTCGTTAGTGTTTATTTATCTAAGTGCTTCAATGATAAATAATCTATGTTGTCTTACTTTGTTCAATTTTATTTTTATTTATTTTTTGTCTTGAAAATGTTTTTTGGTTGAGTTATTGTCAGTCATTTGTGTCAGATAATTTGATTCATTATACATTTTTCTTGGTGGTTTTATTTTATTAACTAGTTAATCGTATTTCATTCCAGGAACGTATTCTTCTAGACCGGGATAGAGTGGTCTCAAAGACATGGTACAACGAAGAGAAAAATAGGTGGGAAATGGATGCAATGGCCGTTCCTTATGCTGTATCCAAGAAGCTAGTTGAGAATGCACGGATCAGGCATGATTGGGGTGCCATGTATATTGCACTAAAAGGAGATGATAAGGAATTTTATGTTGACATTAAGGTTATACCAGTGCATATTTGTTTTATCTCTTTACGAGCCATCAATTTCATGGCTGTAACTTTGAGTTTCTTATTTCAGGAAATTGAAATGCTGTTTGAGGGTTTTGGTGGGTTTGATGGGCTGTACATGAAAATGCTTGCTTGTGGTATCCCAACTACTGTTCAATTGATGTGGATTCCCTTTTCGGAATTGGATTTAGGTCAACAATTGCTGTTGACAGCAAGGCTGGCTCATCAATGCTTCAATGGATTGCAGAAGACGAGATTCATATTGATTGGGAGAGATTGGGTCTTTGAGAATATTAGAAATATAAATGATGACATTATGATGATGATTGTGTTTCCTGTCATTGAACTTATTATTCCTTACCCGGTATTAATTCTTTGAGCTTGTGTTAAATCCTTGCCTACTTCAGATACTTGGCTTCTAACATTGCTTGTTCCTTACAACTTTCTTTCCTGATCATGTTGCCATTTATTTACAGGTAAGGATTCGTTTGGGGATGGCATGGCCAGAGTATGTAGATCAAAGTGTTGGCTCAACTTGGTACTTGAAATGGCAATCAGAAGCAGAGATGAACTTTAATTCTAGGAAGCCGGATGATGAAGATTCTCCTTGGTTTGTTTGGTTTTTTTGGTTCATCACTAGAAGTGTTATATACTTATTTATTTTGTTTCATGTGCTGCGTTTCATGAAGAGAAAAATTCCAAGACTTCTTGGTTTTGGACCTTTGCGTAGAAATCCAAACTTGCGAAAATTGGACAGAGTGGTAATACTTCTTTTTTCCTGTTTCAAAGACTCTTTCTATCATTGACAATTATATTTAGTGCCATAATATGGGATAGTATACAGATTTTCTATTATTAGTTCGAACTGATAATAAATATATCAGTTCCTTGCATATGGGCCATTGGATTTAAATACTTTGACTTGGCTGTATGCACTTGTCAAAGCATCTTTTAAATCCAATGGCCCACATGCAAGGAACTGATATATTTATTGTCAGTTCGAACTGATAATAGAAAGGCTGTTTATATATATATATATATATTTCCTATCAAAAATTTTAGTGCAATAATATGATAGTCATTCCTTCTGTCTCTCACCAGGGAACTGTTGTTTGTGAAGTTCTAAATCACCTGGAATCATTATAAGTGATCATGGTAAAATGGGGTTGTGCCTATTTTATAATGATGAAGGAATTTGTGCAAACCAAACCTTTTTGTAGCTGAATTAACTAAAGCAATCTTTTTCCATATGTCAGCTATATGGATAGTTATGTAGAAGTGCACTTCTCATCCTGAATATGGGTATTAGGTGTTACTTGATTGCAAATGGAATGTTGTCTTTGGTGCCTCATAGAATGGGTCTATTCCTTAACTTTTTCTCTAATTTAGTTTGTGCATTGAATACTCCCTTCTTTTCTTCAAGGCAAGCAAAGGCTTGTGCCTCTTATTCTCATTTAATAGCTCGAATCGTCTCCTCCGAGATCAACAATCCTTTATGTTCTTGAAACATGAATTTTGATGTTGGTCTTAGTGGTCATTCCATTTGGAGCTAGTAAAGTATCTCATATCCATTTCAGTTTGTAGGTATATGTCCAGTCTTTTTTTTTTACATACCACATGCATTGTGAAGACTCGAACATTTGACATTGCCAGGCTGAATGAGCGTCCTTTTACCACCAAGCCACATTTGGCGATGGTGGTATATGTTCAGTCGTAGTCTTGTAATTTTTGTTGTTTATATTCAAAGGTTACATGTACCAGTTTTTCTGCTATAATAATTTGATGGAGTCATGAAATTGTACATTTTTTTCACACTTTCACACTTAATTGTACATTTAGAATTTCTACTTTCTTTGCACATGGATACACGTGGTGTGTAGACATTGGGGTTCGCAGTAGCATGATCTGCAGATCCTAATTGTTATTTTCTTTACCTGCTAAAAAAGAAATAATTGATATGGTTCTCACTTGAATAGTTAAATGGTCATTGATGTGTCCTGGACAACTGCCTTTGTTAGTGACTATGGAAGTGATATGTAATTATGTATAGTGTCCAGTATGAATCTTGTATTGATAGTTTAGCTAACTGTAGTACATGTTAATTTATTATAACTTTTTAGGTGCTAATAACCGAGTGCAAATATTGTTTATGCCATGCAGAAAGCCTATTTCAAGTATAGGGTACAGAGAATCAAACGTAAGAGAAAGGCTGGTGTTGATCCCATAAGCACCGCGTTTGACCGAATGAAGGTTCAGACTTAACACTCAATAGTTCTTCTGTATTTAATATTTAAAATCATTTGATGAAACAAATTTTAGGATCCATGGCTGGTCTGCAGAGGGTGAAGAATCCACCAATCCCATTGGCGGACTTTGCTAGTATTGAGTCTATGAGAGAGGAAATCTATGAAGTTGTGACATTTCTACAGAATCCAAGTGCATTCCAAGAAATAGGTGCCCGTGCACCTCGGGTATGTTATTCTGAAGATAATATATAGATATCATGTATTTCCTTTACATGATTTTATATTGGTATAACTTTTTTCTTAATACTTAATGTCTTTCCCTCTGCCTTGTATTTTTTCCAAGGCTTTTAACTATAGAGCATGTTTTTCAACGTTTTCCATAATTCGCTGCAGTTGATTTTGTACAGTTTTTTTTTTTAATGCCAGTTTAGCTTGTAACATAAGTTGTATGCCACATAATTGATTTTGGAATAATATATTGTACTGTAAGTTTTGATATTTATGCTCATGCTGTGTGATAGTTTTTGAGGTAGCTTATTCTGTGCTGCAGGGAGTTCTTATTGTAGGTGAGAGGGGAACTGGAAAGACATCTCTAGCATTGGCTATAGCTGCAGAAGCTAGGGTGCCTGTTGTCAATGTTAAAGCCCAAGAGTTGGAAGCTGGACTTTGGGTTGGCCAAAGTGCATCAAATGTTCGAGAACTGTTTCAAACAGCAAGGGATTTGGTATGTATAAGCTTTACAGTTTATTTCCCTATATTCAAATTCCCTCTGAATCACAGAATTAGAAATTAAGTTTATGTTGTATCTTCTGCTTAAAGCCAAAATTTCTGGCATCAAACTGAAATCATTTTTACACAAATTAGTTATATGATAGATATTTTGACTCTTTGTTTGTAAATTTAAGTTAATATTTGAGAGAACTTCGAGTGAGGTGAGGGTTTTGTTAAAAAGAAAAATGAGGAAATTGGTGATCAATGCATCTAATTCTAAACTCTAACTTCAAATGTTAGCTAACTGTCTTATTTGGGCATGGAAACTGAAAAGTTGATATGTTGCACAATATATGCTTGTTAATTTGTCTCCTTGTCTGCTTTTTTATCATTCTCTTGAATGTTGAGTTCAGTTTTCCTATTTCATATTACATTAGTAGAAGCCTTTGGTCATTTGTTTTTAAATCTAGGAATTTACTAAAATTATGAATCTGAGTTGTTGTTGTTGTTGGTTTTTTTTTTTTTTTTTCATTATTTATTTATTTATTTATATTTTAAATCTAACACCAATCAAGTCAGGGGTCCTAAGACCCGCTCCGCTGAGATCAAGTATTATATGTGCGGTCTAGATATCTACTTCTTTAACATCATGAGATTTTTACTCCATATGATATCAAGAGAAATCTCCCCATACATTCCGTTAAATAAGCATGATGGATTTGAACCCTCTACCATAAACATGGAAGAGAAGGCGAATACCACTCAACCAAGAGTGGGTGTACTATAAATCATAATTATAATTGTACTTTTGAAGATAAATTTCTTGTGAATTTTTTCCCCATTGTTTATGAGGTTTTAATATGGTTTGTTACATTCTGATGCCTTTGAATTTTCAGTTCTGCACTTCTGTGTAATATTTCCTTATTTTTTAATTTATTCTGCAGCTTATCCTGTATCTTATCCGAAATGTCAAATTGATTGTAAACTATTCCTAGTTATGGAGTTTTTTTGTGGTCATGTAATTTTTCTTATCTTCATTGATGTTTTAAGGAATTTTTAGAATTAGTTTTTAAAATGTATTAATTGCTGGTGTAAATAATTTTGTTTGCTATCTCTTTTTCTCTCTCCACATTAAATGGAATATCACTATGTAAGCAAAACTTTGTGTTGTAATATTATGAAACTATAATGTTAGATTGTTAGTCATATCGCTAGTAATAATGGTTTGAGGGTTTTCTTTAAAGAATTCTTGTTTAATAGTATTATTTTACGTGTCAGATTTGTTATTGTTTAAATAATAAGGGAAATAAGAGTTATTTGCCATCAAAAGGTTTTGCTGATTTTTTTAAATTTAATTTCTAGGCACCTGTAATTCTATTTGTGGAGGATTTTGATCTCTTTGCTGGTGTCCGTGGCCAATTTATTCACACAAAAAACCAAGATCATGAGGCCTTTATTAATCAACTTCTCGTGGAACTTGACGGGTAATTCTCAATTTCTTTTGGTTCATTGATCTATTTAGTATTTACTATCATAAAAGAAAATTACTTGATGCCTTGCTGCAATGTTATAATGAGGTAAAACCAATTATATGAAAACTTAAATATTCCCTTTTTCCCCCCTTTTTTTTTCTTTCTCGTTTTCTTATTGTTATTTATGTTTTTGTTTCCTTACAAATGGATTACTGCTTCCTTTAAATTAGCTAATGCTTTTTTGCCCAGTAAATGCTATTTTTTCTTTTATTAGTGGTGATAATAAACGTTAAAACTATGTATGAAAACTTTCACACAAATATTAGCTAACCAAATACAATAGAGACAAACTTGTGCTTAAAATTATTTAATTGTTAGTGGTTATTGTTAACAAGTTTATACTACATAAGCTGCATCATACAGCACTCGTGTCATCCACAGGTTCTGCATTTTTCCCTGATTCAAGGTTGTTCTCTAATGCCGGGCTCTGATACGTTAATGTGTACACTTCTTACATGCTCCTTGTATTGTTCAAAAATTTAGGAGGATTCTCTTTAGGCATATCCTGGGTGCTTACAATTCCTCCCTATTAGTGATTTAGTGGAGATCCATTCTTGATTTTTGTTTCCAATTATCATATTTTGCACTAGGTAGTTGTTGCCGTGACTGTAATTCCTACATGTCAATATTGCACCAAGCCACCGACATTTGCTTTCAAGCTTTTTTCCTGTTCTGGGAGCTTGGGGTGACTTTTAATATCGTTTTGCCCATTGAGTGGTGATGCTGCAGATGAGGGGCTTTACTTGTTCCTTGAGCTCGGATTCAAGTTATAAACCTTGTTCAAGTTTTGAAGATAGATATTTTGTTAGTCATATAAGTTAATACAAATATATTTCGTGTTGCATAATTTATTTCTGTGCTTTTGTTTGCTTACTTCTAAATACTGATATCTCCTCTTCAGACCTTGAATACTATCATGATTTATCCAATAACATAAATATTAAATGTTGAATCGTTTATTAATAATGGTCAAACGTTTGCCATCTTTTTCCCTCCTTGTTAAACCATAAATGTTTTTTGCAGGTTTGAGAAACAAGATGGGGTTGTTTTGATGGCTACTACTAGAAATATCAAGCAAATTGATGAGGCATTACAAAGGCCTGGTAGGATGGACAGAGTTTTTCATCTTCAGAGTCCAACTGAAACAGAAAGGGAGAAGATATTGCGCATGGCTGCTAAAGAAACTATGGATGATGAGCTCATTGATTTTGTAGACTGGAGGAAGGTAATTTCTCCACATGTCTGCATGTGAACTGTTTTTGAGATATGAACTCTTTGGCCTTGTGTTCAGTCTTTTTGTGAGATGGTTCTCATTACTATCGGTTTCTTTTATGCCCTTTGAAATTTTTATTGGGTAATCTATTCAATCACACTTTTAAATGCCTGCAGATAAACATGTTTAAATACTGTGTATTGTTAATCAGTTATTTTTCTGTTTCTGATTAAAAAAAGATTGTGATTTTTTTGGTTGCTTTGTGAGCTCTAGAAGCTGTGTTCGTTAACTTTAAGGGATGGCTAAGTGGTAAAATACCTTTGGTCTAATTAAGAGGTTATAGGTTTAAATCCCCTTGGGCTATGGCATGGGATATTATATTGCATGAGTCCACTATTTAGGGCCTGATGAGTATAGATAGATTAGGGGATTTCTGGGTACCACAAAAAAGAGTCTTTTATTCATCACCGGTTGTCATCGGTCTCTAAACTTATTTTCAGAATACTTATGTTTTCCTTTTACAAACAAATGATATATTATTAATCTTATTCCAAGAGCAGCTTATTATCAAATACATGATGGTGATATCATTATCTTTATCTTTCTTATTGTTATTAACTTATTATGACTGTTGTGTTTAATTTTAATCCATTCTAATTTCTCTTTGTTGATTGGTCTTCTTTACCTTCAGGTTGCTGACAAGACTGCCCTTTTACGTCCCATAGAACTAAAACTTGTTCCCGTGGCCTTGGAAGGCAGTGCTTTCAGGAGTAAATTTCTTGACACAGATGAGCTTATGAGTTACTGTAGTTGGTTTGCGGTAAGAAATGACAACTACCATTATTTATGGTCATTTTAGTAGGAAGATACATTATTTGGTTGAATGTTGTGGCATATAACTAGTATAGGAAATGGAGTGCGTGCATCCTTACTGAGGTGCCACCACAATCTCATAAATTATATTCTGGAAGTTTACATTGAATGCTATGGCTCTGCAAATTTTAGTTTTATTTTCTTCATAATATATTGGTATGGGACAGCCTCTAAATGGTGCCTTCATCTGGCAAGGGCTGTATTTGTCAATTGGAAAGCTAGAATTATAGTAAAGAAGAGGAAGGAAGATAGATAGACCTACCCTTTGCGTTATGTTTCTTAGGATTCTTCAGGATTTTAGAAATCAAACCTAAGAGCCTGGACACATGGCATTGGCACTCCAAATGGTATGGTGCTTGCCAGACTAATATAAATATTAATCAACTCCTCAAATGCTATGAAATAAATTGACTAAACCTGTCCTTGCAACCTTTTTTTTTTCTGCCCAAATACTTAAGGTGCTGTTAACTTTGCAGAATTGATATTCAGTGCCAGTGTTTTGAAGTTTGATTTCAACAAATGATTAAGTTTGCACGTTTTCACAATTTGCATTTATTATTGTTTCTGTATAGACATTCAGTGGTATTGTCCCCGAGTGGATGCGGAAAACTAAAATTGCGAAGAAGATAAGCCGAATGCTAGTGGATCATCTTGGCTTAACATTGACTAGAGAGGATCTGCAGAACGTGGTGGATCTTATGGAACCATATGGTCAGATAAGCAATGGAATAGAACTTCTAAATCCTCCACTCAATGTAAGAAACTATCTTCCCCCTCAATATTATAAACAGATAGCTATTGTCATTTCTATGAAGCGTCTTTAATCTGGTGCAATTGAGGTTCTCTCTCTCTCTCCCTCTCCCTTTTGAATTTATAAATTTGACTTTGGTGCTATTGCAAATTTTCTTTTATTGGGTATTATAATTTTAATAGTAGAGTTTTAGATAAACCTTTGAGACACTAGTTTTCTAGAATTTTTCTGAGTTTTTTTCATCTCTCTGCTTTCATGGGCACTAGATAAAATCATAAAATTGTCCTATAGCTCAATTTAAGTGACTGTCATTTCATTCCCCCTTTTTTGCACACATTAATATCTTCCCATACACATCAAACATCGGTTAAATTCAATGAAACCCATAATTGTCGAGCACTAGTATTGAAAATTTTGGATACTTGATTTCTTATCAGAAAGTTTAGCACACTTATGCCCAAATGTAAATACACATTTGTATTTTCTTTTTATAATCTGCCTTTCATTTATTAAAAGAAGTTATGTAGAATCATTACTAGAGTAGAGTTTTCTTGAATGACATATCTATAGTCATTGTTTTCATAATTGTTTTATTATTCATTGATATTATGAGTATTTATGACCCTCTCCCTACAGCATCTTTTACTTCTATTACTCTAGACAATACTAGTTCACTGACAGTTTCATGAACTTGGAAAGAAAAACATATGGTCAATACTTCAGCCTTCAATTTTCCATTTATCTGATTAGAGAAAATTTATTCAACATTAGATTGGGAAGACAAATAATGCAGAGAAAAAACTTATATATTTGCAATAATGTACTTGCATGCCAATTCTTCTTCTTTTTCTTTCTTTTTTTCTTTCAGATATCCAGAACTTTCCAAAATTTTGCTTGCTTAAATTCAAGATCAAGAATGTTGAAACAAATATTTGATACAATAACACTTGAGTCAGACCTTGGTATTCTTTTCCTCCTCTTAGCAGACCATAGATGGTGATTGTTTATTCTGTTTTTAGTCTGAATAGCAGGTTGCTTTTCTTTTCAAAGTGGTCAAGGATTACCAAGTAATTTTAGGTCTCATCCTTAGAAGCAAAGATAAAAAGGTCCTTGACTTTTGGTAAATGCAGTCATTTTTTGAGCTACTGGCCCAACATTAAAATTACCAATAAGTGCAGGATTTTTGTTATTTCTTCTTTAATATGACTGGGTTACTGCAATATAGTCCTTTTTCCCTTTCTTTTTTTAATGTAGATATACAACATTAAATCAAGAAACAGGCGTTATGATATTAATCATAAAAGGTTAAGTTTTTCTTGTCTGAAGTTTATTAGGGCCTTAAATCCAAATTTAAAATGTTTGGTTAAGAATGTTATAATGATTTAGCTTCATTAATCCGAGTTCTTTTTTTAATTTGATATCTCGCATATGCATGAGCATGCTCATACTTGCAAAAGTAAAGATTCTTTTTGTATGGTAGTCTGAACTACAATGAGTTTTCTCTGACAGTGGACAAGGGAGACAAAGTTCCCACATGCTGTTTGGGCTGCTGGTCGTGGTCTCATTGCGCTTCTATTACCAAACTTTGATCTTGTAGATAATTTATGGCTTGAGCCATGTTCCTGGCAGGTTAGTCGTTCCATAACTCGATATCATATATACCTATACTGTATCTTGTATGCATTATTCTTTAGAAGAGAATCTTTGGAAACATCTTACATACTATTCGTCTATGCTGCTATTCCAAGGCTTTTAATATAACTTTAATGGTCAAGTCAGGCTTCAAGATTTCCAATCTTACTTGGACACTGGATTTGAAAACTCACACTGATAGTATTTGAAGATTTTAATGAGAGAAGAATAATTCTCTTCTTATTTGAATAAACACAGCTAACTTATTTATACAAGAGAAAAATAGACTAATGAATTAATTAAAGCAGTTGGCAATAATAAACATAACAGACCTAGGAACACTAGGTACTGCAGTAGGACAACTATATATACAGCTGTAGGCTGTAGGTCTTACATTTCCACAGTTACTTTACAGAATCTCAACAGTATTTTTAACAGGCTATTTTTCCTTAGTAACAAAGCAATGTCTATGAGTCATTTGGTTACAATTACACTTTCAATTCATGCTAGTTATACTTTTTGCTCCTACAAACCGGTGAAATATCATAGAGGCTGTTTCAATTATCCGTTCAGTGAAGAAATAGAACTTAGTCGAATTATATACAGAGCAATGATGAATTTTTTCTCTTTTTAAGGGAATTGGATGCACAAAAATTACGAAGGACAAAACTGAAGGTTCAATGAGTGGAAATGCAGAATCAAGATCATATCTTGAAAAGAAGCTTGTGTTTTGCTTTGGTTCATACATTGCAGCCAAACTACTACTTCCTTTTGGTGAAGAAAATTTTCTTTCCTCTTCTGAACTAATGCAGGCTCAGGAGGTTGGTATCGACCTGCTTATGATGAAGGCATATTTAGGAAATTTTTATTGTAGTGTACATGTATGATTACTTATTTACAAGTTGCTACAGATAGCTACTCGGATGGTGCTTCAGTATGGGTGGGGGCCTGATGACAGTCCTGCAATTTACTACTCTAGTAATGCGGTATTCATCTTTCCTTATAATTCATGTTGAATCTTTTGACAAAGAAATGGATTTTGTTCTTCCTAGATCATTGTGACAGTATATTATGCTGATAGTCCCCTGCTAGAGTAATATCTAATAATTGCACTCCTATGATTACTAATAAATTCTTCTTATCAATTTGTAGACTATGTCAGTATTATCATCTTTTTTTCCAACTGTAGAGTATCATAAGTTGTATATATAGGGAGTAGTCAGATCAAAGTGATAGTGTATTCTTCCTCGATAGTTCTATTTTTCTTTGAGTCTTGTCTGTCTATGATTCTAAAAAATCAAATAGCTTATTCCACCAAAAAGGGAAAAAAAAAAAAAAGTTTTAGACTTGATTGAACTTTCGCTTCAAAGGAAAAGAGCGTGGAGCTGAAATATCTCCCACATAATACCCTTTCAAGTATTAATTTTGGCTTAGTTAAAGCTTAAAGTTTTTTTATGGGTTCATGTTTTATCTTATGCATGGGCTTGAAAATAAAGATACTTTAGTGACGGATTGTGTTAAAATTGTCTTTCTCCTCTGCATAGGTTGCTGCTATGAGCATGGGGAACAACTATGAGTATGAGATGGCCACAAAGGTTGAGAAGGTATGTTTATTGTCAATCACTGTGTATATACTACCTAGTTTGCTTTTTTGAATGTTAGCTCTGATATAATGAACTAAACATCAGTATTGGGATTGGTACAGGTTACTATAAATTTGGTACAAAATTGATTTGTGAATTTTCTATCGGTGCTTTTTTCTTTTTGTTGTAGATGTATGATTTAGCATATTGCAAGGCAAAGGAAATGCTTCAGAAAAACCGTGGAGTTCTTGAAAAGATTGTTGAGGAATTGCTCGAGTTTGAAATCTTGACTGGGAAGGTAAAAGCTACCTTGGAACTATTTAAATTGGAGTACCCTAGATGCTTCTGCATTTGACTCTTCCTTTTATTGCTGTATATACATTTCACTCATAAACTATCTCGCACTGTTGGCACCGTGATTGATTCTCTATTGCCTTAGCAGGATTTGGAAAGAATTATGGATGCCAACAGCGGAACTCGGGAGAAAGAGCCTTTTTCCCTTTTAAAAGTTGATTACATGGAGGTATATCCGAAACATTTATTTATCTATTATTCATTACCAATGGTATAAAATTCTAGTTAATTGCAAATATAATAATGATTTATGACTAGGGTGCTTCATTGTCTTAATGGGTGTAATTCTTTTGTCTATTTTCTTGTTGGAGTGTATACATGTCTTTTGCGTTGCTTTGATCACCTGAATAAGGATAAAAAAGCCAACAAAACTACAACTACGTTTTATAGTAAATTCTCTTTTTATAGAACAAAGGTGTAACAAAAACAAAAATTGTGACATGGATCTATATACTCTTTCCCGAGAACATCTAAAGCCGCTAAACAAGTAAAAAGATTAAAGAAATCTGGAAAAGGAAAAAAAATGAAATGAGCTGTAATTTGGAAGGGAAATGCTTGTTTGTTTGATGGTGATTCTATAGTTAATACTGCAATGATTGTGCATGTTTGCATGACTTGTTGAAAATACTATTGGTATTTGCAAATAACCTGTTACTTGTAGTATCTGTGTTATCTTTAGAATGTGCCTGATCGAGAAATTGAAATAACTAGTAATTCTTATTCCAGGTCACCATGGCTATTAACAAATTATACAAACCTTAATACTTTTTAATCCAAGTTCATTTTCTTATTATCACCAAAATATACACTTCTTATATATCAAATTTATGGACCATACGTCTCTCTCTCTCTATTATTTTCAGCCATTCTCTAGCAGCTTTCTGGAAAATGGTAACGCTTCAGTAACTCCTCTTCTAAATGCGGCAACTTAGCATCAAAGAAATACACAGCTATAACTCTTGCACTTTGTAGGAGGTGAAGTGGAAAACCCCTCTCTTCTTCTATGAGCTTAGCTAGTCTTCTGTGCCCGGTAATATTGATTATGCTACTACTTATTACTAATTTACAATTGATGTAAGATTCTTTTTTTTTTCCTTCTCATTCTTTTAAGATAGCAAAATAGTAGTGTTGTAAGCTAGAGTTGTACAGGGAGGAGTAGTCGGTGGGTTGAGAAGAGGTTCAATTTTTCCTTCTCTACCAATAAATTATAAATGCTGTCAGTTTGGTATTGTTGTAGCTTCCGAATTATTGTTTTGTAAAATGGAATTTTTTTACAAGTCATAATACTTGAAGATTAGACCTTTGCTTTTTCTCTAACCATTCAACAGAGCTAGGAAAGAGGAATACTAAACAAAAATTAATCAATTATTAATACAGAAATATAAAACACAAAAATGATTAAACTGAAAACTTGCTTACTTTAAGATGAATCAATATTTATATGAACAATCATCCCACCAAACCTGGAAGTGAACTAATGATACAAATTAGTTGCAGGAGAAGATTTACATAAAAGAAGCAGCAGCCTTGAGAACTCATTCCAACATAAGGCTTTTTGTTCTTTTAGTTATTTTTCTTTTAATAGATTACATTAAATATAAGCCAAGTCTCTTCAATCTTTGATGTGAGATTCATATCAAAGATCTTTTTAGGTTTTACTGGCTGAACTAGCTAGTACTTGCGTAGTTTACAGAAGTCCTATTACCGGTGAGTTGCCAAACATTTGCTTCTCTTTATTGGGATTATGTCCTGCACTTTGGCAAATGCTTTTTCTTCTTGGCTTCGCCTCTCCGAGCATTGTAATAACGTCTCTCATGGAAGGTCTGTCCTTGGGGAGTTTTGCAGTGCAAAGAAGTGCAATTCTCAGAACCAGAAGCATCTCTTCCTGTACATGTTTGCAATGACCTGTTATGCTTGGGTCCAGTGCCTCTTCTAGACCTCTGGTTTTCTTAATCTTCCTTAGAACCCATTCAACAATGTCGATAGACTCTCCAAATGTAGAGTCCAGAGGCATTTTCCCAGTCAGAAGCTCCATAAGTACAACTCCATAGCTGTATACATCACTCTTCTCATCCACTTTCAGAGTGTATCCATACTCTGTCAAAACACAGAAAAATAAGTCTTAATTATCTCATGCATGGTGCATTCATTCACATCACAAGCACACTGGCGAAAATAAATGCGATTGACCACTTATATCATATGACATGATTTGAAAGAACATATGCATCAAAATATAGCGGAAGAAGCTGTTAACTCACCCGGTGCAATATATCCGTAGGATCCTGCCACCATTGAAACGGTTTCATTCTTGTGAACCATCATCCTAGCCAACCCGAAATCCGCAATCCTAGCATCAAGATTTGCATCAAGCAAAATATTATTAGACTTGATATCCCGGTGGATCACCTGTGGCTGACAGTCATGGTGGAGGTAGTTCAGCCCCTGCGCAACACCAACCGCTATGTTGTACCGCGAAACCCAATCCACCTGTAATAGATAGATAACCCGCATGTGAGCTAGAGAAGGTGAGAATAAATCAACCTTAAAAAGGTAAAAAGAAAGTGAAGGGTTTATATAGCAACGGAGAGTTAAATTCTACCAGCAACTTTCCGGCTTCTTTGCCATGCAGTGCAGTCCCTAGATTCCCGTTCGGCATGTACTCATATATTATCATCACATCCGTTTCGTTGTGGAGATACCCCAGTAGCCGTACAATGTTTCGGTGTCGGAGCCGACCCAAAAGATTCACCTCTCCGATCAAGTTATCCCCTGTTTCGATGTCCCTTTCTGATCTCCACAGTTTCTTGACTGCTACGACGACGTGTGGCCGGTTGACTTCGGCCTTGTAAACGATCCCGGTCCCGCCCATGCCGATGATATTTGATTCTTTAACACAAGCTAGAATGTCAGTGCTTGTGAAGTTGAATCTCTGGAATGCAATCAGTCTCCAAGGCCATTCTTTGTAGCTCTTTTTGAACAAGTCGTCGAAGAAGCTGTTGTACAGATACCATCTCTTGTATAGCAATTTCACAGTGAAAATGGCAATGCCAAGGAATATTATTACCAGAGCTCCGACGATGAATCCGATAACGACATGATTGATGTGCGAGTTCCTTGGATGCCCTGGTTTTATTGTGTACTTTTGAGGACAAGGTAGGAGGACTCCACCACAAAGACCAACATTGCCGATGAGCTCGTTGGGGTTGATGGTCATTAGTATACCATTTGAAGGAACTGGACCTTCAAGCTTGTTGAAGGACAAATTGAGCATTTCCAGGGCTGGTGAGGTTCCGAAATTTTCTGGTATTTTGCCTGTCAGAGAGTTGTTGGAGAGGTCAAGAATGGCTAATGTAGGCATTTTGGCAATTTCTCTTGGGATCTCTCCGGTAAGCTGGTTGTTTCTGAGGTTTAGAGTGACTAGCCTTTCACAAGAAGCAAAGCTCTCTGGGATTTCTCCAGAGAGTCTGTTGCTTGAGAGATCAAGTACTGAGAGTGATGGGTAGTCTTGGAACTGGTTTGGGATTTTGCCTTGGAAGTTGTTGTGTGAAGCTATGAATGTTTGAAGATTTGGAATGGAGAGAATGGTAGATGGGAGAGATGATTCGAGGCAGTTACCGGAAACATCAATGAAAGAAAGTGATGTAGACAGAGAAATGTCATCAGGAATTTGGCCTGTGAGATTGTTGTCTGCTAATTCAAGCCTTTGAAGTATTGGTAGACTTCCAAAACCGACAGGAATTGTTCCAGAAATAAGATTGTTTTGTAACCGAACACGAACTAATGACTTACATGTAGATAAATTCATTGGGAGTGTACCGGAGAAGGAATTGTTGAAGAGGATGAGCTTAATAAGATTGCCAGAATCACACAAACCTGGTGGAATCTCACCGGACAACGAGTTTGATGATACATCGAACCACTGCAACGGTGAGTTCTGCCCGAGTTTTCTTGGCAGAGAGCCTGTGAAAGAGTTCTTCCACAGCGCAAGTACCTCTAGTTTTGTCAACTCACCAAGCTTCTCTGGTATGAAACCAGTCAATTGATTGCACATCAAATTCAAGAGCTGCAAATTCTTCAGCTTAGCTAACTCCACTGGTATCTCTCCTGATATTTGATTATCAGAAAGATCTAAAAACTCCAGTGATGTAATGTTGCCGATTTCTGGTGGAATTTTTCCTGTAAAATTGTTCTTATACAAATAAACTGTTGTCAGTTGTTTTAGCCTACCAAGTGAAGGTGGAATCTGACCACCGAGATTCCCAACTGCCAGGTCTAGATACTGAAGGTTGGTGAGATTGCCAAACTCTGCTGGGATTTCGCCTTGAAACTCGTTGTATCCGATGATTATAGTTTCTAACGAAGAAAGCTGTCCAAGCTCTGGCGGGATCTTCCCGGTCAGATTATTACCCGAAAGGCCAAGAAACTTCAGCTTCTGCAAATTCTTGAAAGAGCTAGGAACCAAACCTTCGAAAAAGCTCCCTCTGAAATCCAAGATTTCAAGTGATGTTGCATTGCCAAGATCTTCTGGGAGAAAACCTGAGAAGTTATTGCTTGACGCGTTAACAGAAGTCAATCCGGAAGCCTTCCCTAGACCGGTTGGGAAGCTGCCAATGAAGTCATTTTGACTTACATCAATGCTCTTCAATGTGGTGAGATTGGATAGTGATATTGGCAATGATGAAGCAAACCCATTACAGCAAATGTTGAGAGAAGTAAGACTCTGCAAGCTTTGAATGCTGTCTGATACACTTCCACTTAGATTCATGTTAGACAGGTCAAGCTTCTCCACAAAGCCTCTTGAATTGCACCAAACTCCAGTCCAATTACAATGCAAAAATCTGTTCTCTGCCAAACTGCTTGGCATTTTCCAGTCTTTAAGAACATTCTGTGGATCAATGAGACTAGCTTTCATCGATAGTAAAATCGTCAATTCATCGTTTGCTAGAACTTGAGCTCCCTCAACAAAAACAAAAGAGAGACCAATGCAACAGCAGAGGAACAGCAACTGGGTCTGCATTTTGTTGTTTTAGTTGAATCTCATATCATTTTTGGTTCTCTAGAACAAAGTTAAGAGGCAAGAAAGAAGGTGACAAGAAAGTTAATATAAGAGAGACAGAACAGCAATTAAGATTAGTTAAACAAGCAGTTCGTGGGATCTTGGGATCTGCACCAGCTAATAATCTGACACTTAATGACTGTAAAGCTTTTGGAGTTATCACAAATCTACCAGACACTGAAACATGGAGAGAATGTGTTTTTATTTGATTGATGATTATGCTTTTGTTGTCCCATTATTTTATTCAATCATATAATTGTCAACCCAAGTTGGAGATTCTAAGTTATAACTAGTAATAATAATTCTTACTTTAATATTGAAATCTCCTGTTCTGTCTCTGAACATGAACTTGTCTCCCTGCATTTATCTTCCTGATTGATCTGACAGACAATATTCTACTTAACATTTGTAATCTCTCAATATGGGCCATTAAATGATTGAGAGAATACAATTGACTGTCACATATTAATTTGAAGTTATTGTAATCTCTCAATTAATTTGAAGTTATTGAGAGGGGAATGACTCATACCCATAATAAAGTGGTGTAAGTTTAAAAAGACATACCTTCGAACTAACCTCATATTGTCATAAATAATGATCAAATATTAATTATCATAGTAAAACATGTACATAATCAAGGTAAAAAGTCAAATTGAGAGAGGATGCAAGTTGCTTTGGTGATATAATAATGTGCAATATATTTTGACTTTTGAAATTACTTTAAAACAGTGATGGAGGTAAGAATTAGCTTTGGTCGGAGTAGCATATAATAATAAAGAAAAGGGTTAATATTAAAAAACCCCTTTCACCTTTGAACTATTATTGGATGTATAATTTTTTATTTTAGAAACCTCTCCTATGGATTAACACCGATATCATCATTCTATTTGTGTTACTGAGTTTGATTGTTAAAACGTATAAAATGTCCTATTTTAACTTCAATTGTATGAATTGACCATTATACCATCATAATTTTACCAAATAAATTAATAAAATGATACAAAAGGCAGGAATGTTAATTTGCAAAGGAAAATTTATTTTGTAGACAATTTTATCCCTAAAAATAACAAAATTACAAATAAACCAGAATATGTATTTATTTATCTTTTTTTATAAATCTAAGCAAATACTCATTTTCAATGCTTTTGGTTCATTTATAATTTTGTTATTGTTAGGGATAAAATTATCCACAAAATAAATTCTCCTTTGTGAGTTAACATTTTCGCCTTTTGTATCATTTTATTAATTTATTTGGTAAAAGTATGAGGGTATAATAATCAATTCATATAATTGAAGCTTAAATAAGGATATTTTAGACTTTTTAATAGTCAAACTCAGTCAATAAAAACGGAATAGTAATGGTGTTAGTTCATAGGGGAGGTTTCTAAAATAAAAACATTTATAACTATACATCCAATAAAAGTTCAAAAGTGAGAGGAGGTTTTTAATATTAACCCTAAAGAAAAAGTTGCAACCAATTTTTTATTTTTATTTTTTTATTTTTTATACTTAATCTGACCCAACCTTTCCATGGTCACTTAACATCAACACGAACTCTAGCTACATTATTATAAATTCTTGATTGCTTTAAAGTTAAAGTGACCTAATAAAAAATCTAGTTTCAGCATGATAGTTAGTTAATACTTAATGGCCCATATTATATACTACAAAAAGCAGTCCTTGCTTGTTTGTTTATAACTAAGGGGGTGTATTCAATTAGGATTCTTGAGGACATTTAAAGACATTATAAATCCTGGTATATTCAATTCGGACATTTAAAGACTTTAAAAAGTCTATATTAATCAAGTGGTATTCAATTAGGATTTTTATGGACTTTTAAAGAATCCTTCCAAATCTGGGTGTATTGAATTGAGACTTTAAAAATGTCTACAAGAAAGTTGTTATGATTATGTGACTAATGATGAAGATAATGATGGTATCAAATGATGCTTTATCTACAAGGATACCTTTGAGTAATTTTAATTAATTCTACCGTAACTTGAATAATTAGATAGGTATTTTTACACTTTGTAAATTAGCCGCCCCAACTTTAAGAGAAATCTTCATTACATCAAATACATGTATATCTATCCAATAAAATCATGTCACGTTATGATTTTTTTTATTTATTTTATTTTTTTTATATGTGACGTGATTATGTTGAGTCACGAAAATTCTCAGGTGTGGGATCTCGTACTCTATATTTTTAATGGATTTGGAGTATTCTAAATCTATTTTCTAGCACGAAAAAACATAAGGAATCCCTTGTGAAAGAAATATTTTGAGGGAGACGGGTTTAATTTATTTTTAATGTAACAATAAGTAAAATATAAATTCAGCTTCAAACAGTGACTGTACCCACAAAAGGAAACTCATATGATTCTGAATGTTTAACAAGAACATGATTAATTAATTTGGAATAATAGAATCTAAGCATGTTATGTGGGGATGGAAGAGAGATAAAAGAAAAACAATAGACAAGTTGGAACTTTCTGTGTGAGAGATGGAGGGTCCCATCCCAAGCCTATGGCAGAAAAATGTTAGTAACCAGTGATTAATAACTTCAATCATATATTAAGCGACTATATATCTTACGGCTTTTAACACCGTGTGTTCTTAGTTCATATGTTAAATGGCTATGTAATGTTACATTACAAAAATCAAAATTGTGTAAACTCCCATTTTTTAGAAAAAAAAAGTTTTACATAACATTACACTATGCAATGTTACACATTATGGTTAACGTAAAAGCGGTTAACATTCTTTTTTTTTTTTTTTTTTTTTTTTTTTGTTGTTGTTGGCAATATCTATTAATCTGGGATTAGGTATTTCTTTGAAAGTTTTCGCCATTGATTATCTAACCTGAGAGTTATTTACCTAAACCCCAAGCTTATTCATCTACCAGCTGAGCTACGCCCCTGTTGACGATTGATATAATTATAACTTCAACAATCATTTGTCTTTCCACCGAACCTCATTCCTTCTCTCTAACTATAAACAAATATTGGAAGCCCATTTTCAAGTACATCATCACATGCACACATATCTGGCTTCTTGCAATTATTTATACAATTAATTGTTTAGAATACAATAGTGGTCCAATATGATATAGGGAGATATATATTGAATCTTTGGTGATATTAAAAGGGTGGTAATAATAATTCAATCCATAAATGAAGGTTGAGAGTCTGGAGGCCATGTGCAAGGGCACCTTAATTCATAGTGTGAATTAAAGAACTCAAATTCATTGTCCACATTATTGCCATAGAAAGGATATATATGTTGGAGATTATTATAAACATTACAAATGAATTGAAAAAACAAAGATTTGTTTATTTGAAATGATGGGATTGGTTCAGTGGTATGTCCCTCATACCTACACTATTGAAATCAAGGGTTCTAGTCGTGCCTTCCTTGATCTCCCAAACCCTAAATGAATTGTAAAATTATTTTATTTTATTTTTGATAATAGGGGGATTCGAATTTGGAGTCTCAACCAACTAATGTTGAGAGGTGTGATTACAATCGGGCTATACTTATGACTGCAATTCATTGTTATAGTTTAATAAAATGATTTATTTAATTGACATATATGTATATATATGTTTTGGTGTATATTTGAGGTCCCATTTGGATCAATGAGGGGTTAGGTACCCCACATGGCTTTATGCCAAAGACAGCACCTTCATCAATCATTTTGATCATTGAGGAAGGATTGGAGATCAAATAGTGGAGGCCATATGAAATCAAGATGCTATGCCTTTGTCATAATTGTGAAAGTGCTTTTAAGGGTTTTGAAGAAGTCAGATCACCAAAATTTAATGATTATATTTTTATTTAAAGTTCCAATCTCTTTCTCTCTCTCCCCTTCATGTTTTGTAACTTATCTTTCAACATAATCTTCATCGATGTATAATAAAGTTATAAAATATTAATTGAAACTTATCAAATTAATGTTAATTTGAGGATGTTAATTTGTATCAGTGCGATGGACTTTAGATTAAATCAAATACCTGATTCATTTTTTTTCTTTTTCCAGATAGATAGCAATGTGGGAATTCAAGAATATGAGCAATAGTCGATAGAATATGAGCAGAAATGGAGCTATATATGTTCATCAGGCTTGACTGGACCCTGAGATATGGGCTGGGCTGCCGAGGCGCCTCAGACATGGCCCGGTTGTTTCAGTATCACTTCATTATGGGTCTTCTTTTGAAATACTTTTAATATGTTCATAACTTAAAAAGAAAAAATAAATAAACTATAAAGAATTGGATAATGGTAGACATCAACACTTTTATCCATCATTTGTATACAACTTAATGTGGCAACTTACATGGCACTTTCTTGTCAGCTGCCACATCATCACATTACCATGTCATCACACCTTTTAATTTTTTTCAAACCCTAATTTTTAAATCCATTCAATTTGTAAATAATTTTATATAAAAAAAACAAAAAATAAGGTTGAGAAAATTCTCCATTACTGTAAGGTCATGCTGTTCTATAGCTTATTGGATAGCTTATTGGAGAGGGAGACCAGATGACGATGGCTTCCTTCCACAATCCCTTGTGAGGTCAGGCAAAATCCCTTGTTCCAACATTCTATCGAAAATCCTTGTGGCTTCCTTCCACAATCCCATTTGGCAAATGCCACGAATCAATGATTATAAGTGACTAAATCTTCAGAAATTCCTCTACCGACCATCTCATCAAAAAAATAACAGCTTCCTTCAATCTATTCGAACCGCACAACCCAGTAATCAATGAACCATAAACAACGACATCAAGGCAAATTCCCTTTCCAATCGAACATTTTTATTGCCTCATCAACATACCCATCTTTGCAGAGAGCATAAATAATCACACTAAGTGATCACATTAATTTGCTTCACATATCATCCTCCTATGCAACTCTATAGCAAAATTGATCTCGCGAATCTTACAAAAGCCATTAATAAGAATCCCGCATATAGATTCATTACTTTGAAATCTTGTCTGTCATTTTATCAAACACTTCAATTGCAATAAAAACTTTACCGTCTAAACACAACCCTCTTAGCAAATTAAGTACTAACTGTAACCACTTCATAATCTCACCAAACACACCAGACCCATAATTGTTTTCCCTCATTTGACAATAACAATTGAGCAAAATGTTCAATGTATACATATCGGGTTTAATTTCTCTACAATTCAACTTTCTATACATTAAAAATTTTCTCAATCTTAATTACTTTTTGTTTTCTGGGAAAGGGAGACCAGATGACGAGTTGGAGAGGGAGACTAGATGATCAGATGAGGCGTTTCAATATGATGTACTGCTATTATTATTTTTTTTTATAATTTTTTTTTTTGTTATATAAAATTATTTACAAATTGAATGGAGTTAAAAATTAAGATTTGGAAAAAAATAAAAGGTGTGATGACGTGGCAATGTGATGATGTGGCAGCTGACAAGGAAGTGCCATGTAAGCTGCCACGTCAAATTGGATGCAAATGATGGATAAAAGTGTTGGATGTCTATCATTATCCATAAAGAAGGATATGTAGTGTTTGAACTATTATGATAGGTTTTGCTAAATTAAAAAGAGGATTAAAATCACCTATAAGAAAATGATGTCTCAATTTGTGTTTAACCAATTAAATTGGGCCATGTGTACACGTTTTTTTAAAAAAAATAATTAAATGTAAATTAAGTGGTTGATATGACCCAATTTGGTTACTTAGACACAAATTGAGATACCATTTTTTGACAGGTGATTTGAATCCTTAAAATTATACCGTGCTCTATGTGGTTTGGTTGTGAATGACGGTCATTCGGCCACAGGTTTTGTGATCAGCCAATGTTAACAGGGCAATGGATATATATGCCTTTGTCATGCACACATATAACAAGAAAAAAAAATATATATACATGTGAGAGGGAGAGTCAGAAAGATAAGACTTGTTTAACATGAAAGGGAGAGAAGTAATTAATGATACTGTTTGCATCCTTACCGGTTACCACACAAGGATCAGTCATCAGTGTATCTGCATGTCATTCCAATCCACTTCTTCAAATTACATCAACCTGCCTAAAATTAATGGTGAGTGATACCATGAAATTATGGGAAGAAAATTAATGAAAGTTAAAGACTATATTGATTTTTGTAGTACCTAGAAAGAATGCCAATCGATGCAATTAATCTTCACATAAATAGTGACATATATAATCTAGTCTAGTGTATTACATTTCCCTTTGTGGTAGAATTAAGATACCTTACTTTTTCCAATGGAATTTTATGAGTTTGTGATGGAGGAGTTCAATGGTGTAAACATATATGGAGTTCAATGGTGTTACGATCACGTTTTTGAAAAAATATAATAAACTTTTGTTTTAGTTTTCAATTTTAAATTAGGTTGTTATAAGATAAAACAATTAATTTTCTGTGATCAGCTATGTCAATTGGAGTCTTCTGTTATTCAAGACTTTTTTTTTACCCCCACCTCAAAACTGAGATTGGTCCAGTGATATGCCTCTCACTCCTGAGATCATGTATTCCCTCTCCCAAACCCTAAATTTATTGTAATTAGTTTTTTAATTTTTTTTTGAATGGACTAGTAGTGTTAATTAATGCTTTCTAAAACATTAATTAAACCGGTACAAGAAGATGAACAACTATGGAAGGTAGATCGATTGGTTCAACATGAAAGTGAATGGAAACAATTAATAAGAGACTAGATATCTGTGCCTATATAGAATCTCCCATTCGTTATATAAACCAGGAAAAAATGCTTCACACAAGTCATTATTTCATTAGAATATATTTACACTTTGATTATCTCTCATATCTCACAATATTGTAAGAATTAATGGAAAAACCAAGAGTACGTCAGTTTTTGATGGTAGACAGAACAAATGTAACGACTGAGATGATTCCTGATGAACATGGAGGAATAACTGATGATGATGAGGGTCGTCTCAATCTTTTTCTGAAGCGCTTCTTGGAGAAAGGAGACATGCTCGTTGGTTTTGGCACTGAATGGTCATTTGCTAACACTGAAGCACAAGTTGTGTTGCTCAAGTTGTGCACTCAAGTTGGTTGTTTGCTAATAAAACTAGATGGAGAGCGCAAGAATTACTTTCAATTGCTCAGAAAGTTCTTGGGTAACAAGGACGTAGTCTTCGCTGGTGTTCATATAATAAAAGACCTGGAGAAACTCGAAAAGTGTTACGGGTTAGAGATTAGAAATGCGATAGATATATGCCAAGTGATAGAGAAATCACGTAACAGTCATATTGGTAGTACTATTAAGGCATATGGTGTGAGAGATTTTGTTAGGGATTACTGGTGGAAACAATATAACTCAAGCACAAGTACACACATTGATTACTGGGGGGAGGAAACTCTTACAGAAGAGAAGAAGATTGAGTTTGCAACTGTTGAAGCCCATGCTATCTACAAAACTGCGAAGAAATTGATATAGTAGTGAATGGATAGTTCCAATTTCATTTCACTTCATTAGTAACATTCATGTTTTGAAGTTAATGTCATTGGTAGTAATATTATGCTAGAAAATGTGTGCAATTTGTCTGGTTGATCGTCTAAATTTGTTCTCATATTAATGGAAACTATTGTCTAGCTAGTGGTTATTTTTATTTCATTCGCTATGAGTTAAAAGTAATTTATTTAATAAGAGTTATGTTAATCTGTAAAGAAATTTGAACCATTTTTAATTAGGATGAAAACAAAGTTGCTTTTTGGGACTTATTAATTTCAAAGTTTCAAATCCTCATTAAGAGGACTCAAAAAAAGAAAAAGAAAATGAGGAGATCATGAAAATTCTAATATGAATTAGTGTATAAGATTGAAATTAATTTGAGTTGGGATCCTCTCCTTGGTCCTTGTTTTTCCTTGGCATTCTTCAAGTGTAATTTAAATATCAAGTTGCATAAGAGAGAAAAAAGTGAATCAATCCTGACCATGTATTTTGTATTTTGCTTAAGTGTCATTAGATTATGGAAAGTCAAGAAAAACAAGACAAGGAGAGGATCTTTATCCAATTAATTTACATGCAATTATATATTTAAAAACTTGTTATCACTTACACATCTATATAATATATAAAATTTGAGCTCACACTTGTCGCATGTCAATGACTCAATGTGAGAGAAGTTTGGCCTTAAATTCTAATAAATATCTAAAAGTTAATCTTAATATTAAGTAGTTCCAACTTCATTTCATTTCTTAAGTATATATATCATCCATGTTCAGATGAAGTTAATGTGTTTTAATGGAAACTATTGTCTAGCTAGTTTTTTTTGTCCAAATGTATGTTATGGTCATAATCTTATTTTTGGAAATTTTTTTACAAAATTTTGTGATGACTTTAATCGATCTCTAGACCATGGTTTGATTAATTAGAATAACAAAAGAGGCAGAAACCAATTACAGATAAGCAATTACTGGTTTACAAGCTCCAAGCTCGTTCACTTTGTTGGTTCAATGCGTGGAAGCCGAGCCGTTAATTGATTTATAAACAAGGAGATGGAGAATTAATTAATGATATCGATTATACCTCGAGTAAATCATCAGTAATTAATGTACATGTATCTGCATGTCATTCCAATCCACTCCTTCAAATTACTTAAACTTGCCTTGAATTAACGCATATCGGCTGATAGTCGATATACAATTAATGGAAAGAAAATTTATGACTATAAATAATTAATATTATTCTTATTTATGGTACATAGAAAGAATGCCAATCGTTGCAAAGTTAACATAAATAGTGTCAGATACAGCATCTAGTCTCACTGTATTATTAGAGCATCTCCAATGCAAATATGCATTTTTGAGTTTCTAAATAGTGCCACATCAACATTTCTATTTATTATGGGCCCACTTTTAAAAAAAAATTAGAGAAATGCATATTCATATCTCCAATGCAATTATCTAAAGTCAAATATGCATCTATTTTATGTCCAATCATAATAAAACAATTATTACACTCTCTCTCCTCTTTTATTTTACAATTAAATGAGGTTTAATCTTATTGGTGGAAAGAATTGAAAGCTTTAATCTTATTGGTGGAAAGAGTTAGAAATCCTAGTCAGCATTTCTAGGAGAGTTTCTAGAATTAGAAACCCAACTCCATATTCTCTAACTTTTTTTTGGCCACATCATTTCCATATTCAACTTAGATAATAGCATTAGAGAGAGTTTTTCTAACTTTTTTAATATCTATCCTATGTGGCACTCCATTTTCTCCAAATGCATAATAGCATTGGAGATGCTCTTACATTTTCCTTTGTAGATCTCTTCTACTCTCGATCTCTTTTTCTCTGTAAGAAATAATGAATTCGTATGAGGTTGTGTTGGAGGAGTTCGATGGTGTAAATATAAAGACTCTAATAATCGATGATGGAGGTTCGTACTTCAACATAGTGGATTCCCTGATTCTTTTTTTGGAGCAAGGTGACACGAATATTGTTGGTTTTGACACCGAATGGTCTTGTACATGTGATACTCTTAAAATATCGGCAACAAAAATTATCCTACTCAAGTTATGCAACAGTGCTTGTTGTTTGATAATAACGCTTGATGTTGATAGTTTGGAAGAACGTATTTACGAGATCTTCAAATTCCTATATAACAAGGACATACTCTTTGCCGGTGTTCATACCACAAAGATCTTCAAAAGCTGCATGAACAATACGGGTTTGAAGTTCGAAACTCGTTGGATTTAAGTGAATTGGCTGCTCAGGTACTTCACCAACCTCTGCTCAAACTACACGGTGTCAGAGAATTGGCAAATAAGGTTTTGTCGAAAAATCTGCAGCCAAGGCAGTGGATCAATATTATTGGTGATAGTGTGTATGATTATTTTGAAGATTGTACAAGAGGTCAGATCGAGTGTGCAACTGTTGATGCTTATGCTACGTACAAGATTGCAAACAAATTATTAAATGGTTGAGAAAATTAGTGCTCTGAGTGATGATTAATGTAAGCATGCAATTTAAAGGTGTTGTGTCCAGTTGATGTTTCAAAATGTTTCCTATCTTTCTTTTTATCTATTATTTTTTCTTCAATTTTAGTGTAATGTTTCGGTGAAGAATGGAAATTAAGTATTATCTGGTATATCTCTTAACGTTAAACATTTGATGACTCTATTCCTATCCAAAAACTTTCTTCCTAAATCCATTTTTTCACCATACTCATCCTTTAAATTTACAAATTAATTTTTTTTTTCTCTCGATCCCATTGTAATTCCAAAAATAACCCCAATTAAAAACCTTGAAGTTTCTAGTCTTGTTATTATTACATACAATAAAATTAAGAACCCCAATTAACCTTGAAGTCTCTTTTATATGCCGTTTTCATGAAGTTGAACTCTGTGAAAGTATTTATAATTTTACACACACATTGGTACTCATCTGTAATTTCTACAAAGTTTGTACCATTGCCAAGTTGTTTTTGTTCTCTTGATGGATATTTGTATATATATCCAGCTTTTAATTAGTTGTTGATGTCCATCTTAGATGCAGTAGAATATATAGTTGATTCTTTAATTGTTTGTCTTGAAGAATTGCTGCTATATACCATCTACCTCTCATATCAAAGATTTGCTAATTATGTACTTCACTGTCAAAGATAATATGTTGTTTTATGTTCCATACGTGATATGTGGTGTTTAAAGTGAAATTTTAGTGATTCTGGCTTATTTTGCCTGCAACCATTTGATTTTTAGTAATAATAATTGGAGACTATAATATTCTTCTTCTTCTTCTTCAAGTTTTATGGTGGGTGCAAAGAAAAAAATAATAATAAAAGTTTTAATTAGAGTAATTTTAAGTTTTTAATTAAAAACTTAGAGTAATTTTAAGAATTACGATGGGTGTTAAAAAAAAAAAAAATTAATTGCTAAATTTAATGATGAGTTATCCATTGGGGACTAAGATTCTCTCCTCACTTAAAATGGGATTCAAATTAGCTGTCAAATTTTAGTGTCCCAATTTGTGTCCAACCAACCAAATTGGGACATGTGTGCACATTTATGCAAACAGTTGGAAAAAAAATCCATAAATGTGCACACATGTCCCAATTTGGTTGGTTGGACACAAATTGGGACATCAAATTTTCATAGCTGATTTGAGTCCCCTAAAATGTTCTCACCTTATCCTAGCCTTTCAACAATCCATTGACACCTATCTTCTAATGAAATCAAAGGCCAGGATTATTCTATTAATTTTTTTTCTCTCTAGACTTCCAAAACACCGTCGTTTTACATCTTCCAAAACCCCCCAAATTTGTTAACCCGTTTCAATCCCTGACACCGTCGTTTTGAACAAACTGATGTCTTCCTGTTTCGCTCATGTTGCTGTTTCCTTTGCTCATGTTGAACTTTGTTGGATACTGAAGCTTTTGTCTTCCTCTGCTTCTTGTGGTTATATTTTGGTTGTGGTGTCAGGTCTTTTGTTTTTGGGGTGCCTGTTTGCTAGAGGGCTGTTTTTTTTTTTTTTTTTTTTTGTTGCTTTGTTTTTGCTTTGTATCTTCTTCTTGTCATCAGTAAGAGATACTGATGTTTTTAAAACATAATCACAGATTTATTTAAGGAAACAAGATAAAGAGCAAAAGAAACATAAAAAAGGAAATAAGAGATACTGTTGTTTTTACAAACATAATCACAGATTAATCAAGTACTTAATACCTTTTCTTAGAAAATGTTAATCAAGTACTTTTTAGTACCAAAGCATGAATACAGTCATTGAACCAACCAGATTCCAACCTATAAAAATGGTTGCTTATAGACACATGCTTACAACCATTCTAGTAAAAAACATTTATAGGGAAAAATATGTTTTTACTCATGTATTTCTTTTCTATGATCAAAATCCAATGTACATCTTACCAAGTTCAAGACCAATACCACTATAAACTTCAAGAGATTGTTGGTCTTGAAAGATTTCAAACCTATATCCTCCTCCTGAAACTAAAATCACAAAGAATAATCTACATGGGAGCTAATCCATTGATATAATCATCCCACATTTTGGCCGCGATAGAGTCCCAGAATTGTAAAGTAAGATCTAGTTGATCCAGTTGAAAGCTGATGTCTAGAACCTGGGTAGCGTCATGCATCAGTGGTTGTTCCACCTCTAATGGAGGCATGGACTCGTCCATTTGGAATGGATTACTGGCATCAACATAAAGTGGAGATGTGAGAAAGAAATAGATTCAAATTAAAATCAATCTTTTGAGAGACTGATAAGAGAAATTTTCCCAGTAGTCGATTGAGAGGAGATGTGCTGCTAGCCAGCTAGGGATTGAAACAGGGGTTAACAAATTCGCCTTTAAAAAAAAAAACAAATTGGGGGGTTTTTGGATGATGTAAAACGACGGATTCAATCTTTCGAGAGATTGATGAGAGAAAGAAATAGATTCAAATTAGAATCAATCCTTCGTTGAGAGGAGATGTGCTGCTAGCTAGCTAGGTATTGAAACGGGTTAACAAATTTGGGGGTTTTTGGAAGACATAAAACGACGGTGTTTTGGAAGTCCAGAGAAAAAAAAAAAATTAATAGAATAATCCTGGCCTTTGATTTCATTAGAAGACAGGTGTCAATGGATTGTTGAAAGGTTAGGACAAGGTGATGACATTTTAGGTGAGGAGAGGATCCAAATCCATTCATCAGACTACCTCAACTTGATTACAATAGTGGTAATTAATGATAATTAATTAAAAAAAAATCATAAATTACACTAATGGTCTTCATGTGGCAATTTGTCGACACCTATAAGAATAGACTCTACAAGTACGATCCAAAATACAACTCCTACTCTAGGGGTGAATGCAACTCCCACTCAAGGTGTAACAGAGTTTAAACCTTGGTTGTGGTGTGAAGCTTTATTTTGAAATCTCCAACCACCAAGGCAATGTTATTTGTAAATTAAAAAACAATCCGGTTCGAAGCTGGAGAAAAAAAACAGAAAGTGAAAACCACCAAACAACACGTTAGAAATTAAATTAGAGAAATCGAGGCCTGTGTTTCACACAGTATCCTTAAGACAATTTCGCCGTATAACACCGTATGTGTATAGCGATTGTCTGTCAGGATACAACGATTAACAGTGGAAGTGCAAAGCACAAACCACTCTCAATGAACTTAAATTAAGTTCGAACTCACCAAGCACAGAAAGGGAAGAACAATAAAAGAGAATAGGCTGCTCTGCAATTTCGTGATTTTTCAGAATGTGTATCATAAGGAATAGACTAGGGTTTTTAAATAGAAAACCTAATCAGTAGGGTTCAATTGGATTGATATGGAAATAACTTGATTATCACGTTTTTTAATGATAAAGGAAATTAATTAAGGAAAAATCTCAAAAGAGATCTATTCCTAATTAAACACCGATTATGTTTTCTTAGTGATCAAGTATCAGAATCTAAAACAAAATTAATACTTTCCTTATCAAGTAAAAACGTCTGACTTAGGGAAGTAGCAAAACGTCGGTTGTACTCTCACGGTCCAATGGTGTACGCAGGACGCACCCACACATGATTCATGCAACCGAAGGTTCGAGGTCCATGATTTGCACCCCTCCGTGCACGCGAGAGGGAGCTTCTATGCTACACATGTTGATAAGCTATTATCACACAATCACTTATATACCACATATAAGTGTTTTAATTTCTCTAGCCAATGTGGGATGCACAATTTCCCCTACACTATGGGCTCACTTTGAGACTCAATTTCCCATTCACCAATTAATCATTTTGTGAGTTTGAGTATACCATTTCGAAGCTCTCACGGAGGAGAATTCGAATATACTTTAATCTTCCATTTTCATGGAATTAATCATACCCAAATAATGCTCTCAAAATGTGTGTTCATCACAAAATTTTCAACAATCCCCCACATGAATGAAATTGACCTAAGAGACACGAGAGATGACTTTTGGTAAGTTTAAACGGTCGAAGCCTGCATAGGATAGGTAGGTGTTACCCTTTAAACTTTCCCTCGTAAAGTTATGCTTACTTTACTGGCTGATCAGTAGATATGATATCCTTGAATTGTTTTGCCGTTTATGTAAATGATAGCACACCTGGATAACGTGAATGCTTTGTTGAAGATTTCTTTGTTGAAGCTTGAATTGACTAGAGTTAATGCTTTCAATTATAAATGTATTAATAATCACTACAAGAAAAATAGGTTTAGCCGTGATCAAGTGATACTAGTCTTTTTAATTCGTCATGTGTTTATGACGCAATTTAAAACTAACATCAAAGTATCATGGTCCTTTAAAATATTTGATAATTGGATAACTTTTTTTTATTGACCGTGATTAAGTTATCACACGTTTATCAAACCATGATCAAGTTATTACGAATTTTATTAATCGTGATAAAGTTATCATGTGTTTTGTTTTTATGTGTAATCTAATTATCATACTATTTTGTTAGCGTGATAAAGAAAAATGTTTTTTTTTTTTTAAATTTTTTTAATTTCAGAATTACTCTAAAACTATAATTTTAAATTTTTAATCTCTCAAATTTATTAGTCATAACACTTTATGAACAAAAAAAATAACAAAGTACAAGCAATCATGTGCTCTCTTTTTGTAGGGAAATATTAAGATATAAAAAGTTAAGATGCTCTCTCTCTAAGGTAACCAAGTGGCAGATGCTCTCTCTAAGTACGTTTTGGGTGTTCCTTCTGATTTATAGTGGTCCTTCACTCCTTCGTTCTGTTCTCGGTTAGTTGGTAATGACTGTATGGGTAGAGAATCCTTCATGTTTTCCTAGTTTTGTTTTTCTTATTTGGCCTACGTGCCTTTGGGTTTTTCTGGGGCTGTGTCCTCTGTTTTTTTTTGTTTTTTTTTTTGTTTTTGTGTGTGTGTGTGTGTGTGTTTTTTTTTTTTTTTTTTTTTGGATTCTTTTGTTTCTTTTTTCCTTTATTTATATATTTATGGATACTGCCTAGGGGTTTTTCAGCATATGATCTCTTGTGATGCTTTTCCCCCTTATGTCAATCCAATTTCAGCAAAAATATATATATAAAAAGTTAAAATATAAATTTACGTTAATTGTTTTTATATTTAAACATATCATTATTATAATTGCGATGCTATTTAGTTTTTAATTGTTTAAATAAGTGATTAATTACTTTATTTGGTTTAATTGCACATTTATCAATGAATGATTAAGTGGGCACACAAATTAGTATCAGAGGTAAGTACACATCATATCTTTACTATGTATTTATACAATTTTTCTATTGTCAGTTCGAACTGACAAAAAATATATCAGTTCCTTGTATGTGGACCATTGGATTTAAATACTTTAACTTGGCTGCATGCGCTTGTCAAAATATCTTTTAAATCTAATGACTCACATGCAAGGAACTGATATATTTTATATCAGTTCGAACTGATAATAGAAAGACTGTATATTTATATTTATTTTAGAAGCTAACTTTCCCAACTTTCTAACCCTAGCCACCTGCCACTCTCACATCTCTTACCTTTTTTCTTGGTTTTTTTTTTTTTTTTTTTCAATATTCTCTCACTCACAATCTTCACTCTTCACAAATAAAAGAACTCTAGTCATGGTGAGTGTTTAACTTCAAATAAACTTGATACATGATTTGGATTATATATCTCTTATTGTTCCTATGTATTTATTTATTTTTATTGGTTAATTTGTTTATGTATGACTTTTTACGCTCTCCGGTAGCGAGTGACTTACTTCAACACATTTATATTGTTTTGAATATGAACGTTTATACAAAACAGAAGATCATGATCTCTCTCACCTCTATCTATGCAATCGGGCACCATTTCATCAAAGTTGTCTAAAAGAAAGTTTATGTCGATATTAAAAAGAGGTTAGTTAATTTTCGTTTCAATCTCCTTTTGTTAATTTTCATATTCTTTTATTGTTAAAATAAGTTTTTATTATGATTTGTTGTTATAGTATAGTTTTAGTTTGGGTTTTATTGAAAACTAACTTCTTTGGGAGGCTCAAGTTGACAACTAACCCCTTTTTGAAAAAATTACAAAACTAACTCTTTTTCCATACATAAGTATTACTTTACCCTTACTTACTAACTTCTTTCTCTCTACTCATTTTATTCCCATTCTTTTCCTCACTTTTTTCTCTCCCTACCACAACACCACCAGAACACATTCGACTCTCACTCTCTTTCTCCACTCCACATTTTTTTTCTTTCGTTCTCTCTTCCTTCATTTGTAAGCAACTCCAACTCAAAATTAAATAAGATTGTGTTGAAAGCTTCCATTATTCATCAACCACAAAGGTTCCTTTTATTGAAGTTTTGAGGTGAGTTTTTTTTTTTTTTTTTTTTTTTTTTGAACTTTTATACTTTATATTTATCTTCAATATCCAATTTAGATGAAGGTGTGTAATATTTTTGTGAAAATAGTTTACATTTTCATAATAAAGCATGGGTCTTGTTTGAATTTGATGTTGTTGTGATCAATTTAAAGTTTATACTTAAGTTTTAAGTTTATTTCTTGTTAAAATGTCTTATTTACTTAGATTTGTGTATTAGGGTTCTTTATTTTTGTGAAAATAGTTTACATAAATGTAATAGAACATGGGTCTTGGTTGAATTTGATGTTGTTGTGGTTGATTTTCTATTGTAGTATTGAATCTAGACAATTGAAACTATTTTTTTGAAAATGTGTCCAGCACTGTTTTCCCAACGGTGATAGGAATTCCTAACAGTATTATGGGAATTCCTAACGGCGTTGGGAAATCCCAACTCAGTTAGGACTTCCCAAAGCTGTTAAGAATTCCCATAACACTGCTAGGAATTCCCAACGCCATTAGGAATTTCCATAACATTGTTTGGAACTCACAACGGTGTTAGAAATTCCCAATACCGTTAGGAATTCCCATAAGACTGTTTGGAATTCCCAACCGTCGTTAGGAATTCCTAACGGTGTTTGGAATTTCATCAAACCTTTTGATCTGATTTTGCCACACAAAACTGCAGTAGAATAATGTTTTTGACCAAGGTCGAAATCTAAACGGGTACCAACCTTTAAAGTGAAGTACATGTTGACCGAGATCATCATCACCTGATTTACAATGAACGGTGAGATCTAGCTCCGATTCGATGTAAACATCATTGGTGATATTGATAGTCCATTTCGTAGGGAGTAGACCTGCTTCACATTTAGTTTTAAGTAGAACAAATTAAAAGAAATCAATACAAGGACAAGTCTGCAAGCACTCATCATGCTGGTGAAAATGTTACAATGAAGATTCGAACAATTAGAATATTGATATAAAATGAGAACTCTGAATTTGATTTGATTTTCATGATTACTTGTGATACATACATAGGTACCAATTTCTTTACATAAAGAGTAATGCTACATTGCTCAAATTTGGTGCCCATATAATGCGGTAACACTCTAATCCATTTATTTAAATTGTATTAGATATGTATGATTTAAATGAATGGATTAGAGTGTTGTCACGTCATTTGGGCATCAGATTTGGGCATCAATCTGTTTGGAATATTATAATTGTGATGAAGAGAATTAATGAAGATATTCTTGAAGATTTTGGATTTTAAATATATCCCTTAATTAATACATATTGTTTTATTTCTATTTATTAGATATTTAATTAGGTAGTTAATTATTGAGTAATGCAACATTGCCCAAATTTGGTGCCCAAATGATGTGGCGACACTTTAGTCCATTCATTTAAATCATGCAAATCTAATAAGATTTAAATGAATGGTCTAAAGTGTTGCTACATCATTTGGGCACCAGATTTGGGCACTGTAGCATTACTCATAATTATTTTATGAATTGATTTTATTAAATCAAATCTAATTTACTTACAATAATGCTACTTTGCTCAAATTTGGTGCCTAAATGATGTAGCATCATTTTAATCCATTAATTTAAATTATATTAGATTTACATGATTTAAATGAATGGACTACTGTGTTGCCACATCATTTGGGCACAAGATTTGGGCTATGTAGCATTATTTATTTACTTATTAGATAGGTTTATTTATTTTTTTATTAAGTCAAATTTAATTTCCTTATTAGATATGTTTATTTTGAAGTATAAATAAGAGCTACTGTAGCCTTTAGAGGAAGTTAGTTGATTATCGAATTAAAATCAGATAATTTTCTTTATTATTATTATTTTGAACAATTTATTTTATTGAGAACAAGCCAGAAAGACAAACAAATTTGTAGGTATGTGATTGCCTAAAGAACTTTAATTCTTTCATTATTCTTAGAAATTCTAAGTTTAATTGAATCTAGTTACAACAAATCAAGTTTTCATATATCTATTTTTTTTTTTTTTTTTTTTGAAAAACAAGGTACTTATATTGAATTTTTAATATATATATATATATATATGGGTCATTCTTCGGTGCAACATTACACGATACAACAGTATGTGATCACATATGATTGCATTTGATCACAAATATATATAATGTTATCGCATATGAATTGGATGTGATCACACAATTAAATTATTGCGATTGCATGTTAGAACATGCAATCACATATTAGTTAATGTGATTGTACCAAAGAATACATGATCACAGTTATAATTGTTTATGTTGCACCATGTAATGTTCCATGAAGGACATCCCATATATATTATTGTTAGTAAAAACAAAAATATTCATAATTTAAAAAAATATTTTTTTAATATATATATATATTTTTTAACTATTAATCAAAGAATGATAGAGAAAGAATGGAGATATGATTTTTTTTTTTAATTTTTTTTTTTGTTAAATGGAGTGAGATTAATTAGGAGAGAGTATTTAATATGGTAAATTGGTAATAAAAGATTTAGGAGAAAGAGTTTAATACATAATATGTAATATAATGATTTAGGAGATAAAATTTCCGTTTTTAATAATTTAAGTACTTTGGAGTGTTTTTAGAATTTTTTTGCCTTGTTTAGTAATTTTAATTCATGTTAAAATTTTTATTAATAAAAAAAAATTGGAGTGTAAATAGATAATTTGTGGATTGTAAGGAGAAACTCTCATTTCAAAAAAAAAAAAAAAAAAAAAAAGTTATCACATATTTTTTGTGAAATTGAAAAAAATAAACAAATAAAATTCATAATATTAGACATAACCCAGCAACATTCTGAGAAGTTTATTACAACAAAAATAAAATGCATATTAGTAAATTAATAGTAATTCTTTGCTACAATTATTTATTTCCACTGCAAGCACTCTATATTATTATTTTTATAGTTCCAAAAACACGGACCATATTCTCTTATAAACCATTTGCAATAACGACATGATTTACGATCCCTCTTATCTACATAGATATCAATCCTTTTGATTTGATTTTGCCATGCAAAACTGCAGTGGAATAATGTGTTTGACTAAGGTCGAAATCTAGACGAGTACCAACCTTTAAAGGGAAGTACGTGTTCACCGAGATCATCATCACATGATTTACAATGAACGGTGAGATCTAGCTTCGATTGGACGTAAACATCATTGGTGATATTGATAGTCCGTTTCGCAGGGAGTAGACCTGCTTCACATATTGTTTGAAGTAGAACAAAAGAAATCAATACAAGGACAAGTCTGCAAGCACTCATCATGCTGGTGAAAATGTTACAATGAAGATCTGAACAATTAGAATATTAATATAAAATGAGAACTCTGATTTTGATTTGATTTTCCTGATTACTTGTGATACATGTATAGGTACCAATTTCTTTACATAAAATTTGTTTGAAAAATTATAATTGTGATGCAAGAGACATTAATGAAGATTTTGGATTTTAAACCAAAATATTCTTAAGTTTTTGTTTTTGTTTGTTTGTTTTTGTTTTTTTTAATATATATATACTATTAATCACAGATTGATCGAGAAAGCATGGTGATAGGATTTTATTTATTTATTTAAATGGAGAGGGATTAATTAGGAGAGAGTGTTTAATATGGTTAATTGGTAATAACAAATTTAGGAGAGAGAGCTTAATAAGTAATATGTAATATAATGATTTAGGAGAGAAAATTTCTTTTTTTAAAAAATTTAAATAGTTTGGAGTGTTTTTAGAAATTTCTTGCCTTGTTTAGTAATTTTAATTCATGTTAAAATTGTCAATAATAATAAAAAATTAAATTGGAGTGTAAATAGATAATTGTGGATTTTAAGGAGAAGCTTTCGTTTCAAAAAAAAAAAAAAAAATGTTATCACTTATTTTCTGTGAAATTTTTAAAAATAAACAAATAAAATTTATAATATTAGACATATCCCAGCAACATTCTGAGAAGTTTATTACAACAAAAATAAAATGCATATCAGTAAATTAATAGTAATTCTTTGCTACAATTATTTATTTCCACTGCAAGCACTCTATATTATCATTTTTATAGTTCCAAAAACACGGACCATATTCTCTTATAAACTATCTACAATAACGACATGATTTACGATCCCTCTTATCTACGTAGATATCAAACCTTTTGATATGATTTTGCCACACAAAAATGCAGTAGAATAATGTTTTTGACCAAGGTCGAAATCTAAACGAGTACCAACCTTTAAAGGGAAGTACATGTTGACCGAGATCATCATCACCTGATTTACAATGAACAATGAGATCTAGCTCCGATTCGATGTAAACGTCATTGGTGATATTGATAGTTCGTTTTGTAGGGAGTAGACCTGCTTCACATTTAGTTTTAAGTAGAACAAATTAAAAGAAATCAATACAAGGACAAGTCTGCAAGCACTCATCATGCTGGTGAAAATGTTACAATGAAGATCCGAACAATTAGAATATTGATATAAAATGAGAACTCTGAATTTGATTTAATTTTCATGATTACTTGTGATACATACATAGGTACCAATTCCTTTACATAAAGAGTAATGCTATATTGCCCAAATTTGGTGCCCAAATAACGCGCAACACTCTAATCCATTTATTTAAATTGTATTAGATATGTATGATTTAAATGAATGGATTAGAGTGTTGCCACGTCATTTGGGCACTAGATTTGGGCATCAATCTGTTTGGAATATTATAATTGTGATGAAGAGAATTAATGAAGATATTCTTGAAGATTTTGGATTTTAAATATATTCCTTAATTAATACATATTATTTTATTTCTGTTTATTAGATATTTAATTAGGTAGTTAATTATTGAGTAATGCTACATTGTCCAAATTTGATGCCCAAATGATGTGGCGACACTTTAGTCCATTCATTTAAATCATACAAATCTAATACAATTTAAATGAATGGTCTAAAGTGTTGCCACATCATTTGGGCACCAGATTTGGGCACTATAGCATTACTCATAATTATTTTATGAATTGATTTTATTAAATCAAATCTAATTTACTTACAATAATATTACTTTGCACAAATTTGGTGCCTAAATGATGTGGCATCATTTTAATCCATTAATTTAAATTTTATTAGATTTGCATGATTTAAATGAATGGACTACTGTGTTGCCATATCATTTGGGCACAAGATTTGGGCTATGTAACATTACTTGTTTCCTTATTAGATAGGTTTCATTTTTTTTTTATTAAGTCAAATTTAATTTCCTTATTAGATATGTTTATTTTGAAGTATAAATAAGAGCTATTGTAGCCTTTAGAGGAAGTTAGTTGATTATCGAATTAAAATCAGATAATTTTCTTTATTATTATTATTTTAAACAATTTATTTTATTGAGAACAAGCCAGAAAGACAAACAGATTTGTATGTATGTGATGCCTAAAGAACTTTAATTCTTTCATTATTTTTAGAAATTATGAGTTTAATTGAATCTAGTTACAACAAATCAAGTTTTCATATATCTATTTTTTTTTTGAAAAACAAGGTACTTATGTGATCACATATGATTGCATGTGATCACAAATATATATAATGTTATCGCATATGAATTGGATGTGATCACATAATTAAATTATTGCGATTGCATGTTAGAACATGCAATCACATATTAGTTAATGTGATTGTACCAAAGAAGACATGATCACAGTTATAATTGTTTATGTTGCACCATGTAATGTTCCACGAAGGACATCCCATATATATTATTGTTAGTAAAAACAAAAATATTCATAATTTTTTTTAAAATTTTTATTTTAAAATTTTTTTTAACTATTAATCAAAGAATGATAGAGAAAGCATGGAGATATGATTTATTTTTATTTTTTATTTTTTTATATGGAGAGAGATTAATTAGGAGAGAGTATTTAATATGGTAAATTGGTAATAAAAGATTTAGGAGAAATAGTTTAATACATAATATGTAATATAATGATTTAGGAGATAAAATTTCCATTTTTAATAATTTAAATACTTTGGAGTGTTTTTAGAATTTTTTTTGCCTTGTTTAGTAATTTTAATTCATGTTAAAATTTTCATTAATAAAAAAAAATTAGAGTGTAAATAGATAATTTGTGGATTGTAAGGAGAAACTCTCATTTCAAAAAAAAAAAGAAAAAGTTATCACATATTTTTTGTGAAATTGAAAAAAATAAACAAATAAAATTCATAATATTAGACATATCCCAGCAACATTATGAGAAGTTTATTACAACAAAAATAAAATGCATATTAGTAAATTAATAGTAATTCTTTGCTACAATTATTTATTTCCACTGCAAGCACTCTATATTATTATTTTTATAGTTCCAAAAACATGGACCATATTCTCTTATAAACCATTTGCAATAACGACATGATTTACGATCCCTCTTATCTACGTAGATATCAAACCTTTTGATTTGATTTTGCCACGCAAAACTACAGTGGAATAATGTGTTTGACTAAGGTCGAAATCTAGATGAGTACCAACCTTTAAAGGGAAGTACGTGTTCACCGAGATCATCATCACATGATTTACAATGAACGGTGAGATCTAGCTCTGATTGGACGTAAACGTCATTGGTGATATTGATAGTTCGTTTTGCAGGGAGTAGACCTGCTTCACATATTGTTTGAAGTAGAACAAAGAAATCAATACAAGGACAATTCTGTAAGCACTCATCATGCTGGTGAAAATGTTACAATGAAGATCTGAACAATTAGAATATTAATATAAAATGAGAACTCTGATTTTGATTTGATTTTCCTGATTACTTGTGATACATGTATAGGTACCAATTTCTTTACATAAAATCTGTTTGAAATATTATAATTGTGATGCAAGAGACATTAATGAAGATATTCTTGAAGATTTTGGATTTAAACCAAATATTCATAAGTTTTTGTTTTTGTTTGTTTGTTTGTTTGTTTGTTTTTTTTAGTGTATATATATATATATATATATATATATATACTATTAATCACAGATTGATCGAGAAAGCATGGTGATAGGATTTTTATTTATTTATTTAAATGGAGAGGGATTAATTAGGAGAGAGTGTTTAATATGGCCAATTGGTAATAACAGATTTAGGAGAGAGAGTTTAATAAGTAATAAGTAATATAATGATTTAGGAGAGAAAGTTTCTTTTTAAAAAAAATTTAAATAGTTTGGAGTGTTTTTAGAAATTTTTTGCCTTGTTTAGTAATTTTAATTCATGTTAAAATTGTCAATAATAATAAAAAATTAAATTGGAGTGTAAATAGATAATTTGTGGATCGTAAGGAGAAGCTCTCATTTCAAAAAAAAAAAAAGAAAAGAAAAAAGTTATCACTTATTTTCAGTGAAATTTAAAAAAAATAAAAAAATAAAATTCATAATATTAGACATATCCCAACAACATTTTGAGAAGTTTATTACAACAAAAATAAAATGCATAGCTAATCTTAATTTTATGGATACCATTATTCATCCTACAGCGTTTGAGCAACGCATGAAAGAATGCAGAATTTCTATCACCATCTACAAGCCACTTAACCCGAGACTTCTCTTTATGTAAGGATGTAGGGTCACGCAGCAGAAAGATTTAAGAATGATAGGTTTCAAAAAATTTATCGTCTTATTGGGACTTTTTGTATACACGAATACGAGGAAGAGATTTGTTTTCATACCTTTGAAGAACACTCCTTCGTTTTATTTTCGATCCTTCACCACTAAGCCTTATGATTTATGTCCTGCAAACTAGCAACTGTGTGTGTGGGCACATCACAAATTCTGGGAGTAGTTGAATGGAGGCCTGATAGAACCAGAAGACAACCCCTAGTCTCCTCTTTAGAATTTTGTCAAGCTAGGTGGAAGAGAAACATTTTCCTTCCTCTCACTAGGTGGCCGCACCTCTTTTGTGTCTCTCTAGGGTTTCGATTGTTTATTTTTCCTGATAAGTATATCTTATATACTAGGATCCCAAGGTTTAGTAATCCAAGTTAAAATAGGATTATAAATCCTTTTTTATTTCGGTCATGACTAGGGTTTGAACATTTGACTTATTTAGAGTAAATAACATAATCACTTATTACTTTATTCTTTTGCTCTTGTCAAGGTTCAAACTTGAAATCTCCATATAACAATTAATAATTCTTAATATGTCAATTGAATAATCATGTTATTTAATAATATTTAATTCATCAATTAAATAGTATTAATTAAATAATCACATCATTTATTTAATTCTCAAAAGATATTTATGTTACATTCGTAACACAATTAATTGGACCATCTAATTCTCCATGAGCCTTGTTACTATCAATCGTAAAGGGTTAGCAAGGGGACCTAATGAACCTACAATTTTGAGCTCCAATAATACTTAGAAAAATTAATTAAACTCTTTAATTAACATTTCACAATTATTAACCTCAAAGTTATTCCACAAAAAACACAAGGTTGTACTCTTATAACTGTAGATGTTTTACACAACCAAATTATTAGTGTCCATCGATATGCTATGATCCTCCATAAGTAGTTCATAATTAGAGCTAGGTCATAAAGTCCGTTATACCTCTCTAATTATATTTTTTTGTTAACCAAAAATTGACACTGGGGTGATTTTTTTCCAATTAACAATTCCAGAGGACCAAGAACGGGGTAGATCTTGGTCGGAGAGGTATCAGGTAGTTCGATATTTTTAGCTTCCTAGAGATTCAATAAGAGTGGTGGATGATAATAGTTAGAAAAAAGGTTCAAGAAAATAGTAGAATGAATATGCCACTCATTTTATTGATAACAAATACATGGTGGGGTTACAATGAATCTTTATCATAGCTATGGTTATGTGATAAAAGCAAACTTAATGGGCCATGGCGAATGAGCTCTCGTGCATGTTGATAATTGGAAAAGTATGAAGTAGGGTTCGGCCCCCTTTTATGTGTGCTCATACGATGAATATATAGGTCTCCTTTCTTGCCATGTACTCCTAGAACTTCGGTCTAGGGTTTTAGCGATTCATGAGACCTTCCTTGGCAATGGACGAATTTGTCGGGGGATTCGATCCCTAAAATCAAGCAATCATCTCTTTGATAGATTGAGTGGGAGTTGACTCCCATTTCAAATATGACTCTGTGTGGCGGGAATGAATACAATACTTTATCTCGAGTGATGGCGTTTAATCATTGTCATTCTGTTTGGTATGTTACTCGGTGTATCTGCTCTTGCTTCTGGCGAGGTCGGGGTGTTAGGATTCTTGCATTGATATCTAGACGTTTATTAACTTGGTGCTTACTGCCGACTCTTAGCGGATCGGGGTACTCAAGTACCTTGCCTTTTTCCTTGCTTTATTGAATTTTTGAACGTACGTATCGGGATACCGAGGTATCTGGGTACCGGGATACCGGGGTACCAAGATGCTGAAGTGGAGTCCTTAGAGCCTTGTTTTCCGGGCTTCCTGGTACCTTCTGAGTTCTAGAAGCCTTAGACCTGATTGAGGTGAGCGGAGGTTTGTACTTGGCCATTTTCGATAGAATGGCGGGGTATCAGGATACTTCTTCCATGGTACCTTTTCACCCCGGCTTTCCTTCAAGGATTGGTGGAAAATTCTTCTTTGACCCCTGCCATTTTTGGTGGTTAACAGAAGTTCCCCCTGACTTGAACACCAGTACCTTGCTGGGGTTGGAGTCAGGATTTCTAGTCTGTTTGAAGGATTTTCTATCCTGTCTACTTGTCTAGCCGCGTTTGGTTGGCTTCCATTGCTAAGGAGGAAATCCTCCTCGTATACGGCGGTATTGAATGGCAATCCACGTGTCAACCAATAATTGCTCTGCGGATTTAAAAAAGAGCCGTTTTTGGCATGACATTTTCAAAAACCGCCTCGAACACGTCCTCAGCCATTACTCTAGGTTTCCTTTCCCATTTCGATAACCGCCTGAATTTCCAGCTATAAATATATCACTCCTTCCCTCACTTGCTCATGTCCACTGGTGCTTTCTGAAACCTAGAATCGATCTTTCTTTTTGCTTGAGTCTTTTTTCCCTTTTATTTCTATTATAACAACATCCCCTTCCAAACTTCCTGCCCCCACCCAAGGCCTTCCTTCAACCTCTTCAAACCCTCTAGCTACTTCCCCAAACCCCCGTTCAACCTCTGCCAATCCTCCCGACATCCTCAACGGACTTTTGGACCTACAGCGGGTGAATTCGGAGGAGAGTTCCCCGTCGATCAGGGGAAAGAAGCGCGGTCGAGGTGAATGTGACACTGCCAGAGGTGGTATCTCGTCTCAATGCCGTCGTTCTGGTAGGAATCCCCGAATCGGGTCGGGTTTCCACAATAAAGGCCGATGACCCGGTCCAGATAGTAGATGAAGAGGATGCAACCAATGTTGACGGTGAGGAGGAGGAGGATGAGTGTGATATTCTAGCTGTCGACTCTATCGGAGTTCTTATTGAGCCCCTGCCCTTTTTTCAAGATGGCAAGATCATCCTGGATTCGGTCTGCACAGTTGATACCTTGGCTCGTTTAAGGAGGGTTTACAGAATCCCGGATACCATTAGTCTCTCCCTTCCACATCAAGGGTATGAGGTGTACACCCCTCCCCCGGGTCGCCTACTAATTCATGTTTCTGCATTTGAATGCGGGGTTCGGCTTCCCCTTCACCCTTCTCTTCGTAGAATACTTGTCGCCTTGGAGCTGGCCCCCCTTCTAACTTTAGGTATAATAAATATGTTTTATATTGTAGTTGCTGATAATTGCTATTTAATTTTGTGAAATTAAAAGACAATGTTGACTAAGTATTTTATGTTCTATTATTTTTTTTCCTATTAATTTTACATGTTTATTTGTAGGTGGCTGGATGGCATGGGACGTTGGTTATGCAGTATTCAAAGGTTACAGACCAGGTGTTTATAAGTCATAGAATGAGTGCGAAGCACAAATCAACAGATTTAATGGAAATTTCGTGAAGTCCTACAACTCCCTATCAAGTGTAATGATTATTGTTGTGTAATGCAAGTTGACAGGACCTACCACGACTCCTATCTTAAATACGAGAGAATCTTGTGAAATACTTATCTTTCCGTCTGAAATTTGAATATTTTTTTTTTTATAAAAGAAAACATTTAGATAAAATCATATAAATTTTAAGGTGGCTTTTCAAAACTTTTCCACCTTTTCAAAACTTTTCAGAAATTCTTATATTTTTATTTCTCTGGTGGGCTTGAGTTTGAGATTTACAACCCAAACGCTTACGTACCCTATACTCAATAAGGATCAAAGCCCTCGTAGTTCATTGAATATCTTCTATACCTCTCTGAAAACAATATTTTCCTGAAAAACATTCTGATTTGCTGTTCTGTAAAACAAGCTGAGATTAAAGATCTTTTCTTTTCTTTAAAACACATTTTTCTGTTAATACTATATAATATATATAATAAAAACATTTTTTGAGTTTATAAAATATAAATATCTGATTTAAGGGGGTCTGATAATCTGAAAGCTTTTATGAAAATCTGAAATCTTTTCTCTACTGATCATAATCAGTAACATACATATATTTCTGAAAACTCTAATCAAACTAGTACCTAGAGGAATATCTCATGTATGTGGCAAAGCATCTCAATGCACACGCAGAGCGGGGGGGGGGGGGGGGGGGGGGGGGGGGGGGGGGGGGGGGGGGGGTGGGGGGTGGGTGGGGGAACATCTCACATACACGGTGATATCTGATCATCCGTGCAGATCAATTATCTCACATATACGTTGATATCTAATCAGACGTGCGGAGTAATCTCATATAATCTCACATACATGTCGATATCTGGTCGAACGTGCAGAGTAATCTCACATACACGTGCAGAGCAGGACCAAAGGCTAATAATCTGAATATAATACTACGTGAACAACCTTTGAAAACTCTTTTAGTTTTCTAAACATACTTATATAAATCTTTATAAATACTTTTATGAAAACATGAATGAATATTCTTTCCTTTTCTTTTCTGAAAATCTCATAAAACACTTAAATCTGAAAATCTAGAAAACTTTCTGAAAAGCTGGATATCTATTTGGATTTCTAAAAATCTGGATATCTGAAAATCTGTAAATCTGACAATCTAGAAATCTGTCTGAAAATCTGGAAATCTATCTGGGAATCTAAAAATCTAACTAAGAATCTTTCTGAACATACGTGAATTATTATTCTTTCTAAATCTTAATTCTTAATCTATTTTCTGGATTCTGGAAATCTACATATTTTTTAAAACATCTCAAATCATCTAGAAATATGTTTTCTAAATAAATGAATAAATCATTTATTTCTAATAATCTCTAAATAATTTAATCTAACACATAATTCTAAAATAAATAACTTTTAATGAAAAGTATCCACTTACAGAACTCATGTGCTCAAATCCGTTTTGGGATTGGATTCCTTCTGGATTCATCTATTTCTGGATTCACCAAGCATCTCTCCTATTGCATCTATTTTCTTTTAAAATCTCATATTCTCTCTCTCACTCTCTCTCTAACGCACATATTCTTTTCTTTCTTTCTTTTCTTCCAAATCTCGCCTCTCTGTTCTCTTTTCCTCTTTTTTGGGTCGAATGATCCTTTTTCTGGTCTCCCTCCTCTTCCTTCTAATATAATACCCCATTTTTTTATAATATTTTTTAACACCTCTCAGCCCACATCTTGCCATGACGCCACCTATCCCCCAAATTGGCCACCTTATTGCCACCATATAAAGAAATGCTGCCAGGAGCTGCTCACCACTTATTAAATTATTATTATTATAAATAAAGCCACACACAAAACGTGCACTTCCAAACTTGCCACTTCTCTTCATCAATCATATACTGCCACGTGGCAACACTATTCAATTCACAATTTTTAAAAATATTTTTTTTAATCGAATATGCTTTCAAAATAACTGTGACTTACGCGTGGGCTTATCTAACTGACTCTTGGGTCATGTGTCTGGCTCAGGTATTCCCCCAACAACGGAAACAATCAGATGACAACTGATCCATTCTTCTTCATGGAGAATTCTTTACCACTTAATTCATGAATTCTCTACTCTTATCTTTTTATAGTTGCTTGTATAAGCTTAAAATTTCAATCATTGACACTGATTCTGGACTTTTTTGTTAGCAGTATTAACCTTTTTTTTATTTTTTATTTTTTATTTTATATATTTTTTTAAGAAGTTAGCAGTATTAATTTAACAGCTCTGATTAGCACAAATTAACAATTTTCATAAGGCATGAAATGTAAATCAGTTTATTTCTAGTAGTTTCCCAAAGCATGTTGTGCGGAAGAGGGATAGTTGTGCCTCCGTCAAGTTTTCCTTAATCAACTTTATAGCAGCCGTTGACGAAGTGCTGTTTATCTTCGCTGGGAAATGTTCTGCAACCTTTAGTAACAAATCAACCTCTTCTCCCATTTAATTATCCTAAAATATAACATAAGACCATAAAAAATTTATATCAGTACACATGTTTAACCGAATAAATAATTTAAGGTGATAATTGTTACTGTAGTTGGGAATTCCAAACGCAGTTGAATTCCGAACTGTTGCTGGGAATTCCTAACTGCTGTTGAGAATTTCTAACTGCTGTTGAGAATTCCGAATGCAGTTAGGAAATCCCAACAGTTGTTAGGAATTCCCAATTGCTATTTGGAATTCCCAACTGCTCTTGAGAATTCCTAACAGCTGTTGGGATTTCTCAACAGTTGTTGGGAATTCCTAATAGTAGTTTGGAATTCTCAATGACTGTAGGGAATTCCCAACGGTAGTTCGGAATTCCCAATAGCAGTTCGGAATTCCCAATAACAGTTGGAAATTCTCAACTGCTGTTAGGAATTCTCAACTGCTGTTGCGATTTCCCAATGCAGTTAGGAAACCAAAATACTGTTGAGAATACCAAACCTAAGAGTTCACAACCATTACATGATCCAATCCAAACATTCAAACATCACTAAGGGTCAGTTTGGTATTGCTGCAACTTTTATAATAAGGTTTGGTATTGCTGCAACTTTTATAATAATCACTGTTAGTTGTGCTGAACAAATAATCAGCTGTGAAGTTAATCAGTAGATGTTTGGTTAATTATACTTTTCAAAAACTACTGTATAACTCAAAAGCAGTATACCTATGTTTGGTAATTTTATTTTAGAAGTGCTAAAATTAATTACAATGAGTAAAATAGACAAGATTTTAGACTCTTATTTTATTTTTTTCATTAATTATATGTATTAAATCAATATTTGAGTAGAATATTTAAATTAGAAAAAAAAATCCATAAGAATAATAAAAATATTTTTAAAAGGTTTTATAAATCAAATCAATATTTAATTAGAATCTTTAATTTTAAGATGAATAAGGTATATAAATGATTTTAATTTGATTTCATAAGGATAATAATGATATTTTAAAAGATTCATTAAATGATGAAATAGATTATTTCATAATCACTTAAAAAAAGTAACCCCCCATATACTTCTCAAAATCCCTGTCAAAACTTGCCAGATTATGAATTAATCACTTTTGGAAGTTTTACCAAACATTATTTTATGTCAAAATTATAAAATAAGCTGATTTTAACTTCTGAAAAGCAATACCAAACTGGCCCTAAACCCAGCAATATAGGAACTCAACCATAACAATGAGATGGCAAAAAACATTAACCAGTATACTTGTTATAATTTCATTTCATTTACAGGAACTCTAAACCCAGCAATATAGCAAATCAAACATTACTATGCCAAAATTAAACCAAAAGATGCAGATACCAACCTGACAGTAGAATACAGGCTGGAAATTGGACACTACGGCTATGCCAACTTGACAGTAGTTTTGAAGAACTTGATCAATAAACTAAATCAAGTGTTTACAATATTCCAAACTAAAATTAATACAATACTGATACAAATAATCAAAAGGAGCCATAATACAAAAATCAAAACTAAACCAAATTCAGCTTCAGTAACTCAATGTGGAGGAGAATCAACGCAAAAAATCAATGGAAAAAAATCAGCAAACAATTGAACGTAACAAATCAACGCAAACGCAGAATGCAAAAAAGTCAGCTTCCTGACATCCCCAACGCAAAAAAAATAAATAATAATAATTAGGGATTCAAAACGAATAACTGAAAAGGGCAAATTCAACACAAATATCACAACACATTGAACATGCAGGTTGGTCTAATCACCCTATAAACTATTCATAAGATTTTATTCTTTGTGTACAGAAAATATCTTATTTAAACTAATTGAAAACAGTAACATTTCCATGATATATAAGTGTGGAAATAGAATTAAATTAAGCTGCTTAAATTAGATAACACAATAACATTTCCATGATATATAAGTTGCCTATATCTATATTGTACACCCTCCTCCAAACTCACCCAAAAATTGAAATCAAATTCCAGTTCCAACGACCCCACACCACACCCTCCTCTGATTTCAAACTCTAGTATGCTCTCACTCAAGTCTCAACTCTACTTTGTATTCATAAATCATAATCATTCATTGCCAATTCCGTTGTTTTGTTTTGTTACTTTATAATTTTATCATCACCATTAATCTTCTCCTCACCATCTTCATGTCAAATGTTAGCCCTCCCTCTCACCCACTCCCGTTCCAAAACCCAATTACCCTCCACCCACCACCCCTCAAATCCGCCACCACAACAAGTCTCTCTGCCCCTCTCCCCAGGTAGCGATTACACTATCTCTTTCACTCTCTTTAATTGAATTTAGGGATTTTTCAAAAAAAAAAAAAAAAAAAAAAGAATTAGAGATTTTTCAAACTATAAAATTTGAAGCAGAAAGCTTCAAAAAATGAGCCACATGAGCCAAATGGAGTTGAAGAACTATTCATAGAATTTTAAAGATCACAAAACAACACCAGAAAACAAAAATAAAAAATCCATGAACCATTCACCTAATTTTTCTTCAACTTTCCCAGAAGCCAAATGGAGTTGCCGTCGTCTTCAAGCTTCCGTCGCACCGTCGTCTTCCAATTTCGTTGTCCTTTAGAGAAATTGTGCTTGTTTAGGGATTTTGGAAAGAAGAGTGGGCTTTTGCTTGTGAGAAGACAATTTGGTCGTTTACTGGGATTTAAAGAGTTATGACACGATTGTAATTTTAAAATTTTACAAGGGCAATATTGTCTTTCAACAAGCCCAAATGAGTTAGTTTTGCAACTTTTTCACAAAGGGTTAATTGTCAACTTGAGCCTCCAAGAGATTAGTCTCAATAAAACCCTTATGGTTTTAGGTTTTTTTTTTTTTTTTTCCCAATTTTATTGTTCGTCAAACTTACTCTTATCGTTTTTTATACTATGCAGCTGTATGTTCAAAAGGAAGCCTCAAGGAAGATGAACAAAGATTTTTTTTCTTTATGATGTATATGAACGAAGAAAATTTAAACATAGCTTTGTGTATAATAGTTTGTCTTTTAGAATTGATTTTACTAATAAATGTTTGTATATTTTGATGATAGATGTTTGTAACATTTTATTTTAATTTCTTCAATGAATTTTAATCTTGAATAGATTTTTTTTTTTTTTTTTTAAAGTATGAATAGAGATCTTTAATATTTATTATATATATATGGAAAATATTATAATATTAAAAATAAATTAACAAACAAATAAAGCCTTATATCTTAACAATATCATCTTCAAGATATATATATATATATATATATATATATATATATATGGAAAACAATATAATGTTAAAATAAATTAACAAAAATGTAAAGTAGAATCTCTTGATAATATTGTCAAGAGATTCTGCATATAATTTTTTTTTAATAAAAAGAACTTCGTGACGGTTTTTAGCCATCATCAATTAATCACAATGTTTAAAAACCGTTAAAAATTGATGAGTTTTTTAAAAACCGTGATAAAAATTCATGACGGTTTTTAAAAGCTACAATAAAAAGTAAAACTGTGATAAACTTTTTATTACAGTGGCTTTAACAATGCTTATAAAACCGTCATCAAAACGCTTTCATGATGGTTAAAATCCATCATAAATGACATTTTTTTCTTGTAGTGAATACTTGTGTTAGATGCCATGCACGAAAAAGTTGAAGAGATATTTACAGTGGAAGCTGATAGGTCGACTAATTCAATCGGATTTCCAATTCAAAATGGAAATTGGAAAGGAATGAAAAGCTTCATGTGAGACCAGACTTGACTATACTAATTAAATGACTTGGGGAAACAAATGACTTAGTGTTTGGTAAAGCTTTTAGGGTTCAGTTCCTATATATAGTTGCTGGATCAAATTCTAGCATTTAGATTCCATTAACAGTACAGTTCTATATCGTAGATAAACCCAAACTCTTAAAGCAGAGCTTTTGATAAAAAGTGTAGTATGTTGGTTGGTATTCAGTTATAAAAACACTTTTAAGTTTTTCTTGATACTTTCTTTTCTTTTTGGTGTGGCTTGCGTGCTTCTTTTTATTTGGGGTGTTTTGCCCCTAGTTCTTTGTAGGGATGGCAATTTAATCTGAACCCGTGGGACCCGACCGAACTCAACCCACTTAAAAAGGGTTTGGATTGGGATAATTGTACCCGTGGGCGGGTTTGAGTTTGAAAATTATACCCGTCACGGGTTCGGGTTCAGGTATGGATTTGGGAAAAAACCCATACCCGAACCCGCAAACCCGTTATTATGTGTGTGTGTGTGTGTGTAATTTTAATATCATGTTCTTATTTATTTGTGTTTGTGTGTAATTTTAATATTTTGAACTTATGGATGATGGACTTATGTTTGTTAAGAAGAAGAATGATCATCAGTATGCAACATTAGAGCCAAACAAAGAAAAGAATTAGAGCAACAATCATAACAGAATAGGCTGAGTCAGCAGTGCCTAGTCAGCACATTCTGTTATGATCAGCTTAAATGCTATTGGCGCCAAAAGTGTTTTCCAGAAAAGTTTGTTACAACTAATTTACATCAGATGGCTAGGATTGAATCTGGGAATCTTAGTTCCTGATGATCAGGGTATTGGATAAGGTTGAGCAACTATAAATAGAGTGCTCTCTGTAAACTCTAGAGACAGAAAAAATGAAATAAAATTTCCTTCAATAAACGTTGTTCTTCATTTTTATGAACTTTCTCTGTTAATTTTTCATGGTATCAGAGCTTCAAAGTTCCACGGTTATGGAATCGTCTTCTTCCTCTAAAGATAAATCTTCTTCTTCCTCTAAAAGTCAATCTTCTTCTTTGCCGAGAAGCTCTTCTGGTCTCACGAAGAAACAACGTGAGGCTCGATCAAATCTCATCTCTAAGAATCTAAATTTCAATCTGCCAATAAAGTTGGATCAAAACAACTTTATCTTTTGGAAGGCACAGATCCTGCCGGTCGTTCGTACGTTTGACATAGAAGATTTCCTTTTCGGAACTGCAAGGAGTCCGCAGAAGTTTGTTGACGATCGTGACAAAGAGACAGGTGAAGTTGTTCAAATCATTAATGACGATTTTCTTACCTGGAAAAAGATTGATCAATTGTTATTTAGCTGGATAATCTCTACTTTGAGTGAGTCAATTCTAGGACAAGTAACACACTGCACAACTGCTGGTGAAATATGGAAATGCATTGGTAATCTATTTTCTCAGCAATCTATGGCTAGAATCATGCATCTAAGGAATTAGCTACAGTCATTGAAAAAAGGAGCACTTAATATCAACGAATATGTGGTCAAAATGAAAGGTATAGCAGATTCATTGATAGTAGCTAGACAAGTTGTAAGTGATCAAGATCTGGTGTCATTCATACTAGGAGGTCTAGGACAGGAATATGATCCAGTGGTGGTAACCATTACTACCAAAAGAGGTGATGTTACCGTTTAAGAAGCTCAATTTCTCTTGATGAGTTTTAAAGCCAGACTAGAGCAATTTGCTTCGGCTGGTCACATGTCTATAGCCTCGGCAAACATGCATATGACAACTCAAAGGGGAGGTCAGTTTAGAGGAAGAGCCAGAGGCAGAGGTGGAAGGTCTAGCACAAACTCTAGGCCTATATGTCAGGTGTGTGGGAAACTTGGCCACACAGCAAATGTCTGCTATCATAGGTTTGACCAAACCTACAATGGCACTGTTTCCAAGACAACCTCCTCTCCACAAGGCAACGTGGTCCACCAGGCTGAATGCTCTCAGGTTTTTGACAACTCCTATCAAGTGAATAACAACACATTGAGTGCTGCAGCAGCTAATGCAAATCCAGTAGCTGATCCCAACTGGTATATTGATAGTGGTGCTACCAACCATATCACAACCGACTTCAACAATCTCTCATTAAGCAAGGAATATCGAGGTAATAAAAAGTTGGCAGTTGGTAATGGCCACACTCTACCTATAACTCATGTTGGTCAATTACATTTCTCTTCAAATATTAGACCTGGTTATAACATTTATTTAAAGGATGTCTTATTTGTGCCTGGAATCACTAAAAATCTTTTGAGTGTTTCCCAACTCATACAAGATAATGATATGGTAGTGGAAATTAACTCTAAAGGTTGTTTTGTAAAGGACAAGATCACGAAGGCAATACTACTTCAAGGAGTGCTTAAGGATGGTTTATACAAACTGATCTTCTCAAGTGTTGAAGCAAGCTGTTGTTCAAGAAATTTCTCTGCAAATATCAGACCTCAGCTTTCACAAAATAATACTGAGTCTGTTCCTATAGAGTCTATGTTTAGTGTTGTGCAAAATAAAACTGCAGTAGATTGTGTTACTATTGCTGTCAAAGCAACTAAATGTAATGCATCTATGCTACCTTCTGGTGTATTACCGTCCCCAAACCAAAATCTTGTAAAAAATTGGCATGTCAAGCTTGGACATCCATGCTCCAATGTACTGTCCTCTGTATTGAAACTTCTAAATGTGAATGTGTCAAATTTTTCTTTGCAACATTTCTGTGATGCATGCAGGTTAAGCAAGTCACAAAGATTACCTTACAATTTTTCCTCTCATGTTTACACTACTCCTTTAGAAATGGTGTGTGCAGATGTTTGGGGTCCATCACCTCTCCCATCTTCACAAGGACATCGATACTACCTAAGCATCATTGATGGGTACACTAGATATTGCTGGATTTTCCCACTGGTATTGTGATAGCGCTCCAAATGTTCACATTTAGCGCTCCCTATTCCTATCTTTTGTGTTCGTTTCCGAGCACTTTTGTGTATATAATGTGTGTTTTAGCTATGTGCAGGTAAATATCCCATATGGAAGGTGTTTGTACTGAAAGTGGGCAAAATAGGGCAATTTTGTGTGAAGAAGTCCAAGGTTGGTTTGTGCGGCTGGAATGAACCCGCCTAGCAGAGGAGCATGAACCCGCCGAGGACCAAGGCTAGTTCGTGCGACTAGACATTGCCCGCCGTCCAAGCCCGCCGAAGACCAAGGCTAGCTCAGACCTTCGGGAAGGCTAGACATTGCCCGCCGTCCAAGCCCGCCATGATTTCTGGCTAGTTCGTGCGGCTAGACATTGCCCACCGTCCAAGCTCGCCAAGACCAAGGCTGGTTCGTGCGGCTAGACATTGCCCGCCGTCTAAGCCCGCTGAGCACCAAGGCTAGCTTAGACCTTCGGGAAGGCTGGACATTGCCCGCCGCACGAACCCGCCTTACCCCTGTCCGAGCCAAAATTATAATATTTTCAGGGGCATTCAAGTCTTTTCACACCCCATTCCTACCCAAATTTGCCCAACATATATATACACCCCTTTTGCCTCTCTTTCAACCGGTGCACCACCCAACTTTGCTCCAAGAAACCACTTTTCTTGGATTGATCATCACAAAAGAGAGAGAGCAACTCCAAGCTTTCCATGGGGGATTTCCCTTCATGGAAAGCCTTCTATGGAGAGTAGAGATGCAAAGATAGGAGAGGCTTGGGTGTCAAAACCGAGCCAAGGGAGTTTCATAGCAAGGGAGACCTATTGGAGGCTTGTCTTCAAGGGTTATTTCTTCATTTACTTATCTCTTGTATTTCTATTGATGTATAACCCATTTGGGAATATTTGTAACCTACACTTATGTTAATATATGTATGATTGTTCTTATGCTTTGATTTGGTATTGATTCATTCCTTAGATGTATAGTGAGTAAGCTCTTTTTGTGATATTCATATGTATGGATGATTATGTGTTAATATGTATGATGAATGAGATTAGGAGTAGATTAACTAAATGATTATGAGTAGTTGTAATCAAATATCTCATTTGTTTATGTATGTTGATGTATGATTTACTATGTATGTGTTTAAAGTGATTAGAGTAATTAAGAGTTGAGATTGTGCTTGGATAACCATTCCTTGCATAATCTTGACAATTAGCTTTAAGGAATGGAAATAGCTTATGTGTGCATAATTATGCCACTTTAGCTTTGGTTCATAAGTTCTTGTGCTTAATGGGTCTAAACCCTAGACACAATCACTTTTCCGATTGGAAAGTGAGTACATGATTTCGGGAATTCCCTAATCAAGATTTCGAGGTAATTTCCTTAATCAAGAGAACGAACCCTTTACTGAATTAATTGGATTACATGATAAACAATCCACATAAATTGCATAGTATGTTTGGTGAACCGATTTCCCATATGTATTATATATCTTGCTTATCTCCAAGCCACATTTGTTTTCGTAGCTAGGGTGTCTTGCCTCTAGGAGTAGATTAACTTAATTAGGAGTAGATTAATTAGATAGCCAAGACACCCGGCTACATTTCTACCTTAGTTAATTAGTTTACATTTCCGCACACACCGCACCGCTTTCCTTTTACATGCTTTAATAAACACTAGAATTAGATACAGTTAACGAATCCATCTCCCTGGGAACGAACCGTACTTGCCGCTATGCGATCGTAACGATTCGTGCGCTTGCGGAAAAACATACGTGCCCCATTTATTTTACGATAGTCTATAGAACTATCGCGTGTCCTGCGTGCGCCGATCGAGTTATTGGCGCCACCGGGGATACTTTATTATAGACCGTTTCGGGGCGCATCATATTGAAATCTTAGGTTTATCAAACCTTTGTTTCATTTCACAAATTCATTGAAACCCAGTTCTCCACAAAAATCAAGTTCCTTCGAAGTGACAACGGTGGCGAGTTCATCTCTCTTTCATCATATCTCACTGAGCATGGTATTATACATCAGAAAACTTGCCCTCACACTCCACAGCAGAATGGCATTGCTGAAAGGAAGCATCGGCATTTAGTTGAGGTTGGCTTATCTCTTCTTGCTCATGCTGGTCTTCCTCTTTCGTTTTGGTGGGAGGCCTTTCACACAACCACATATCTCATCAATAGACTTCCCACTTCAGTGCTGCTGAACCTGTCACCATATGCAAAGCTTTTTGGCCAATGTCCTAATTATCTTGCTCTTAAACCTTTCGGTTGTTCATGTTTTCCCCATCTTTGAGCCTACAACAAACACAAACTCATTTTCCGTTCTGCCAAGTGTGTTTTTGTGGGTTATTGTGACTACTCTAAAGGTTACAAATGCCTTCACCCAAGTGGTAGAGTATATATCTCTAGGGATGTGATTTTTAATGAGGACGAATTCCCTTTTTCAGCCATGTTTGGGGTCAGGCCTAGCAATCCTTCATCTGCAGACCCTTCATCAGTGGCATCGGTTCCTATCTCTACAAACCCTTAATCTGTTCCAACACAGGCTTGCGATGTAGGATCCTCTGCTGGAAGCATCTCACCAACATCACATGATTTTGCAAAGCCTGTTGTGCCAGTTCAAAATGCTCACAAAATGGTTACTCGTGGCAAGAATGGCATTTCCAAACCGAAAGTTTATCAGACGAGTTCTTCTAAAATTGAGGTCATGCCATCAAGGGTTGATGAAGCCTTACAAATTCCTGCTTGGAAGGAGGCTATGCAAGCAGAGTTTGATGCTCTTCAAAGGACAAAAACATGGAGTTTGGTTCCTCACACGGCTGACAAGAAAGTGCTAGGCTGCAAATGGATTTTTAGGATCAAACATAATGCTGATGGGTCCATTGACAGATACAAAGCAAGGTTGGTGGCCAAAGGCTTCACTCAAACCCCTGGATTGGACTTCTCAGAGACATTCAGTCCTATTGTCAAAAGCTCTACTATCCGGGTGGTCCTAAGTCTTGCTGTCAGCAACAAACGGGACATACAACAACTTGATGTTAACAACGCTTTTCTAAATGGTGAGCTCCAAGAGTCAGTTTTTATGGATCAATTGGAGGGGTTCATTGATCAATGTAAGCCCTCACATGTGTGTAAGCTTAACAAATCTCTCTATGGCCTAAAGCAGGCACTAAGAGCATGGTATGCAAAGCTCAAGTCTGCACTGTTTGCTAGGGGTTTTACAAATTCACAAGCTGATCCTTCCTTGTTCTTCTATAGAACCTCATCTTCTTTTTTTGATGTTATTGGTCTATGTAGATGATATTTTGCTCACTGGAAATGATGCACCTCTCATTTCGAAGGTTATACAGGATTTGAACCTAAGCTTTGCACTAAAATCTCTAGGTTCTCTAAAATTCTTTCTCGGTTTTGAGGTTCAAAGAGGAGCTGATGGACTTACATTGTCTCAGTCCAAGTATGCCAAGGACCTCCTGCTGAGGACAAATATGATTGACTGCAGGCCTTGTCCAACTCCTCTGTCTCCGGGATGTAGATTGTCCTCCAACATTGGTGAACCTTTTGCATATTCCACATTATATAGAAGTACCATAGGGGCGTTGCAGTAGTTGACACTTTCCCACCCTGATATTGCCTTCTCAGTGAACAAGTTAAGCCAATTTCTTGCCTCTCCTTCTCAGGTTCATTGTCTGGCAATTAAGCGAATCCTACGGTATATCAAAGGCATATTGTCTTCTGGGTTGCTGTTCAAACCTGCTACCAATTTACCATTGGAATGCTTTGCTGATGCAGACTGGGCTGGTGATATAGATGATAGAAAGTCCACTGGTGGCCATTGCTTATATCTATGAGGTAATTTTGTCAGCTGGTCCTCAAGGAAACAGCGTGTGGTGGCTCGTTCTAGCACAGAGGCTGAGTATCGTTCTCTTGCCTCCGCTGCTACAAATGTTATGTGGTTCCAATCCTTGTTTCGTGAGTTACAAATTCCTCTCAGTGGTGTTCCTATTATATGGTGTGACAATCTTAGTGCGACATCATTGGCTCACAACCTTGTATTTCATGCACGAACAAAACATATAGAGATTGATCTACATTTCTTGCGAGATTTGGTGGCAACTGGTCAATTGGACATCAGATATGTTTCCACAAATGTGCAAACAACTGATATATTTACCAAACCTATTACCATTACTCGGTTCAATCTTCTAGCATCCAAGCTCGTCGCTGACAAGGAGCTGTCTCGCTTGAGGGGGAGTGATGTTGCTAACCAAAATGATGATTACTTTTCTAGAACCAAGTTCAAACAAATTGATCTAAATCATCTATGTTTGAGGGGGAGTGTTAAGAAGAAGAATGATCATCAGTATGCAAAATCAGAGCCAGACAAAGAAAAGCATTAGAGCAACAATCATAACAGAATAGGCTGAGTCAGTAGTGCCTAGTCAGCACATTCTGTTATGATCAGCTTAAATGCTATCGGCGCCAAAAGTATTTTCCAGAAAAGTTTGTTACAACTAATTTACATCAGATGGCTAGGATTGAATCTGGGAATCTTAGTTCCTGATGATCAGGGTATTGGATAAGGTTGAGCAACTATAAATAGAGTGCTCTCTGTAAACTCTAGAGACAGAAAAAGTGAAATAAAATTTCCTTCAATAAACATTGTTCTTCATTTTTATGAACTTTCTCTGTTAATTTTTCAGTGTTGTGTTAGAATTCAGAACTTGAATTTACGGATTATGTACTTATGTTAGAATTTTAGAACTTGAACTACATTTTTTTTTGTTTTTTCTTTTGCTGTTCTAGTTTGTTTTTTTAAGCTATTTATACTTTTAAGCTTAAAATGATAAACGTTCAGGGGTTCGCGGGTGCCACACCCATCCACAAATCCTTTGAAGTTCGCGGATTGGTGGGTGGGTCTAGATTTTGCTTAAATTTGCGGGTGAAACCCGAACCCGAACCCGCTACATTTCGTGGGTATCGTGGACAGGTTTGGATGTCATTTTCTTTTGCGGGTTTGGGTTTGGTTTTTCCAAAACCCACCCGAACCCGGTCCATTGTCATTCCTAGTTCTTTGTGCTTTGTTTCTTTTTGTCACTCTTTTATTTCATTTTCTTTTATCTTTTATATATATGGATACTGCCTAGGGGTTTTTTAACATATGATCGTTTGTGATACTTTTTCCTTTTAGGTCAGTCCAATTTTATAAAAAATAAAATATGAATATATATAATTTGATTCTAGAGAACATTTTAGTATCCGTTAGCTAAGGCAGAGGGCAGAGTCATTGTCTTTCAAGAATTAAGACTTCATGAATCCCACTTCCTATTTTCTAATATGATACAAGACAAAGCTAGAAACATTGTAAGTAACAGATTAATAGAAAGTAATTCTATTTCTGGCTCTGAAGACTTTGACGAATTCCTTCTGGATGGAAGATTCTCCTCCTTGTATTAGGAGTTTGATTGAAGCTGATAATCTTCCTTAAGCTTTGTTTTTTTGTTGCCTTTTGTGGTTTCTTTTTCTGTTGTTTTTGTTGTTTGGTCTGCTTCGGCTGCTTGGATGCAGTCTGTCAAAAAAAAAAAAAAAAATTCTATTAAACAATAAAAAATAATAATTTATTGATAAATTTCTTCTTAACTTTGTTTAATAAATATGAGATTTATTCTCTGAGATAAAACATTGTACTAACAACCAGGGTCGGCTTTACCCTTAGGCGACTTAGGCAACTAAGGCCTAATTTTTTTAATTATTTATTTATTTTCTTTTTTTATATTACTTGTAGATAATTCTTGAAGGCCTCATAAAATCTAGCCATAAAAGATATAAGGTTTCCTAAAGATAAGGAAACAAATTACTTTTTAATAAATTTTAATTCTTTTTATAAATCAACAACTCCTAAAAGTTTTAACGTATTTTTTAATCTTAAAAAATTCTACAAATTAACAATTTCCTAGTTCCAAAAAATAAATAAAATAACTATAAATACTTTTCTAATGGGTGCCGATATTGACACCCATAAAACTTATTAGTACACCCATATTTTATTAAAAAATTTAATTATAAAAATATCTCAATAGAAATTTACCAATAAGGAAAAATTACTTTAATTAAAATAAACCAAATATTATATACACTCAATAATTATGCCTATATCTTCAACTATATTTCTTTATTAAAAAAAAAAAATTACCTTAAAAAAAAAAAAATTATGATAAACACTAATTTTTATGATAAAACCTAATTAAACTCTAATTTTATTTCAAGTTTCAAACTTTTTTATTATCATATGATTATCATATTGTTTTTATCTTTCTTTTATGTATAGTTATGAACTCTATCAATAAACATTTTTTTTTTTTTTTTTTTTTTTTTTTTTTTTTTTAACGATAGCTATAGATATCTGTTATAGGTAGAAATTGTCATAAAGGACACGTCATTACAATGAGAGAGTCAGCATAGCCACGTATGCAAAAAGAAGTCAAAAGAAGTCAACTTGGGGAGCAGAACCTCCGAGAGGCTGACTTACTCGGTATCAACTAAGGCAAACCCGATCATAACCAAGTGAATCGACTCGGGCAACAAAACCTGCTCGGCAATACTCGGTACTTAACAAAGGAGATAGATTACAAACACCCTCTTTTTGGGTACAGAAGTAGAATCAACGGCTGGCAACTCCAAAATAACTACGGTATAGCTACCCAGAGTCCAGAAAAGGAAGCGGATAGATTCCCCCATGCATAAGGAAGTTAGAGTCCTGCCCAGATTCGGATCTAGCTGAAATAGAAAACGTGGCAAATACTAAACAGGAAAACAAGTCCTAAAGGGACTCGATAAACACCCATAACTTAGGGATCACGACATCAAACCCTAGCGGCACCTGCAAACCCTAATAACTCCATGAATAAATACCCCTGCAAAACACGAATAAAAGGATACGTGAGAATTAACAAGAGAGATCAGAGTGTGTCTTCCTGCGATATTTATAGTGAATTTGACTACGTTGCCAAGGCAACAACCCGTGGATGTTTCTCCGATCATCGGAGTTTTACCACGTATTTTGTGTCTCTTATCATTAATTCTTTCATTCATATTATTTTCGTTCATAATTACAAGTTTTTGTTGAGATAAACTGTTGACTGATTGACTACGAAAAATTACCGTCAACATTTGGAAGGAGGGGGGGCTGCTATCAAGGTAGGACGTTCAAACCCCTTTGAACCCACTTCAAGAACCCTTGTGAAACAATAGCTGGTGAAGGAGATGGCAGTGATTCCAGATACAGTAAAGGACTACCATGTAATGAATTGGAGGATGACGCTACTCTCAATGCCGCAGATGTTACCCTAACAACCGTAAATCAATCAACTGCCGTAGCTGGTATTCAGTGTTTCCCTCCAACCGATGAGGAAATCGTACAATGGTTTCGGGCATCTCTACTGCAGCTCATATCTAATGCGGTAAGGCAAGGAGTTGACCTCTCCATTACGAAAGGTTTAACCTCACCCCATAATCTGCCCACTCCAAATCAGCAGGTAGCAAGATTGCGTTCCAAAGTGGTGGTTCCAACACCGAACGCACCCCTGAAGATGGGTCGGGATCTGACGGATTGACCTGAGACTCTGTCCGAAAGATAAGCCCGGGGTAGTAGAGAGCATAGAGAGGAAGACTACTCTGATAGAAGGTATGACCCTGATCGAACGAGGCATAATCGAGACCAACCGAAGAGGCGTACCCACCGGAGAGATCGGTCATCATCTTCAGGAGAAAGCGAGCAATACCATCGTCACAAGCGCTAAAGAGGCACAGTTCGACTGCATGGTTTAAACTGAGAAATCAGGGAACAGGAACCAGAAGAAAGAGGGCAAAAGCTAACCATTAGTCAGAACTTTAAGGCGATGGGGGAACTAGAAAGAGACAGGGACATACTCATACAAAGTCTGACTCGGGAGGTTCAAAACAATCGTCAGCAGATGGATGCTTTAGTAAGACGGTATGGGCATAATGAATTGTCAAACGATGAATTCGGCAGTCCTTTTACCAATGGAGTTCTAAGAATGCCCTTCCCGGAAAGGTTTAGGATGCCATATGTGGAGCAGTTCAAAAAAAAATACCGACCCGAAGGAACATGTCAGGAGGTATATGAGCGTCATGGCCCAGTACATCCACAATGACGCCCTATTGTGCTTGAATTTCCAGCAAACTCTCGGGGATTTAGGTTCTCGGTGGCTCGGTAGATTACTAGCAGCGAGCATAAGTAGTTTCAGCGAATTGAGCAAAGCCTTCTCAAGGCAATTCCTTAGGAACGTACACAGGAAGAAGTCGATGGCTCACTTGTCTCAGCTCAAGCAAGGGAAGGATGAGTCACTAAATAAATACTTGGGGAGGTTCGGCCAGGAAGTGTCAGAGATCGGGAGTGCGAACGATGAAGCCATCATTGCAGCATTTATCAATAACCTTCAGAATGGCCAACTGTCTTTTTGATTTAAGGAGAGCTCGCTTAACCAGTTATGCCGATATGATGGACATGGCTAGGGGTTATGCCTTAGCAGAGGAGGAAGAAATTGAGACAGGAGGTTATTTCGTGCATGGTGGGTGCCCAAAAGGATCTAAGGCGAAAGATCAGGCCAAGGTGCAGGATACAAAAGGTGACAAGCAAAAGAATAAAACACGGGATGGTCGGGATGGCCGGCGGGCTTATGACCCAAAAATAGACCAACCGCGCTAGAAATTCCAGAGCAGATACATAAATTACACCCCGTTTAAGAAAGATCAGGAAGAGGTATTGGCAATCCTGGATGAAAAGAATACTCGGTGTGTTCTAAATATTAATCTATAGGGGGGGGGGGTGAATAGATTTTAGCTATTATTACCCAATTTTCGCATGCAAGTCAATTTTACGAAAATGCCCCTACTAGTAAAAAATACAAGCAAGTGTAATATAGTGCGGAATTAAATAACACTTGATGTATACGTGGAAACCCAACCACTGGGAAAAACCACGGGCTGTTTAGTGCGCCACACTCGGACCTCGAAATCCACTAATTGAAATGGAGTTTACAACCCATGTAGACCTCGTCTAACACTCCGGTCAATAACCCCCCACTTCTACCACGCGGGCCTTTAAAAGTGGCTCTAATCCTACTTGCTTGAGGCCTAAGCAATCTTAGCCCCAAGTCTTAATTCTCTAAGAAGAGATTATACAACCTATGTGAATATATATGAATATTCAAATAACAAACAAGGCTAGATAACCTTAGATGCTTATCTAGGATGATGATATAATCAATTAAATCAACCCTAGATATCAATTGCTAAATGACATGTCAAATAGCTTAGCTAATCAAGATTAATCAAAAACCTAATTAGCTATCACAAACAACACTCAATCAATTCATCACAATTAATTCTCTAATCTTGTATTTATCATATGATAAAAAACATACAAGTAAATTAAAAGAGAATAGCTTGATAGTAAAAATACTCAAATAAGATGAACTTAATCAAAATCTTACCAAGCAAGTTGTGATGATGCAAACCCAATCATGGATGCATTCTATATAATCATAGAAGATGCAATATGAAATTTGATGCAAAAAGGATTTGATTTGAGTGTTTAAAGTTGAGTTTTTGATTTGATTTTTTCTCAAAAATCTCTCTTTGAAGTTTAGGGTTCTAAGGGATCAAAGAACTTAATCAGATAATGAGAAAGTAAGATATTTATAGACATCAAGAATTGGGCATGTGAAAAGACAAGTTTGCCCCTGAAACGCACCGATCGGCGGTTTCAAATGGCGGCCAGGCCGCCGTTCTTGACCGCCGAATTGAACCCGAGAAGAACAGGGGAACAACGGTGGTTTCATTCGGCGGTTTCATGATCGCCGTTCCAACCGTCGAATCAAACCCAAGAGAAAAATCAATCAGGTCTTAAACGGCGGTTTCGTTTGGCGGCCAGGCCGCCGATCATGACCGCCAATCACCAACAGAGGTGAAAACCAAGGAGAAGCCAAGGGCATTCTCCGTAGGCGGTCTTCGCGCAAAACCAAGCACTCATGAGTGCAAGCGTGGACGTTTTCGAATTATATCGGGAAACGAATTACAAAGCACATATACACACAACAAGATATATCAACCAAAGTGCTAGTGTGTAAAGTGACATGTGAAGAGTATGCACACAAGAACAAATATGCTAAGTGTGTGTGTGCTAACTAAATCTCTTCAACGAAAATCAAGCACTAGAAATTATACCTTTGGCATGCTTGTCCCTTGAGGTCTTAGAAGGGCCTTCGAGCTTGAAGATCAATCACCTAAACTACCTTTACACAAACAACCCCATCATGTGGTTTGTCCACGAAATAAGCCAATCAAGATATGAGAATCCTAACACTGGAAGAGAAGAATTTGTCCAAAGAACCTCCTAAACAGTCGTCTTATGCCCGGAGGGATACCATGAAATAGTACAAATTCCATAAAGAAAATGGACATGAGACATCTAAATGCTTCCAGCTTAGAGATCACATTGAAACCTTCATCAGAGAGGGATACTTGAAAGACATTGTCTTAAAGAAAGTCGACAAGGCAGAGGGATAGAAAGATAGCCGGCAGGAAGGACGAGGGAGGAAGCAAAGTCTGAAGAAAACTGAAGATGAAGGAGCAATCAACACCATTTTCGATGGGCTGGCAACTGGTAAAAGCAATAGAGAGAGGACTCAAGAAATCCGGGAAGCCATGGAAGCTCGAAGAGACCTCGATGTTAATTCTATTGAACCGGACCCAAAAAGGATCAAGGAAGGCTGGGACCCAAAAAGGATCAAGGAAGGCTGGGACCCAATCATATTCACAGAAACCGACTCACGCAGAATAGATGTAAGGCCGAATGACACACTGGTCATTAGTGCTCGGATCGTTCACAGGGAGGTCCACCGGATTGTGATTGACAATGGAAGCTCGACAGATATTTTAAGTGCAGAAGTGTATGATCAGCTAAGACTGGATAGAAAGGACTTACAGCCTTTTCATACCCCGCTGCGAGGATTCGGCGGAGTGGAAGTAAGATCGCTTGGCACGATAAAACTACCAGTTATGATCGGGAAAGCCCCTTACCAGAAGACATTGCTACTTGACTTTGTAGTTGTGGACATAGAAAATTGGCCGTACAATGCTTTACTGGGTCAACTGTTCTTGAATAAAACTAAGGCAGTAACAGCTACGTATGCCCTCATGATGAAGTTCCCAACGGAGTATGGAGTAGGAGTGGTCAATGGATCACAAGAGATGGCGCGAAGGGCGAATCTATCGGTCTACAAAGATAGAGAGGTACACCAAGTGTGTGCAGTATTAGCTGAGCAAGCCAATAAGGAATCTGAGAAACAAGCAGAAACACCGAAAGAATTTGAGCTTGACCCTAGAGAAGAGCCTGAAGCTAATAAAGATGAGCCAACGGAAGAGGTGATGTTAGACCCATATGAGCCGAGTAGAACAGTCAAGATAGGGGCAAACCTAACGAACACATTAAAGCAAAACTTATTGCGCTGTAAAGAGATTGCAGGGATGTATTCGCATGGAGTTATGAAGATATGCCCGGGATAGACACGAAAGTGATATCACATTATCTTTTCGTCAATCTGGAGTTCCGGCCAGTGGTGCAAAAGAGGCAACTGTTCAACCCGGAGAGAAGCATAGCTATTAAGAAGGAAGTAGAGAAATTACTTTTTACAGGATCGATAAGGGAAGTCAAGTACCTGGAATGGGTGGCCAATGTAGTGCTGGTCAAAAAGAAGAGCAATCAATGGAAAATGTGCATAGACTTCATAGATCTGAACAAAGCATGTCCGAAAGACAGTTTCCACTTGCTGAGAATTGACCAATTAGTAGATGCATCGGCAGGACATGAGTGATTGAGTTTCATGGATGCTTACTCGGGATACAATTAGATCCGGATGAACAAAGCGGATGAAGAAAAAACAGCTTTCACCACGGATCAAGGGCTATATTGCTACAAGGTAATGCCATTTGGGTTGAAGAATGCTGGGGCAACTTATCAGAGGCTGGTGAACAAAATATTCGCTCAACAAATTGGGAGAAACATGGAAGTCTATGTGGACGACATGTTGACCAAGAGTGTCACAGCGGAAAAACATTCAGAAGATTTGAAGGAAACTTTCGACGTCCTAAGAAGGTATAAGATGAAGCTTAACCCGAATAAGTGTGTGTTTAGAGAACTGTCGGGAAGGTTTTTAGGTTTTCAGGTCCATCAGAGAGGAATCGAGGTAAACCCCGAAAAGATTAAGGCATTAGAAGAAATGGCTTCACCAAAGACACGGAAGGATGTTCAGAGATTGACAGGATGTCTTGCCTTGCTCAAACGGTTCATCGCAAAATCAACAGACATGTGTGCCCCGTTTTTTTAAAGCAATAAAAAAAGGAAAATGACTCGAATGGATCGAAGAATGTGAAATAGCCTTCCAAAAGTTGAAAGACTATTTAGGACGAGCACCTATTCTCTTGAAACTGATAGTTGGAGAAACCTTGTACTTGTACCTCTCGGTCACAGAGGTGGCAACAAGTTCAGTATTGATTCAATTGGAGGAAGGAGTGCAAAAACCAATTTATTACACAAGCAAGGCATTGTTACCAGCCGAAACCAGGTACTCACTAGCTGAGAAAGTTGCACTCACTCTAATCACGGCAGCAAGGAAATTGAGGCCTTATTTTCAAGCACATATGATAGAGGTATACACTGACTGCCCGCTGAAACTCATCATATAAAAGCCAGAACTGTCAGGAAGGCTGACCAAATGGGTGGTAGAGCTAAGTGAATTTGACATCAAATACACCCCAAAAACAGTAATCAAGGGGCAGGCGGTGTCAGATTTCGTGGCAGAATTCACCGAGCCGGATGTCGAGGTAAGAAGAATGATGGAAGGTGAACAGGTGAATGATTTTCAGTGGAAGTTGCATGTAGACGGGTCATCAAACACCCATGGAAGCGGGGCAGGAATAGTCATAACAACCCTAGAGGGAGATGCTGTGGAGTGTGCCATGAGGTTTGATTTCAAGGCACCCATGAGGTTTGTCCGGCTTAAGAGTGTGCATAGCGTTGGGAGCAGATGAGTTGGAACTTTTCGGCAATTCACAGGTAGTGATTAACCAGGTATTGGACGAGTACCAGGTGAGAGATGAGCACATGATAACTTATCTAGACATTGCAAAAAGATTGCTCAGAAGGTTCAAGAAGTACAAAATCTCTCAGATCCCTCGGGAAGAAAACGAAAAGGCAGACGCCTTATCCAAATTAATGTCAGCTACTACTTGTATCAGGTCCAAAGCAATACCGGTGGCACACCTGACTAAACCAAGCACAATAGAACCCATGGAAGTCATGATAGCAGAAATCTGACTAAGCTTGAGTGACTGGACGACCCAGCTCAGGAGATACTTGGAAGAAAACATATTACCGGAAGATACTGTGGAAGCTAAGTGCATCAAATACAGGTCAACCCGGTACACAATTCTGAAAGGCGAGTTATACAGAAGAAGGTTTTCAAAAGTACTGCAAAGGTGTGTTGCCGGTGAAGAGGCCAACTAGATCCTAAAGGATGTTCTCAGTGGGGTGTGTGGAAACCATACTGGGGGTAAGAGCCTAGCACATAAAGTACTTAGGCAAGGATTCTATTGGTCGACCTTGTTTGCCGAAGCGCAACGATTCGCAGAGAGTTGTGAAACATGCCAAAAGATAGTGAACGACATTCGGTAACCCCCAGAACTACTCAGAAGCCTAACCTCGCCTTAGCCCTTTGCCATGTGGGGACTCGACCTTATATGGCCAATGCCTACAGGAACCAAAGGAGGAGCGAAGCACGCTATTGTGGCGGTGGACTATTTTACCAAGTGGGTAGAGGTAGAAGCACTCATACATATCACCGAGGCAAACACCACCAGTTTTGTCAAAAAGAACATACTATACAGGTTCGGGATCCCGAGCACCATCAAAACAGACAATGGGACCCAATTTGACAATAACAAATTCAGGGAGATGTGCGAAAAGTACAAAATCGTAAACTATTATGCCTCGCCTACCCATCCTCAAACCAATGGCCAGACTGAAGCGGTAAATAAGGTGATCAAACACGCGCTGAAAGCAAAATTAGAGGCAAAGAAAGGTAGCTGGGCAGACAAGTTGCCTGAAGTCCTATTGGCATACCGAACAACTGTAAGGTCGTCCATAGGGGAGACCTCTTTCTCACTTGCGTTTGAAACGGAAGCCGTCATCCCAGTAGAAACAACTTTTACCTCTCCCAAGGTCCAGTTATATAACCCAGAGCATAATGTCAATATGCTGCTACAGAATTTAGATGAACTGGAAGAAGTTAGAGACAAAGCATAAGTAAGGAACGCAGCGTACCAGCAAAGGGCTGCGACGTATTACAATTCTCATGTTCACATGCGTAGATTCTAGCTTGGAGATTTGGTACTGAGAAGAGTGTCCCCAAATACCAAGGACAAAGCAGCTGGATCCCTTGTCGACAAATGGGAGGGACCATACATCATTAATGGAATAGCAAGACATTGAGCCTACATGATAGCCCGACCAAAGGGCGGCTTAGTGCCCCGACCATGCAACGCACAGTACTTGAAGATCTTCTATCCTTAAGGGACCTATCCCATTTCCCCATTTATCTTTTGTTTTCTGCAATTTGCATGTTTTAAGTATTTCCAGACTCAGTTGTTTGATTTTTTGAAAGTTCAGTTTCTAATAAAAGAGGAGATTATTTGCTGAATTCATGTTCAAATCAACTATGCTAAACCGAAGAGTAATAGAGCGGTCACCCTGAGATCGATCAAAAAATTCTTAAAAACAGAAATTCGGGCACCATGAAACCGTGAAAGAGCGGACGGATAGTGCTCAAAGGGTGAAAAATCTGAAACAGCGTGCCCACCTAGCTAAGATGGTGCAAATGCACCCTTTAGTAAAAAGGCAAAACCGAGGCACCAGAATAACTAGAAAATTGCTCGGGGCGCCACCGGAAAGGCTGGTGAGATGTGCAACCGTGTTGGCCGGTACATATTACCCCAACAATTCAGCAAAACCTTGCACAGACAAAACCAGGAGACGTCCTAGGTGACATGTGCAAGGACCCTAGTGTATGGTCGTGGCGAGCCTCGACGTAACACCTGGGAAAAATGGCTTAAACAAAAAGATTAAAATCCAATTGCAGTTAATAAGATACTCAACCTGATTAATAAAAATAAATGTAGTTATTCCTTTTGCCAGTTAATAAGATACTCGACTAAAATAAGGGATACAAAAAATGCTACAAGGATTTCCGATGTGATAAATCATCAATTCAAAGAGTCTCAGCCGAGTACAGGCCGCTAGGTTAAGTAAACTTATACAGGTTCTACTCATCCCATTCGCATTTATATTTATCATGCAGGAAAATATCTTTAGCTAAAATAGCAAAGAATGGAACGGAAAATATATATAGATATGATCAAAGGTATATACACAGCTCATTACAAAAACAAAATAGTCAAAAGTCAGGAAGATGGTGTCAGGGGTTGCAAACTACTCCCGTCGATACTTGGATCAGGCTCCATTACATATTCATCCAATAGGTTGTCATCAGAGGGCTACACAATCTCATCCTCCTCATCATCCATCCAGGCACTATAGTCATTTCCAGGCATAGGCCCAACGTCAGTATCCTCGCTGTTAATCCCGACCTTTTGACAGGCATGGAAAGTAGAGAAGGCATTGGCAGTAGGAACTTCTAGATGCATGGGATGTGGCGTCTTCCCCTTGCTCCGGCAATGTGCACGCCACTCCTTCATCTGGATTCGGAGGGATTCTAGGGATGTATCCACATGCTTCTTAATTGAGAGGCTCCAGTTGGTCCTAGCCTGGTTAGTTGCCCTGTTTTTCATCTTGAAGAACTCTCCAGCCGAGACCATCCCTCATTGAAATTCTCGAAGAAGCAAGGCGTTATAGGCTAGAGACCTTTTAAAACGATCTACAGCCTGTATCTCCAGCTCCAGCTCCAGCCTAGCCTCCTTTGACAGGGATTCAACAGTCAGAGCCTGGTGTTCTAAGTCTTTGATCTTGCGCTCATAGGATGACTTAACCTCTTTGGCTTTTTGTTCAGCCTGGAGCATTGCTTCTTGGGTAGAAGATAGCAAGTCCTTCAGGTGTTTGGCTTCATCGATAGCTAGAAAATCCTTCTGCTCGACCTCCATCTGACTCGCCAAACACCGGTCTATGAACTCTTGATTCGTTCTAATCTTCCTTTGGCAAGCCAGCTCGATTCGATTACGGCCATCTTCACTCTCCTTCAATTGGGCCTCCAAGCACCTTATTCTGTCAGCTTGGACACTACTAGCCTGACAGGCCTCCGACATCTCAGCTACTGTCTATAACCAGTTAACATAAAAGCAGGGTGAAAGTGAAATTGCATAGAATCACAAAGAGAACAAGAAATCTGATTTAAAAATTACTCACATAGGAGGCGCTGTTAAAGAAGTTATATAAACGGCTTGGCAAAGAGCCAACCCTGAAGCGACTCCAGCTATCCTCCCCTATATAAGCACGGCCTGAAGCCATAGCCTTTAACATGGCCTGGGGGGTAGGCTCACCAGGTTGGATCGACGGACCCGAGCCACCAATGCCAGTTTCAGGCAATCTTGTGGCCGATGTTGCTCGAGGAGAGCCAATAGAACCCCTAGCATCAGTCTTGACCTGATCTCGCAGGGGAGTTCAAATCGCTGTTCTCTCAACCTCAGCGTCACCCTCATCGCCGGAGGATGAATCAACATACTTGACCACCCGAGGAATTTTTGAGGCAGGACGACCGGGCCAAAATGGAGCTTTCCTTTTCCCAGGTTGCCTCCCACGTGTATCCAAGTCAGCAGCAGGATCTTCCATGTCTGGATCAGGGTCCCTCATTCCAATATCATCCCCAATAACTGGAGGAGGGATATGAGTTGACTCATTTGGGGCCGGAACCTCAGGAGCCATTACATTAAAGGGCACCACCCTGGGACATAGCAACTGCTTCGTCTGCAGCAGAGCCCCCTGCTTCATCCCGCTCGCTCTCCTATCCACCCGCATTGCCTATAGTGCGGGATGGGAAAATCCCATGAGAAGCTGAGGCCACTGATCCGGAAGGCTCCCCGATTGTTTCTTTCCCCTTGAGCCTCGAGGAGTTGGCAGGATCCCCCATTAAGGCAGTTGCCTCGTTTGCAGTGGGTTCATCCGAATCACGTAAATCCTCCACCAAGTTTGGCTCCTCATCGGGACCCCGAGTTTCTTGAGGCACATACTCGGGAACACCTTCATCAGTCTTTTCCTCAGGAAGATCTTCGGGTGAACTCTCGTCAAAATCACCTTGCGGAAGAGCTATCCTGACCTTCTTTTGGCACATAGCCTTTTTCGGCTCACCTAAACTACGGACTTCATCTGGCGTGCCTGTACATCACATACAATATCCACATCGAACATTGAGGAAGAGAGAATTCATGTTAGTAAGCCAACCATGCAAGAAGTGAGTTTCTTAAAAATTATATATAATAATAAAAATGAAGGAAGATAAACTCACAGAGTCGTCGACAGGCAGAAATCTGAGGGAAAATGTGAGCTTTTATCATTTTACCCCCATCAAAGAGATACGGCTTGCCTCTTTTCTCCAAGGGCTGTACGGTAGCTCGGGCCAAGTTTACGAGTTCACCATCAGTGAAAGATAAGGTCGCTCGGTTCCAGTGCTCAAGCAAACAGAAATATCGGGGAACCTTGCGTGTCACCTGAGTACCATCAAGGTCGAAGGAGATCGATTGACCCCAACGATTGCCAACAAAAACCAGCTATTCTTCTAGAACTTGTTTGAAGAACGGAAGCCCTAGATGAACCCTTTCATCCTTTCATCAGTGGTCAGTTCGACCTGCCCACGGACTTTCACGTCCTTTGGAATCCAACACTCGGGCTGAGTCAAAAGAAGAAAATAAAATCTTCCCTAATGGTCTCAACGAATAGAAATACTTGATCTTATAAGGGGTAAGGGGTGGCTGCATCATCCTATGCCACACGTGCCATATGCACATTAAAATCCTATAGCTGGTCGGAGTCAATTGGGCCGAGGCGAGTTGGGCTTCCGCCAAAAACAAAGCGATGAAAGGTTGAATTGGAAGTGTTACACCGCAAGAAAGCATTGCCCCATAAATTGCCACCATGCTTAGTGGGGGGTTCCACGCCGCATGACACTTGGCAGAGCTCAGCGTAACGAGGTCGTCGTCCAAGTCGAATCGATTTTTATATTTACATATTTCATCGGGACCGACCACGTTCGGCTAAATATCATAAGCGCATACCCGCTCGGAAGAGAAAATGATGCGGGCTGCCTTATGCTCTTCCTCCACATCACTCTCGCGTAATCTCTAAGAACCGATGCGACTCTCTCGGGAGTGAGAGTCCTTATACACCTTGCGCTTACTTGGTAACTTACCCATTCGTCTCCACAGCCGAATATTACTACGAGCAGAAACAAGAGAATCAGACTGAACTTTAGATTGATAAGATTCAAGGTCTGAAGAATCAGAAGAAACATGAGGAACCTCAGAAGCAAGAGGAACTTCAAAAGTGGTAGGAACTTCGCAGAAGAGCCTTGAAACGTTAACGTTTAGGAAGCGAGGCTGATTGAGAGAAGGGTCTCCTAGTAACCTGTGAACAACCGTAGCAGTAAGAGTATCGTTTCGCTCAATGGTAGCCATTCCAATAGTAAAAAGGCGATATCTAGCTTTAAAATCCGTGAGAACTAACCTTGAGATGTCAGAAAACTAGAGTGGGAGACATGAACTGCAGAAAGAAGCCTTCAATCAAAGATCTGGGGGTTGAGAATCTTGAGCTTCCCGGCGGAACATGACCAAGAGACGTCCAATCTAAAAATGAATCGAAGAATCGAGTTTACAGTTCCGGCAGAGTTCACCAGAAGGATCTGTGGTAAAACAGATGTATTGTCTCTCAAGGAAGAAGAAAGAAATGGCAGAGCACAAGAAAATGAAGAATCTCTCTTAAGAAGAAAGATTATATAGACACGATATCGGGTTCAAAATTTGAAACCCTAGAGTGGATATACGGAGAAGCGGGAAAACCAAAAGACGTGGGTTGTGACGTGGGCAATGCACATGCGAGTAGAAGGGTCGTGTCCCATAAATGCTGTATAGCACGATGAAACAAAGAAAGACAGGTGGCGGCAAAGGAGGGCTTCGAGCCGTCAGAAAGCCAAGACGTCACCATCAGAAGATTTATGACTGAGGGGTGAATCAAATGCATGCGAACACAATTAAGACACACCATTTAAATATTTCGAGTCAAACGAGGATGACGAAACCCCACATTAATGAGGAAAACGACGAACAAGAACATGCTGTCAGTAAGGAAACAAACAAAGGTTAAATATTTTTCCCGAATAGACCAAACTTAGTCCACTCGGCTCAAATATTTAAGGGGGTATTGTTATAGGTAGAAATCGTCATAGAGGACACATCATTACAATGAGAGAGTCAGCATAGCCACGTATGCAAAAAGAAGTCAAAAGAAGTCAACTTGGGGAACAGAACCTCCGAGAAGGTGACTTACTCGGCATCAACTAAGGCAAACCCGATCATAACCAAGTGAATCAACTCGGGCAACAAAACCTGCTCGGCCATACTTGGTACTTAACAAAGGAGATAGATTACAAACACCCTCTTTTTGGGTACAGAAGTAGAATCAACGGCTGGCAACTCCAAAATAACTACGGTACAACTACCCAGAGTCCAGAAAAGGAAGCGGATAGATTCCCCCACGCATAAGGAAGTTAGAGTCTAGCCCAGATTCGGATCTAGCTGAAATAGAAAACGTGGCAAATACTAAACAGGAAAACAAGTCCTAAAGGGACTCGATAAACACCCATAACTTAGGGATCACGACATCAAACCCTAGCGGCACCTGCAAACCCTAATAACTCCATGTATAAATACCCCTACAAAACATGAATAGAGGGATACGTGAGAATTAACAAGAGAGATCAGAGTGTGTATTTCTGCGATATTCATAGTGAATTTGACTACGTTGCCAAGGCAACAACCCGTAGATGTTTCTCCGATCATCGGAGTTTTACCACGTATTTTGTGTCTCTTATCATTAATTCCTTCATTCCTATTATTTTTGTTCATAATTACAGGTTTTTGTTAAGATAAACCGTTGACTGATTGACTACGAAAAATCATCGTTAACAATATCAATAAGTTTTTATTTATTTATTTATTTATTTTTTTAAGATAACTGTATAAATAAGAGAATTCTAGATTGAAAATCTCTTGATCCCATATACAGTTCCACAAATTCCTTTTATAAGACTCCTACAGTTGAGATATTTCCAAAAGTAGATTGGACCATCATTAAAAGAGGATTTAATTCCAAAAATAATATGATTTTTTTTAATAAATTGGGTGTGATAATAATTTGAGAGTGTTTATAAATAATATGTATTAAAATGAATATATTTATTTCAATGAGGGTACTATTGGCATTAAGATGGGTGTACATGGGTGTACTTATAGAAATTGGTGTACTAATAAGTTTTATGGGTGTCAATATCCGTACTTTTTTCTAATTCCAAAACACTTCCTCAAAATGGTTTAATCAAAGTTATAATTTGATAACTTATTCCTATTTTTTTCTACTAATTTTCTACTCATTATTGATAATGTTTTTATTCATTGTTTTAGTTATTTGATTGTTTGCTATTGATTTCAATATATAAGGCCTCATTGAAGGTTTTTGCCTAAGGCTTCCAATACTGTTGAGCCGCGCTGCACACCCCACCCATTTTTTTAAAAGCTATTTATACTTTTAAGCTTAAAATGATAAATGTTCACGGATTAACGGGTGCCACACCCATCCACAAATCCTCTGAAGTTCACGGGTTGGTGGGTGGGTCTGGATTTTGCTTAAATCTACGGGTGAAACCTGAACTTGAACCCGCTACATTTTGTGGGTATCGTGGATAGGTTTGGATGTCATTTGCTTTTACGGGTTTGGGTTTGGTTTTTCCCAAACCCACTTGAACCCGGTCCATTGTCATTCCCAGTTCTTTGTGCTTTGTTGCTTTTTGCCACTCTTTTATTTTGTTTTCTTTTATCTTTTACATATATGGATACTGCCTAGGGGTTTTTTATAGGGGTGTGCAGGATCCAATACAATCCATTGGATCGGATCCAATCCATTGGATTGGAATGGATTGGATCTCCAATGGATTGGATCCAGAGAGGTGATTGGATTCTAAATTCCAAAATCCATTAGATCAGATCAGATCGGATCTTGGATTTCCGTTTGGAAATCTGCCGAATCCGCCAATTCGCCTAAAATATTAGGCATTATTTTTATATTGGGCAATTTATTTTATCCACTACTTTCTAATGTAAATGCCCAACCAAAATACAATTTTTAATGTTACTATTTTGGTTTTTCTTTCTCAATTTCTCTACAGCTAACAATCCACCATCTTCTTTTCTTCTATTCTTCTTCATCAACGTCATGGCTTACTAAGTTTACATTTGGAGTTGATATATAATGTTTATAAACTTTTTGAATTATATAAAGTTTACAAGTTATGTCATGTATTTTTTAATGATAATTTTATTTGAATTAATTAGTAATGTTTGAATAATTTATTTGATGTTATTTATTTCAGATTATAACTTTTATATATTACGAATGACTTTATATTAATTCGATCCATCGGATCATATTGGATTGGATAGGATCGGATTGAAGTATTTTATAATTGGATCGGATCGGATCGGATCCCACTATAAAATTGGATCGGATCGGATTGTAATTTCTTCAATCCAATCAGATTGGATTGGATCGGATCCCACTATAAAATTGGATCGGATCGGATTGTAATTTCTTCAATCCAATCATATCGGATTGGATCGGATCTTGGATCATGGCAAATCCATTTGATCCGATCTGCCGCACACCCCTAGTTTTTAATATATGATCACTTGTGATGCTTTTTCTCTTTAGGTCAGTCCAATTTTATAAAAAATAAAATATGAATATATATATATATATATATATATATAATTTGATTATAGAGAACATTTTAGTATCCGTTAGCTAAGGCAGAGGGCAGAGTCATTGTCTTTCAAGAATTAAGACTTCATGAATCCCACTTCCTATTTTCTAATATGATACAAGACAAAGCTAGAAACATTGTATGTAAAAGATTAATAGAAAGTAATTCTATAATGGATCATTAAGCAATAATAATAATAATAAAATTTATTGGATTGTGGGTTGAATTAGCAGATAAATTTCTTCTTAACTTTGTTTAATAAATATGAGATTTATTCTCTGAAATAAAACATTGTACTAACAACCAGGGTCGGCTTTACCCTTAGGCGACTTAGGCAACTAAAGCCTAATTTATTTTTTTATTTTATTTTTTTATATTAGTTGTAGATAATTCTTGAATGCCTCCTAAAATCTAGCTATAAAAGATATAAGGTTTCCTAAAGATAAGGAAACAAATTACTTTTTAATAAATTTTAATTCTTTTTATAAATCAACAACTTCTAAAAGTTTTAACATATTTTTTATATTAAAAAATTCTACAAATTAATAATTTCCTAGTTCAAAAAAAAAAAAAAAAAAAAAAAAAAAAAAAAAAAAAAAAAAAAAAAAAAAAAAAAACTGTAAATACTTTTCTAATTCCAAAACTCTTCCCAAAACAACCAAATTAAGTTGAGTCTTGAGACACGTATGGAAAGACCAATTCCATGTTTGAAAAATGTGTTGATATAAGGATAATAAAAAACACTTTTACTTAAATTGAAATGTCCATAGTCGTTAAAGAATGACTCGTTGTGCACATTATAATAACAGATTATAACCATTGAAGACTTGGCTAATTCCAATATCGTCTTCGACCGAGTATGAGTAAAATCAATGACTTTTTCATGAATTCCCGTCTATAAATACATTTGCTTGCAGTCCATCAATATATCTCTCATCAGTCACCAAAGCAAGAAAAATCTAGCTAATTAATTAAAGAGGAAATTGCAAGAAATGATCAAAAAATTTATGGAGTTATTGTTTTTAGCCAAAAGTTTATTTTTTATTATTTTTGTCATCTTTGTGCTTGAATTGCCAAAACTGCCCTCATCTTTGTTTTACTTGGACCAAAATTTCCCTCCCAAAATTTTCACCTGATGTACGCCTTTTATGTTTGCCGTATCAGATTTTATGTTTAAAAATCTGATATGCTCTCTCTCTCTCTCTCCTCTCTCTCTCTCTCTAAAAATGAGATCAGCAACCTCCAGTTCGTCTCTTCCATTTCCTCGACCTCCATTTCGTCTCTTCCACACCATTTCGGTTCTTCCACCGAAACCGAAACCCATTTCGTCGATCTCGTTTGTGGTCTCTTCTCTCTCTTGAAGTAGATTTGGAGCCGAACAACCTTCTAGAATGTATGTATCCCCTTCCCAGTTGTTTTTTTTACAATTATATGTTGTTTGATATGAAGATTTAAGATAGTGGATTCGATTTTTATGAAACCCATAATTTTTATTTTCTAGACCGAAGTTACATGCCAGTTTGTTTTAATTTTACATGCTAGTTTGTTTTAAAATTACATGCCAGTTTATTTCTAACTTACATGTGATTTTGTAATTTTGATTCATAGTTAAATCAATCTCCTATTGTTTTTTTTACAATTATATGTTGTTTGATATGAAGATTAAGATAGTGGATTCGATTTTTAGTGAAACCCATATTTTTTATTTTTTGGACCGAAGTTACATGCTAGTTTGGTTTAATGTTACATGCCAGTTTGTTTTAACATTACATGCCAGTTTATTTCTAACTTACATGTGATTTTGTAATTTTGATTCATAGTGAAATCAATCTCCTGCTGTTTTTTTACAATTATATGTTGTTTGATATGAAGATTAAGATAGTGGATTCGATTTTTAGTGAAACCCAGATTTTTTTTATTTTCTGAACCGAAGTTACATGCCAGTTTGGTTTAATGTTACATGCCAGTTTGATTTAATGTTACATGCCAGTTTATTTCTAACTTATATTTGATTTAGTAATTTTGATTCATAGTGAAATACTTGACATGCAAGAATATGGATACGAAGAGATTGATCATCTATCACGGTGGAAGTTGGGTGGGCAATTCTTATGAGGGTGGTTTGACAAAGTGGGTCCATGTTCCTAGATGTCAGTGTATTTTGAAGTTACATGCCAGGATATTCTTATTTCTATTTGAAAGTTACATGCCAATGTATTTTAAAGTTACATGCCAGTGTATCTATTTGAAAGACTCAGTTGGAAACTAAACATTCCAGTGTTTTTACATGTCAGAAGTTAGATGCCAGTTGGTTTTGAAGTTAGATGCCAGTGTATTTTGAAGTTACATGCCAGGATATTCTTATTTCCCTATTTGAAAGACAGTCACTTAAATGATCAAATTCCAGTATTGTTACATAGTAGGTCTGTTAACAAGTTAGGAATGATGTATCTATTTGAAAGACTAAGTTGAAAACTAAACATTCTAGTATTTTTACATGCCAAAAGTTACATGCCAGTTGGTTTTGAAGTTAGATGCCCATGTAATTAGAAGTTACATGTCAGTTGGTTTCTTCAGCTCATCGCCTTCTTCGAAGATTCAGGCTAATCTCCACACACAAACTTTTAAACTTTAAAATGGTTCTAGTTTCACAAGAAAATTCCCATGGACACTGAATAAATACAATTATAAACTCTTATATGCAAGTAATAAACCACAATAAAATCTAGACCTACAATGGTAACTAGAACCAGCACGAATGCTTGAAAGAAATATAACATTTCAGGTCTTTTACGAGTTAGCAAAGTTAAATATTTGTATTTATTGAAGAGTTATGATTATAACCTTTTCAACAGATGAATATGGTTATACAAATGAACAAATTCTGCTTTAACCGGTGAATTAAACAAATGAACAAAATTTATCTTATCAATCAACATGTGTATTGGGGAACTACTTCATCCAACACAGCTGCATCCCCATTCTGAATTTGATACCAAAAAAAAAAAAAAAAAAAATATCATGAGCAACAAATATTGAAAAGAATTAGGCCTTTTTCGGAGAGTAAATGGGAGAGAACAAGCTCTTGAATCTTGACCCATCTGTCACAAATGACCAGTGTGAAGAAATTCAATATGATATCAGCTAATTTGAGTTCGCATCAGACTCCTTTGCAGTGGCCTCTTCCTGAAGCTTCTTTTTCCAGTACTCATCAAGAGGGGGTCCAAATATTGCCTTCCCAGAAACAACTTCAATCCTGCAAATTACATATTATTAAGTCATCTCCACTGCTTGGGCACAATTTACTATTAACCAGATCAAGCACTTGCAAAAACTTAAAACTGCGAGAAGATTCTAATAAGTGCACATGCGTAAACGGTGAATGACAAAATTTAAATAGATAGCCTACACTATGGGACACTGCATTGATACACAGGAAAAATAAAAATGATTCCACATTAACAAAACATCAAAGTTGTCAAATGGAAGTCATGAAGTAAACTTCTGCCTCTTGGTCGATTTCCCTACTCTATCCCAAAATCAAAGCAAGCTCAGCAAGCTAAGCATCATTTCATCCATTTTTGAACTCTGCTCAGTCAAAGTTACACATTTGCCACAATAGTTCAACTAATGTATCTGTAATTGCATACCACAAATATCCAGAAAAGAAACAAAGTTAAAATTCCCTGGTTATATATACAAGCTAAGATCGCGGGGTGCAATGAACGTTAATAAGTAAGTTACAAGGGGATTGAATAAAAGTAAATAAATAGCAATCAAATACCAAGTGTTAAGCTGTGGAGATAGTAAAGTATCAGTTTTGCAGTAGAAATCATGACCATACAAGCACAACATCAAATTCAAAGACATTGAATGAGTATTCCGACAAAAAATATAATCCTAAAAGGGTGGTGTTTAAATATGTGATTTCTTGTTCTACTAATTCTGATATTACATTAAGTGCTCTTGCAATTCGAGTTGCATATAAAGAAACAGAATCAGAGTACACAACTACAGTTTCCAACATAACTGATTAATTGCCAATGTCAATAGTTAACAAATCAATTTAGCAAAATAAGACGCTCTATAAAACCAGAATCAAATATCTACATGTTGATGGTTTGTTAAATTAATTGAACCATAATCAGTAATCAAAAACAGAAAAGAAGAATTTTGGATCCAAATGAAACATATATATGTGATTTATAGAGTGAAGAAAGCAAAGTAAACTCACACGACTGCTCCAATCACCAACAGGAATGAGAGAAATTCGCGTCTACCCCACATTTTCAAAGCACTTCGATTTCAGGGTTTTGCGTCTACCCCACATTTTCAAAGCACTAAGCTAGCTAGAACCCACAGTACCATTATACACAGTTAACTGAGACTTTTGAATTTTATCTTGAAGCAAAACGATACACCTTTTTGATAATTTAGGGCCTAAGCCAACAAATAAATAAATACAAACAAAAAAAAATTGCAAACCATTAAAATGCTAGGGCTTCAACCAAACAGCTTCATATACACGTCAATTTTCCTGCTATGCTAAATATCAAGCACGCAATTTCCATTCACCAGTACAACACAACTGAATCGAAAGTCGAAACATAAATGATCAATTTAGCTCAAAACAAAGTAATTTAGATAGTAAACTACAGATGAACAATCTGATCCATAATACAAAACCCTAAAATGATTACAATTTGTCGAATATGAAATTGTACACAAAATTAAGTACAAAACAAAACCTAGATCACATACCCTGGGTTTTGTAGTTGAAAACAGAACCGAGTTGCCGGGTCGGTCGATGGAGGGTGAGCAGCACCGATAGCGAGGGCGAGCAGCATCGACGGACAGCGATCTCTTTTGGGCGACGGACGGCGACTGTCGGCGATCTCGATGGCGAGGGTAGAGATGGCGAGGGTTGGCGATCTCGATTGGGCGACGGATAGCGACTGTCGGCGATCTCGATTGGGCGACGGACGGCGACTGTCGGCGATCTGATCTCTCTTCCCTTCTCTCTCTTTTTTTTTTTTTACTTTTGGTCGTTTGATTTTACTGATGGGTGGGTTCCACCCTAACAATAGTTACTGATGGGTGGGTTCCACCTTGTCAGTTTTTTTTTTTTTTTTTTCAATTTTCAAATTTTAAGGGTATTTCTGTCCAAAAGTTGTAAAATGTCACGAAAACAATAAAAAAAAAAAAAACTTGTGGCTGAAAACAATAAATCCATAAATTTTTTGGCTCTTTTTGAATTCACCCCTTAATTAAATACAATGAAAGCTATTCATTTTCTTGTACTTTTTGTTCTCCTGGCTTTGGCATCTTCATTTGCCTCTGCCTCTGACCCTAGCCCTCTTCAGGACTTCTGTGTAGCCATTGATGACTACAAAATGGTGGTATGTGCTCTTTCTACATATTTATATAACCTTTTAAGCCTCTGCTGTCTAAGCTATGCTTTTTAAAGAGTATTTGAGCCCGACCTATTTTACATACATACCCGTCAATCGGGTATAACTTGTCCATTTTACACCCTTATTTTTCATTATACCTTGTTTTGCATGGCTTTTATGATGATTTGTATAAATTTTATCAAATGCTTACGTCCGTATATTGTGAAAACATAAATTTTATTTTTTTCACTCTTTAATATAAAGAGTTCACTAAAAGTTCATACATTTACGTTAGAAAATAATTATAATATTTCTTTCTTTCATGCAGTGTACGTGAATGGGAAGTTCTGCAAGGACCCAAAGCTTGCCACACCAGACGACTTCTCCTTTTTAGGGCTCAACATCCCCCGTAACACTTCGAATCCAGATGGCTCCACTGTGACTTTTGTAAATGTAGCCCAAATTGCAGGACTCAACACTCTCGGTGTATCCTTAGTCAGCATTGACTATGCACCATATGGCCAGATTCAGCCCCACACTCACCCTCGAGCCTCAGAGATCCTAGTAGTCCAGGAAGGCACTCTCTACGTTGGTTTTGTGACATCAAACCCTGAAAACAAACTCTTCACTAAAATTCTAAACAAGGGAGATGTGTTTGTGTTCCCAATTGGGCTCATTCACTTCCAATTCAATATTGGAAAAACCAATGCAGTTGCCTTTGCTGGTCTGAGCAGTCAAAACCCTGGTGTTATCACCATCGCCAATGCCGTTTTAGGGTCGGATCCCCCCATCAATCCTGATGTTCTGGCTAGAAGGATCAGAATGTGGTGAAATCTCTTCAGGCCAAGTTCGATCAGGTGGGACAATAACTAGAGAAATAATATTATAATTTATAATTAATATGTAAAATGTTTCTGTGAGGTTAAGTTGCAGGCTTGCAGCTTGTTTGAATAGTATATAATTGTTTGACATGTTATACTCCTGATTTAATTATGATATAATAAAGAGGGTTGCTTTGTGTAACCTTGATCAAGCTATCTGTGTAGGGATGGCCAATGGGGGAAATGGGGCGGGGTTAGGGGAGCCACCCCCCCCCCCCCCCCCCCCCCCCCATTTAGGGGAAATGGGGATGGGGTAGTTTTGGGGGGAGGTCCCCCCACCCCCATCCCCATTCCCCCATTTCCCTCATTTTCCCGTTTTTCCCCGTTTCTTCCGTTTCCCCCATATCCCCCGTTTCCCCATTACCTGAGGTCCACCCCCACCCCCCCCCCCCCCCCCCCTCCATTTCCCCATTTGGGGGAAATGGGGATGGGGTAGTTTTGGGGGGAGGTCCCCCCACCCCATCCCCATTCCCCCATTTCCCCCATTTTCTCGTTTTTTCTTGTTTTCCCATTTCCCCCGTGTCCCCCGTTTCCCCATTCCCCCATTTTCCCTTAGTAAAAATTATATATTAAAAAAAACACACCCAAATGCACAATCCATTAAATTGAAATACAAAATAACATCCGATACAAATTTAAATGAAAGCTAGTTGTTGTTTCATCATAATAACACAAAAAGTTCACACTGTGGTGGCGTGGTGCAGCGCAGCAAAGAAAGTGAGAACTAAGAAACGATTTAGGGAAGGAAATATGATTTAGGGTTAGGTTTTAAGTTATAAATATGTATTTATAGTTAGTAAAATATAAATAATAAAAATATTGAAAATATAAATATATATATATTATAGGGGTGAAATCATAAAGAGACAAAAAATTTATGGTTTTATTGTTTTTAGCCACAAGTTTATTTTTTATTGTTTTCGTCACTTTTAACCACTTTTGGACAGAAATACCCTTAAATTTGAAATTTAAAAAAAAAAAAAAAAAAAAACAAGTTGTCAGTGGGTGGGTGGTAAAACGAGGCAGCATTTACTAACATGTTAGGGTTGAAACCATCTCAGTAAAATGATCAAAAGTAAAAAAGAAAAAAGAGAGAGAAGGGAAGAGAGAGATCGTCGCCGCCTCCAATCGTTGTCACCATCGCCGTTGCCGTCGCTGCCGGTCGCCGTCTCTGCTGCTCACCGTCGACCGACTCCTCACAAGAATCCCATAACCTTTTCATTTTTGATTCTCTATTTCACTTTGTTTCTCTACCCATCTTTTTTCTGATTCGCTAAGAGAGTGTTTTCATCTGGATTGCGTTTCTTGTTGTCCTTTAATGAAAAATTAGGGTTTCACATATTCTCACTTCGTTTTCATCATTTCAAGCAAGCGAAAGTGAAATCTAACTTGTTCAGTTATCTTTTCAATACCTTGCATTGATGAATTTGATTTTGATTTTGATTTAGCTTTTGTTTGTTCTTTATCTAGCTTTTGTATGTTGATTGGGTGGCGATTTGAAGTGTTGGTCTGCTTTGTTTTTTTCTGTTTTGTGTTTTCTTCTTCCTCTTTTTGTTATGGCAGTTGTGAAATCAGGGCTGATCTCTTTGGCCTTTGTTGTAGAGAAATCAGGGCTGATTTCTTTGGTTGCTGCTGTTGTGTTTTGTGGAGTGTTGCTGCTTGTTTTTGGCTTTGGGGTTATGTGCGTTGTTTTGTGCCCCTTGCTTCCTGTTTCTGGTTGTTTCCCCTGCCTTTGGGGTTTTTTGGTTGAATAAATTGTAGTTTCAAAAAAAAAAAAAGTGAATGTTCTTGTGAAGCTTTTTTCATGAAGTACATTTCTTTTGAAATAGTGTAATTTTCTTGGATGTTAGATTTTAGTATAACTATATATAAAGTAAATTAGGGCTTTCTCAAAGTATAATTATATATATAACTAATTTTGCTTTGTTGTTGAGAGATTTGGTTTCGATGGCTAATTGCATTATTGAATCTAATTTTTAATTAGGAATGTGAATATCCAATTCCTATAATAGTGGTCAGACTTTGATGAAACCTTACACCTGATAGTTTCTTATTAGTTAAACTTGATGATAATATTTATTATATGCAATTAGACACTGTTTGATTCTCTGGTTATATTTGCCATATTTGATGCCAAAAGGATTAAGAATCGAATAATTGATTCAATTTGGTGGTGGTGGTAAAGTTGAAGTTATAAATTCCAAGGGATGTTCAAGGTTGTTTATTGGGTAAAATTGCCTCAGTTTAATAATGTATTCACTTGTGCGTTTTTCCAAGCATGTAACTAGCATGTAACTTGTTAGTATAGATTTTCCAGGCATGCGTTTAGAATAGGTTCTGTTGTATTCATAGTTTGTGTTGCTCTTATGTGACTTAAATTGGGTTTTCCAAGCATGTAACTTGAATGTCTTGGCATGTAACCTGTTTGTATTGGTATGTATCTTTTTTGTACTGGCATGTAACTGTTTTTACTGGTATGTAACTTTCATAGACGCTAATGCGTTTTTTTATTTGACTTTGTAGATGGAAAATATAAATTATGAGGATTTCCTCATCAAACTGAGGGATTCGTGAATTAAAAAATCCATGTATATTTTTCCCGGTGTGACCGGAGAGAATGAGTTTCACTTCTCCGTTGGTGGAAAAATGGTGAAATTCACACAAAATAATAGGGAAGTGGAAATGAAGCTGCTAATAGTAGGGAATAATGGCATTTGACTTGAAATTGTATATTTGTTCATTTTATGAAACATAATGTAGCTATAACAGAGGCCTGTAAGGAATAATGACATTATTTTGTGGTTTTATTTATAATTTGCAACTGCTGACAAGTGCAATAAGAGATTCATTTACAAATAATTATTCTTCTATTCGTTTCACTTTCTTACAACTGGCATGTAACTTCAAATACAACTGTCAACTGGCATGTAACTTGGAATGACTGGCATGTAAGTTCAATTTGGAAAATGTAAAGTTCAGTTTTAAGTTTTATCAACATTATAATACTATACTCTCAAATCAATTGGGAATTAATTGGCATGTAATTTTCAATTTAATAAACTTGAAACAAACTTGACATGTAACTTGGAATGAAATTGATATATGAGTTCGAATACAATCGACATGTAACTTAGAACACAACAAGCATGTAACTTGAAATTAAACTAGCATGTAACTTGAAAATCAATTGACATGTAACTTGAAGATCAACTGGCATGTAACTTCACAACCAACTAGCATGTAACTTCAATTTGATCTAGCATGTAACTTAAGAATCGACACTAGCATGTAACTTCAATTTGATCTAGCATGTAACTTAAGAATCGACACTAGCATGTAACTTCAATTTGATCTGGCATGTAACTTAAAATTCAACTGGTATGTAACTTCACAACCAGCTGACATGTAACTTAAAATTAAACTAGTATGTAACATAAAATTCAAATGGCAATAACTTATAATTAAAATGGCATGTAACAATACTGAAATTTGATCACTGAAATAAATTCATTCAATACTGGAATCTAACTGAATAAAGTCTACAATACGAAATACATATAAAACATCATTGCTAATACTTAAGTTGTACCACCAACTTTCGATGCCAACGAACATTTCTGTGAATTGTGGCCTTCTTCTTTCATTAAACAACATAAATATTACAAGAAGAAAAATCCTTATTGGCCAACATCACTAGCCAGCTAACCAGACCAACTGCAAATCTAGCTGCAGATGTGCTACACTGTTACAAGCTCTAGGAATATGAACAAATTTTATATCGCAAAAGCTATGCAACAACAAAACATAAAACTTCTATATTTCTTCCAGGTCTTCCAGCCTGCGGACCTCTTTTTTCTTGGTCTTCCAGCCTGCGGATCTCTTTTTTCTTGGTCTTCTAGCCTGCGGTTGCCAAGTAAATGGTAGAACAACCAATCTTGTTAAATAAGAATAAAAACATTGAAAGTAACTGACATGTAACTCGATAGCTAGCATATAACTTGAAAACTAATTGGCATGTAATTTTGAAAACTAATTGGCATGTAACTTTGAAAACTACCGGCATGTAACCTTAAAATTTGCAAACTAGCATATAACTTTCAAATTTGCTAACTGTCATGTAACTTCAAAAGTTCTTGTAGTTGAAAACTGGCATATAACTTCAAAATTTGCTAATTGTCATGTAATTTGAAAACTAATAGTTCTTGTAGTTGTTTTGGCGTGTAGAAATTCTAGGATTTATCTAAACAAAATTAGAGACAAATTGAGTTTACATTTTACCCAAGAAAGATGACAATGATGCTGACAAAACATATCAATGACAACTTGCTACATTGTGACCTTCTCCTCCACATTTCTTGTACTTGTACTCGACTACCAGTTTACGTGGTCAATTGTGACTGGATACATATTTGAAACCAACAGAACTAAGTTACAGTACATCTTTGAACCCCCTCCATAAACTTCAACTTTATTTTGGTTGTTGAAATGGTATTCCAAGTTCAGTTGGCTAGCAAATTACATTTGATACAAGAGATGGAAGGGAATACCTGTCAAAGACAAAAAGTCAAAAAATAAAAATAAAAAAATAAAAAAATAAATAAAGTGTTAAACCAAACATTGATAAAAGATTAAGGATATGAAACAAGACCGTCATAATGGAATGCTCTTCAGTGTTAACTTTAAGGATAGGAAGAATCAAGTACTTCAAGCTATCATAAGCTTCTATCACAACTGCTGCATAGTTCGAATCTTGCCAAAATGCTGGAACAACCCCACTCTGCACCCACAAAGGATAAGTAAATTGAATACCAAAGCTACATATCCATCAAATAAATCAGAACTACAAGCAGCCACAGGCCCACAGCAACCCAACAACAAATCTGTTGCTGTCACTGATGAAATGAAACCACTCATACTTTATGTTCCTAAACTGCATCATTTCTTTTGTAGGTTTAATCAAGGGTTTGATCTGCAAGAAGTAACTAAATAAAAATGTAGTTGCCAAGACTAACACCCAGAATAGGGAATACGTGATATTATCCACAAGCCCTTCTCTCAATCCACAACCTACATAACTCCTACTTTGAAACCACCAAGTCAATGCATAAAAGAGTCCAGTAACTGCTTGCCATGGATACTCATTCCCCTCCTAAGCTACAATATCTGCAGCTTAAAAGTCCACAAATCACAATCTCTAAATCACTTAAACCAACAAAAACAGAACCCCCACCACCACTCAAACAAACCAAAAATCCAAACTTTTCAACCAAACCAGAGTCCAATTCTCATAATTCATATATATCACAACTTTCAACACCCCAAATATTTAAAAACCTCTAAACCTCCCCTGAATCTAGCAGATTTTGTAAAAGATAAAATGCTAATTATCTTCCAGTAAATCGAATACAAACCCAACAACTCGTTGATTTAAATTATATACAAAACCAAAAAATATCTATATACAATTAGCAATGAACCAAACTAAATTAACTAAATTTTGTCAATCAATAAATGAATTCCATAAGGTTATAACACGATAATTATTGAATATTTTTAGTTTCCCAGCAAACCTAAATTTTTACAAATAGAAAAGGAAGTTTTGAAGCATATAGGAAAGCCATGAATTTATATAAGAACCTGTGTGAGTCCTTTTCCAAGAGTGATCTCTCTTCTTCGACGGAACCCATGACTACGAATGATGTCTCTCTGTTTTCTTCCTTTCTTCTTTGAGGGTTTGAAGATTCAAATGTCAAAGTTGTTGATTGGAAGATAACGCAAGAAAGAAGTGAAAACAATCAACAACTTTGAGAATACCCTGATAACAATTGCCTCCTCAGATAACAAATCCAAATTCCCACCAGAACGAGAAAACAATTGTCTCGGATTTGGAGCTTCGTTGAGAAAACGGGTCTGTATGAGTTGCGATTGAAGAAATGGAGAGGTAAGCGAGGTTCAGTGGAGGCGTGCAGTGAGTCGATGAAGAAAAAAAAAGAGAAGATCTGTATTTGGGTTGAAGAGAGAAGAAAGGATTTTGAAATGAAATGTTGGTAGTGGACAAAATGGCGGTGGAAGAGATGAAAAATGGGGATGGAGGTCGACGAAATGGGGGTGGGTTTCTGGCTTCAACTTGAAATGTTATCTGAGAGAGAGAGTGTCTGATTTTGAAAACTTAGGAAGACAAATTGGATGGTATCGAGTAAAGAGAGAAATTTTAGGTGGGAAATTTTGGGGCAAGTAAAACAAAATGGAGGGCATCTTTGGCAATTCAAATTCAAGGCCAAAGATGACAAGTTTAATAAAAATAAACTTATGGCTAAAAACAATAAAGCAATAAATTTTTTGATCATTTCTTGCAATTTCCTCTATATTATAATATTATAATATTTGGGGAAATGGGGAAATGGGGATGGGGGCACCTACCCCCAACCCCATCCCCATATCCAGAATTTTATGGGGGATATGGGGATGGGGCCGGGTTCCCCCATCCCCAATCCCATTTGAATTTGGGGTTAAAAGGCTCCCCTATCCCCCTATTACCCCATTTTTCCCCAAAAAATTTCCCCAAAATGGGGATGGGGGAGCGGGGTTTTGAGGCCCCGGGGGAAAATGGCTATCCCTATATCTGTGTTACATTTTAAGATAAAGTGGCTTGTTGGCCGATTATTTTGTCTCTCACTGCTGACATGCAGTATTTCCTTATTGGGTCCAAAAGTCAAATAAATTTCAAGATGAGTCAGCTCGTTGACCAAAAGGCCGGCTGGACCTCTAGACAACTGAGGTTGTTGCCTAAGGCCCTACCTAAAATCAAGGCCCCATATTTTGCCTTCTAAAAAAAAAAAAAAAAAAAAATTAATATCCAATATTTTTCTTCCTATTATTATTCAAAAAAAAAAAAAAAAAAATCCTTAAACTTATAAATTACTGTTCACTCCTATTTTCAAGTCAAAAATTCCTATTTTCAAGTAAACCACGTGGACTTAAATACTCATTAACGGTTTCTTAAAAAAAAAAAAAAAATACACTTTTATGCTATTCCTTTTCTTTAAATGGTTAAACTTTTTTTAATTATATATTCACACTAAAACATATTATTTTATATCTTCTTCTATATTCAATCAAACCATCCCATCTTCAAAATCAAACTCTCCTACTGCAGTCAAACTCTCTCATTGTTTCTCTACGTACTCTTTCGTAAACATTATAGGTTCAATTATTCCAAACTCTATTACTTTAACTGTATTTATTTATTTATTTTGTTTTCAACTGTAACAGAATTATTTGTTTTTTTATTATTTTTTTTTTAAGCTTTGATAATCGATAAATTTGTAACCAGTGGCAAAAAAAAAAAAAAAAAAAAAAAAAAAAAAAAATCTGTGAAATCACAAGGCCTCGTTTTAAATTTTCACCTAAGACCCCGACTACCCTTGAGCCGCCCCTATGACCAGTTTATTGGAAAGCACCAATTTGGAAATTCCGATGCCAATCTCATTCATCAATCTTTAGGTCCACATCAAATTTTAAATTTGAAAATTTGAGCCAAAGTAGAATATTAAATTTTGTTGAAAATTCTTAATATTAAATATCTATTCATATTAAATAGATATGCTATCATTGCAAAAATATCTATTCAAGCATTCTATTATTAGGGGTGTTCCAAAATGTTAAAATTCTTTTCCTCCTCTTAGCAAACCATAGATGGTGATCGCTTGATTCGCTTATTCTGTTTTTAGTCTGAATAGCAGATTGCTTTTCTTTTCAAAGTGGTCAAGGATTACCAAGTAATTGTAGGCCTCATCCTTAGAAGCAAAGATAAAAAGGTCCTTGACTTTTGGTAAATGCAGTAATTTTTTGAGCTACTGGCCCAACATTAAAATTACCAATAAGTGCAGGATTTTTGTTATTGCTTCTTTAATATGACTGGGTTACTGCAATATAGTCCTTTTTCCCTTTCTTTTTTTAATGTAGATATACAACATTAAATCAAGAAAACAGGCATTATGATATTAATCATAAAAGGCTAAGTTTTTCTTGTCTGAAGTTTATTAGGGCCTTAAATCCAAATTTAAAATGCTTGGTTAAGAGTGTTATAATGATGTAGCTTCATTAACCCGAGTTCTTTTTTTTAATTTGATATCTCGCATATGCATGAGCATGCTCATACTTGCAAAAGTAAAGATTCTTTTTTTTATGAGTTCTCTCTGACAGTGGACAGGGGAGACAAAGTTCCCACATGCTGTTTGGGCTGCTGGTCGTGGTCTCATTGCGCTTCTATACCAAACTTTGATGTTGTAGATAATTTATAGCTTGAGCCATGTTCCTGGCAGGTTAGTCGTTCCATAACTCGAGATCATATATACCTATACTGTATCTTGTATGCATTATTCTTTAGAAGAGAATCTTTTGAAACAACTTACATACTATGCATCTATGCTGCTATTCCAAGGCTTTTAATATAATTTTAATGGTCAAGTCAGGCTTCAAGATTTCCAATCTTACTTGGACACTGGCCGGATTTGAAAACTCTCACTGATAGTATTTGAAGATTTGAATAAACACAGCTAACATATTTATACAAGCGAAAAAAAGACTAATGAATTAATTAAACATAGCAGACCTAGGAACACTAGATACTGCAGTAGGACAACTATATATACAGCTGTAGGCTGTAGGTCTTACATTTCCAAAGTTACTTTACAGAATCTCAACAGTATTTTTAACAGGCTATTTTTCCTTAGTAACAAAGCAATGTCTATGAGTCATTTGGTTACAATTACACTTTCAATGAATGCTAGTTATACTTTTTGCTCCTACTTACCGGTGAAATATCATAGAGGCTTTTTCAATTATCTGTTCAGTGAAGAAATAGGACTTAGTCGATACTTTTTAATACTTTTTAATCCAAGTTGTTCATTTTCTTATTATCACCAAAATATACACTTCTTATATATCAAATTTACGGACCATACGTCTCTCACTCTCTCTCTATTATTTTCAGCCATTCTCTAGCAACTTTCTGGAAAATGGTAATGCTTCAGTAACTCCTCTTCTAAATGCGGCAACTTAGCATCAAAGAAATACACAGCTATAACACTTGCACTTTGTAGGAGGTGAAGTGGAAAACCCCTCTCTTCTTCAATGAGCTTTTGGAGTTATCACAAATATTCTACCAGACACTGAAACATGGAGAGAATGTGTTTTTATTTGATTGATGATTATGCTTTTGTTGTCCCATTATTTTATTCAATCATATAATTGTCAGCCCAAGTTGGAGATTCTAAGTTCTAGTAATAATAATTCTTACTTTATTATTGAAATCTCCTGTTCTGTCTCTGAACATGAACTTGTCTCCCTGCATTTATCTTCCTGAATGATCTGACATACAATATTCTACTTAACATTGTAATCTCTCAATATGGGCCATTAAATGATTGAGAGAATACAATTGACTGTCACATATTAATTTGAAGTTATTGTAATCTCTTAAATAATTTGAAGCTATTGAGAGGGGAATGACTCATACCCACAACTTTATTGGTGTAAGTTTGAAAAGACATACCTTCGAACTAACCTCGTACTGTCATGAATAATGATCAAATATTAATTATCATAGTAAAACATGTCATAATCCAATCTAAACAAGGTAAAATGTCAAATTGAGAGAGGATGCAAGTTGCTATGATGATATAATAATGTGCAATATATTTTGACTTCTGAAATTACTTTAAAGCATTGATGGAGGTAAGAATTAGCTTTGGTCAGAGTAGCATTTATTAATAAAGAAAAGGGTTAATATTAAAAACCTCCCTCACCCTTGAACTATAATTGGATGTATAGTTTTTTATTTTAGAAACCTATCCTATGGACTAACACCGATATCATCCCGTTCGTGTTGACTGATTTTGATCGTTAAAATGTCTAAAATGTCATATTTAAGCTTCAATTGTATGAATTGACCATTATACCATCATAATTTTACCAAATGAATTAATAAAATGATACAAAAGTCGGGAATGTTAACTTCCAAAGGAGAAGTTATTTTGTGTACAATTTTATCCCTAAAAATAACAAAATTACAAATAAACTAGAATATGTATTTATTTATCTTTTTTTTTTTTTTTATTTTTTTTTTTTATTTTTTTTTTTATAAATCTAAGCAAATACTCATTTTCAATACTTTTGGTTCATTTATAATTTTGTTATTTTTACGGATAAAATCATCCACAAAATAAATTCTCCTTTGCAAGTTAACATTCCTGCCTTTTGTATCAATTTATTAATTTAATTGGTAAAAGTATGATGGTAGAATAGTCAATTTATACAATTGAAACTTAAATAGGTACATTTTAGATTTTTTAATAGTCAAACTCAGTCAACACAAACGGAATACTAACGGTGTTAGTTCATAGGAGAGGTTTCTAAAATAAAAGTATTTTTACCTATATATCCAATAAAAGTTCAAAGGTGAGGGGAGGTTTTTAATATCAATAATGCTATAGGACCCAAAAAAGTGACCCAAATTTTGGACCCAAACCTATGTGGTAACATCACATGGGATCTTTGGGAAGAGTGACGTGGGCCCATGTTGTGTGTGATATTGCCACATAGATTTGGGTCCAAAATTTGGATCATGTTTTTGGGTCCTCTAACATTATTTTGTGTACATATTGATTATAGAGGGGAGGAAACGCTCACAGAAGAGAAGAAGATTGAATATGCTACTGCGTTGAAGCTTATGCTATCTACAGGACTGTAAAGAAATTGATAGATGAATAAATAGTTCTAATTTGATAATTTCTCACTTCAATATTAGTTAAGAGCATCTCCAAAATACTCTTCTATTTTCACTCTTCAAATGTCTATTTGCTTTTCTATGTGGCAATTTGAGGACCAAAAAAAGGAGAGCCTTTCCAAAGGACTCTTCAATTAGAAATAGGTTTATATTATTAATATAAAATCACTATTAAATATGTTATTATTAAAATCATTTGAATGACCTTCAAAATTATTAATATGTTATTATTAAATATTTAATATTAGTCTCATTTTAAAGATTGACCAAGCCAATTCTATACTAGATTTTGGCCCCTATTTCTGTCGCTTTTGTTCGGTTCTCGGGTAAAATAGAGTGTCTAATGGCTCGAAATTAATTGTTTCGCAGGTTTTCAGCTTTTCAAGTGCACGCGTGCAAAGTAAAGCAATTTGGGGAGCCGAGAAAAAAAAAAATGAAGAAGAATCGCTGCCCAGAAATTGCAAAGTGGTGGTGGCTGCCAAGGTCGCTCCCATCTACGGCCAACTTGACAGCCACCTATTTTTGGCACCAGGACAGTGATCTTCGTTGTGGATGTGGTCGCTCCCACCCACGGCCAATGTCACAGTGACTTTTTCCTCGTCAAGAGACAGTGATCTTCGCACCCAAAGTGGTCGCCCCCACCAACAGCCAACTTGGGGGCGACCTCCTCAACGTTCAAGAGACAGAGGCCGGTCGCCGCCAAGGTCGCTCCCACCAATAGCCAATTGGGAGCGACCTCCCATTCCAACTCAGCATAAGTGACGAGATTCTGACCATTTTCTTTGGCACCCACTATATATTTATCCTATTCTCTTTGCTGAAAATGGACACCTAATTCCTTGAACCCTAGATCCAAAAAGATTTCTCACCCAAAAAACCTTTCACATTCCACCATCTTCAACCTTACAAAAATCACCCAAGCTACCACCTTTTTACACAATTTTCATCATCATTTCACATTTTCTCCTTCTCCACTACCATTCCATCTATCATTGGAGGTGTTGCAAGCAAGAGGAAGCTCTCAAGACAAATGGGTTTTCTCTTTTATTTCTCCATTGATGTGTAACTAATTCCTTAGCTAGGGGATTGATGTAACCGTATTGGACGATTCTATGAATTAGTTAGTCTATTTTCTTAATTCAATTCGATTTTAGTCTCTCTTACTTGATTATTTTGTGTTTGCCTATTACTCATATTATTTTGAGACCTCAATTGATGTGGGTGTGTAGTGTAGACTATGTATGAAATTGGGTTTTGGTGTGAAAGACCTTTCCACCTTAATACCAATTATGAGTTTAGTAATTGAGAAAAAAATGATATATGCATGACCTTGCTATGTTGTTTTGGCTTAGAGTTTATACAACTATTAGGTGATGACCATTGCTTGACACATGACCTTGTGGGAGCAATGGCAAGAACCTAGCTCTTAATGTTAAACAAGCCTTAAAATTGGATTGAAGTGCTTAACGAGACTAAGTAAGAACATAGAGTGGTCTAAGAAGGTTGCATCGATTCCCTAGTGTTTTCTCCCATATATCCATACGTTGTGTGTTGCTTGTTGTGTTTAGCTTAGTTTTTAGTCACAAGATTGCATTTTTATTTCTCAAGTTGCATCTTTAGTTTTAAGTTTACATTTTTAGCTTACAAGTTTGCATTTTTAAGCATTTTCAAGAACCCAAATCACTTTTTCAAACCAAAAGCATTATGCAATTTAATTTCACGCACTTGGATTAGCTTTAATTTTCCTAGACTAATTGGCTTTCAATTACTTGAATCACCGATCCCAGTGAACGAACTTTAATTTAAATTGAAAGTAATTTTTACTACATCAAAGATCTAGATGAGACATTTCTAATGGTATAATTTTTATGATGATAAAATTTATAAATTAAAAGTTATTATGTATTAATTAAATTTAATTAAAATGATAAAAAAGATATAGATGTCAAATATTAATAATGATATGATATAAAAAAAATAATATAATAATATTTGAATAGGGAGAAGTTGCTCTTCAATATTGATGAGAGAAAAGCAAAATCTTATTTGAATCATCTCATTTAAAGAGTCTATTGGAGCTAAATATGCTGATGTGGATCGTTTGATTTTAACAAATATCTTATTTGAAGAGTCTTTTAGAGATGCTTTAACGCATGTTCTGAAGATAATGTCGTTGGTAGTTATATTTAGCTAGAAAAAATGAGCAATTTGTCTGGTTGCTCATCGATCTAGATTGTTCTCATATTAATGGAAACTATTGTCTAGCTAGTTTTTGTTCAAATGTTAATTTTATTTCATTCCCTGTGAGTTAAAAGTAATTTATATATGTAATAAAAGTTATGTTAATCTGTAAATAATTTTGAATCATTTTTAATTCTTATATGAACAAACTTACTTAATTTCAAAGTTCCAAATCCTCATTATGAGGACTCAAAAACAATAAACAATTCACGAAACTTTCAATATGAATCAGTATATATTGTAGGTGGTCGAACGACTTGGTACGTCAAATGGGTCGGGTTATATCAGGCCCAAAGCAACTAGGCTGAAAGTTGATTGGTCGATGTCGACTGTCGCTTGTATATGGTCGTCTGGACTTCGATAAGCCTGCAAAAGAACTTAAAACAGAAATAAAGTGTAGAAAAAAGAGAAAGATGGGGGTTGGATTATAGCCTTATGTGTGCTTGGGCTGAGCAATGTATCGTGCAGGTGGCAATGGTTGATTTCTGGTGACTGGAGATGTTTTTAGAGGCAGAGTTTCAGTACGCTGTTATAAGCTTTAGTTCAGAGAATTCAGAGAGATTTTCTCCTCCTTGAGCCTTCCTTATATAGTCGAAGATATAGCCCCAACGTTCACTTAATTAGTGTTGATTGTGGGCGTGATCTCAGGAGCAAGATCCTCTTTGGGATGGGCAGTTACCAACGGTTACCAAGAGGTTTGGTAACTGATATCTTGGTAACTGATATTTTGAATGAGTCAAATATTGATGGCATCTGTGTTGGGTCGACCCAACACCGTGGGCTTGGGTCGACCCAGCACCGTGGGCTTGGGCAGGATTGAACGATCTTGCAAAGCTTTGGGCCTCAGTGTGTTTGGGCCACTGGGCTGTTTTTGGCTACTACATATATAAGAATGAAATTATTTAAAGACTTGCTATCACACATAGTCCATAGAACAAGTATATTTCATGGTTATAACTTACAAGAGATTGTAGATATTTGTGAATAAATCAATAAATAGTTCACGAAACTTACAATATGCAATGTTGTGAATATCTAATAAATATTAATGGTCAAATAAAAATATGCAGTTCAAAAAAAAAAAAAAAAAAAGAAGTAAAGTAGTTTCATATTTTTAATGTATGATTAATTATAATCCACTATTCTTAATTATATTTTCTCACAAGTTTTTTATTTATTTTTATTTTATTTTTTACATTATCTACTTATTTAGACCATATATATATATATATTTTGAAGCTTTTGCCATGAGAGTACAAGTGTTTGAAGAAATGCTTCAAAGAGAAGTAGAAACTAAAACTGAAGAAGAAAGCAAGAACAAGTAAACAGAGCAAAAGAGAGAATTCTCATTCTATTGATTTTATATTTTTTTTTGAGTAGATTACGTTATGAGACTAGGCTCATATTTATACACATGTGGTCACTTGAAGATAAGGTTTTGGATAAGGTTGAATTCTGTTACAACCAAAACAGAATTTCCCACCTAAACTAATTGCTTGGAAAATATCCTCTGATATCAGGAACTTGATTCTTCATGTAGACTTCATTCATCCACCGTCTGATCAGAGTAATCAAAGTCTTGTTGTTCGGATGTTGACTTTATTGGAAAGCTGGCATAGTAGCAAACTTACTTGACCCAAAGCTTTCCTTTCTTTGCTCTGTTATACAACGAACCTGACTTGGTGTTGATGTGGTTGTTTTATGATTTCTGATTTAAACATCTTTAGGTTTAATATCACTCACATTGCCATTGGTAGGATTCGAGTCGCTGACTTATGATTTTGTGAGTCATTTGTCCAAGTCCAAATTCGTCCATCTACCGGCTGAGCTCTCACAAGTTAATACATAATAAACAGAAATTTATATTCAAAGAATTGTGTAACATCACATACTTTTAGGTTATGTAACATTATTCATCTAGATATATTAAGAGAAAAGTATCAATACGAATTGTACGTTGTGAATTGTGATGTGTGTATCAATTAAATTTTAAAATCACCATCATAATTAGAGGGTTTTTTTTTTTTTTTTTTTTTTTTTTTCAATTGATGTAATACACATGTTAATTAAAATCCTTAGTGAAATAATTTTATTAGAATTCATAGAAATTACATGATACGTACACAGCTTGTTATCTTATCAGCTTTGATCAAATTATCATCGCACTTGTTAATGACTAGAGTTAATTAATGCTTTCAATTTTCAAAAGCATTAATCAAACCGGTGTTATATGCCATGCAGAAGTAGAAGAGATACTATGGAAGACAGATCGACTGATTCAAAATGGACATAGGAAATGAATGAAGAATTTAATGAGAGACTAGATATCTGTGCCTAGATACAATCCCATAATTCGTTATATAAACCACATATAATTAGTGAAAAATTTCTCTCTTATAGTTTCACTCTAAGTCTCTAAGTCTTAAAATATTTCTCTCATATAGAGATCTCTCATTTCCTCTCTTCTTCAAAAATTTGCCCTTCTCCAGTTTTTTTGTATTATAACTTGTAAGAATGGAAAACTTAAGTGAACATCAGGTTTTGATGGCCGACGGTGCTACGGTAACGGCTGAAATGTTTTATGACTTTAAAAGTGCAAGGAGCAAGCGTCTTCTTGATCTTGTTTTTAAGCGCATCTTGGAGGAAGGTGACATGGTTGTTGGGTTTGAAACAGACTGGTCGTGTGGTCAATATGCAGGACAATTTCATTTACTCATCAAGTTGTGCACCCAATTTGGCTGTTTGATAATCAAACTGGATCCAAGTGGAAGTACCGGTTATTATTCATCGCTAAAAAAGTTCTTTGCTAACAATGACATTGTCTTTGCTGGTGTTCGTATCAAGAAAGTAGTCGAGATACTGGAAACTGCATATGGGTTTGAAATTAGAAATGCAATGGAATTGAGCGAAATGGCTGCTAAAGTATACGATAAGCCTTGCCTTAGCGCATATGGTGTCAAAGACTTGGTTACAGCAGTTTTATCGCGACATCTTCACACGATCCCCTATAGTGCAGCTCAGGTTGATTTTCAAGTCTCAGAGGCTCTTACAAAAGAGAAGATCGAGCATTCAACTGTTGTTACCTACGCTATCTATAAGACTGCCAAGAAAGTTCTAAACCTATGAAGAATTTATGTTTGCAAGAAATTTAGGAGTGTTTTCTATCGACATAATAATGTCATAAAATTAATGTATTTGGTTGTAATATTAGGCTAGAAAATGTGAGTTTAGTTTACTATGCTGTCTATATTTTTACTATTACCAAGGTCATCAGCATAATCTTATTTTTGTTGCAGTTTCTTTAATTTTGGAGTGATATTTTTTTAGACGAATTAAACCTGGGACATTGTTGGTTGAATGTGTGCCCTTTTGCAGTGGTAATTTTTTAGCGATTTTGAAAGACTTCTAAACTATGATACTTAATTTTGACAATATAAAAGACGCAGAAACCAGTTACACAGAAGCATGCTGTTGTTTACTCTATCAGAGCTTGTTAATTTTATGGTGAGACTCCTTTTTTTTTTTTTTTTTTTCTCCTTAAGTCAGATAGTAGTGCATGTTTTAATCATCACTTAGAAAACAGACATGAAGGAAATAGGATTCGTGATTAATAAACATTTAATTAATAAACATTTGATTAGTGCATACCATAAGACATCGACAAACTGTATCACCATTCACCAAGCCACATTTAGTAGTGATATAACTCATAGCGAATGAAATCAAAATAACAGTTGAACAAAAACTAGATAGACAATATGAGAACAATTTATACGATCTTGTACTAGACAAATTGCTCCTTTTTTTTTTCTAGCATTATATTACTACCAACGACGACATTCAAACTTCAGAACAAGCATGTTACTAATTAATGAAGCGAAATGAAACTAAAACAATTAATTTATTCAGTACTTAAGCAGTATCTTCGCAGTTCTGTAGATACCATAGGCATCAACAGTTGCACACTCAATCTTCTTGTCTTCTGTAAGAGTTTCCGACCCCCAGTAATCAATGTGTGTCATGCTAATTGGAAAAAATTGTTTCCACCAAACAAATCGAATAAAGTCTCTGACACCACATGTGTTAAGAGTACTACGACTGCCATATGTTTTCTCTACCACGTCGCATAAATCTATTGCATTTCTAATTTCTAACCCGTAACACTTTTCGAGTTTCTCCAAATCTCTTTTTATACGAACACCAGCAAAGACTATGTCCTTGTTAGCGAACATCTTTCTCAGCAGTTGAAAATAATTTTTGCCACCAACTCCACCTAGTTTTATTAGCAAACAACCAACTTGAGTGCACAACTTGAGCAAAGAAACCTGTGCTTCACTATTTGCAAATGACCGTTCGGTGCCAAAACCAACAACCATGTCACCTTCCTCCAAGAAGCGCTTCAGAAAAAGATCGAGACAGCCCTCATCATCATCATCACTTATTCCTTCATGTTCATGATCAGGAATTATTTCAGTCGTTACATTTTTTCCGTCTACCATCAAGAACTGACGTACTCTTGGTTTTTCCATTAATTCTTACAATGTGAGATATGAGAGAGAATCAAAGAGTACTATATATCATATAGTGGAACTATGTGAATTTTGTGTCTACTTCTATGTGATGGGGAATTCTATATAGGCACAGACATCTAGTCTAGTCTCTGATTATTAATTCTCATTTATTTTCATGTTGAATTTAGTCGATCTGTCTTCCATAGTTATTCATCTTCTTCTACTTGAGCATGCATATATGGGCATATGGCCATAGAAAGTAGAAAGCATTAATTAACATCGGTCAATTCAGACAAGATGAGGTTGGATCATTGGTATACTCAACACATCTGCATCACGAGGTTATAGGTTCAAATCCATACTCTCTCCAAAAAAAATCCCTGAATTTATGTAATAATTAAAAAAAAAAAAACACTAGTCACTTCAAGTTTGAAGTAAAAAAAAGGGAAATAGCTAAAAAGAATTTTTTTTTTGGGCAATTACCAATTAGGTCTTGAACTTGTTTGCGACTTTTACAAAAGTGATCAAATTGGTCCTTGCATTTTTTTCAAGTGCCAAATTAGCCTCTCTAACTAAATTCCGTCAGTCAACTTTAACTGTGTAAGGGTAAAATTGTAGTTTGCTCCTAAACAATATAATAATGACACATGCACAGTTTTTTTTTAACACATTTATAGTTTTGATTATTTTATTTGTGGCTTGCATAATATTAACAAAAAAAAAAAAAAATTATATAAAAATGGTAAAAAGACTAAACTAGGAATGAATGGTAACTTTATTTATAAAATAAGGGTATAATTGACATTGTCTTATTAAAATATTTTTAGATTTTTTTAGAAAATTTTAATTAAAAAATGTACAAATGATGTTTCATTAATAATATTTTAGGATTTTATTGTAATTATAATGGTGAATTTAATACACAAAAGACAAAACAACTTTGGTTTAATATAACAAAAAAAGGGTATTTACGTACTTTAATTAAAATTGTTAAAGTCAAACGTTATATTTAACACCGTTAAACCGTTAGAGGGACCAATTTGGTCACTTTTATAAAAGTCACAAACAACTTGAAATTTTTAAAAAAGTCTAGGATCTAATTGGTAATTGCCCTTTTTTTTTTTTTTTTTTCAATCTCAAATAAATTTTCTATTGCGGTCAACTTCTCAAGCGACAAAAAAATACCTCTCTATTTTATTTTGAAAATTTTAAATTTTTTTAAAAATGAATTATAAATTAAAAAAAAAAATTATACCTCCAATGGAGGTCAGCAAAAAAGTTAAGAAAAAAAATTGTTGGAGACCTTTGCGAAAAAAAAAAAAAAATAAAAAAAAAAAAAATAAAATAAAATTTATTAACAGCGTTTTTGTCCAAAATTATTCTAAATTATCATTAATTGATTTATATTTTAATTAGTTTAGCTTTAATTATTTACTTGTATTATAATATGAAGCTAGATTTTTTTATTTATTTAAAGTATTACATAAATTCAGGGTTTTTTTTTGAAGTGGGAGGACTCGAACCTACAATTTCGTGGTGTAGGTGTGAGAGGTATGCTACCGCACCAACCTCATCTTGTCATATGAAGGTAGAAATTGAATTTAAGAATATTTTATTGTATATATGATTACTTTACAAATTCTATAATTTAAGAATATCTTGTCATATGAAGTTCTGATTCGGAGTTTGCCAGAATCAGGTAGTGGTGGGTTTTTTTCGTTTTCAGGCTTTGAGGTCTTCTGTTCTGCTTTGTGGTCGTGTGGGCAATTCAGAAGTGCAAAGGTTGGCTGGGATGGCTGTGTGGTTTTGCTGCTGGTTGGTCTGTTTTGTCCGCCGTCGGGGTTTTCTTTGTGGGCTGCTGGTTGCTCTGTTTGTTGTTTCCTCTGTTGGCTTTGTTGTGGCTTATCAACTTTGATCACATGACAATCATTAATGACTAGAGCTAATTAATGCTTTCAATTTTCAAAATCATTAATTAAACCGGTGTTACTAGATTTCATGCAGAAGTAGAAGAGACTGAGGAAAACAGACGGACTAATTCAACATGGAAATTGGGAAGGAATGAAAAGCATTAATAAGATCAGAGACTAGATATCTGCGCCTCGCTAGAAACAATCCCATAATTCGTTATATATATATATATAAACTACATATAATTACTAAAATTGTTCTCATTTATATAGTTTCACTAATTTTTGGTAGTATTGTAAGAATGGAAGACTGAAGAGAACATAAGTTTTCGATGGCAGACGGTCAAATAGTAACGACTCATCAAATGATTCATTACGATGGAGGTCTCGATCTTTTTTTGAAGCGTTTCTGGGAGCAAGGCGATATGGTTGTTGGGTTTGATACGGATTGGTCATTTGATGAGTACGAAGCGCAAGTTTCTTTACTCAAGTTGTGCAGTAAAGGACATTGTTTGCTAATCAAACTGGATGGAACTCGATACTCTTATTTTCGACCTCTCAAAGAATTGTTTGCTAACAAAGAAATAGCTTTTGTTGGTGTTCATATCAAGAAAGATCTCGAGAAACTTGAAAGTGCTTACGGGTTTGAAATTAGAAATGCGGTGGACTTAGGTGAAATGGCTGCAGATAAATATAAGAGGCCTTGCTTGAGAGCATTGGGTGTCAATGACTTGGTTAGTGCTGTTTTTAATAGTCAATATAATTACGGAATTCCAAAACCCATGAGGGCTGCGAAGGTTGATTATCGAGCTGCAGAGACTCTAACTGAAGAGAAGAAGATGGAGTATGCAACTGCTGTTACCTATGCTATCTACAAGACTGCCAATTTATTACTTAAGTAATGAAGATTTAATTGTTTCAATTTTATTTCACGTCAATAGTTCATCTGTTTACAAGAAAGGAATGCTATTTTTTTTTTTGGGATAATCAATGTTTTGAAATTAATGTAATTTTGTTTTTTACTTACATTTTGGGTTTGAGGAGGGGGAAGGACTTAAACCTATAATCTCTTGTTTTGTTAATACATTTTGTTTAAAAATTTGGAGTACTATTTAATTGAAGAATGGATCTGAACTATTGTCAAGTTTTAATTGGTTCATATGGATTTGATGGATAAAAGGAAATAGATTTTGTCGTGAATTGAATTGCTGCAGCAGAGTTCAGGATTTTATTAATCTGATTTACGTTTAACAAAAGTTACTTCTAGAACTTCTAAAATACACATCTAGATACTATGGACTCAAATACTTAGAAAATACAAAAAGAATTCTTTTACTCCAAGACTACGGTCCTGTTTGATTTTTCCATTTAACACTGAATGACACTTAGGGGGGATATATTCAATTAGGATTTTTGAGGACATTTAAAGACATTATAAATCCTGGTGTATTCAATTCGGATATTTAAAGACTTATAAAGAGTCTATATGAATCCAGTGGTATTCAATTAGGATTTCTATGGACTTTTAAAGAATCCTTCCAAATCTAGGTGTATTGAATTGGGACTTTAAAAATGTCCACAAGAATCAAGGTGTATTTAATTAGGACTAGATTTTAAAAGATTTTCTTAAGTCATGGATTTTGGTGGACTTGATGGTAAGAGATATAAATATCAAATGCCATAAAATATCCGTCCTTTCTCCAAGATTTTGGTGGACTTTGCTCTCTTTCTCAAAACAAAACGTGTTGCTTCTTTTCACTTCTTCTTTGCTCAAATAATCATGATTGATTATCATCAAATCATGCACATATGATATTTCCTTCATTTTGCATTGCTATGATCTAAAAGCTTTTCTTGCTACGTTTGTGGAATCTGTCAAATGGGGTCATTTTTTTTTTTTTCGAAAATAGTTTCAGACTTGCAGCACCAAAAGACGAGAAAGACAGAGTGAATAAGGTATAGCCCATAGGGAAAGAGCAAATTAGCTCCTGCATTTTTTGACAATGGAGACCCTATAATGGGCCCTAGCTAGATCATTCACTGGTTACTACAACCACAAATGGTATAAAGAAATTGAAAAATCAAGTTGAAAATAGAATGAAAGTGATGGAGAATATTTCCTGCTAAAATATTTTTCGTGTCCCAACAATATATTCAATCTAAAACAGAGCACAAAGCACACAGCACATTACCTTCTTCAAAAAAAAAAAAAAAAAAAACAATATATTCAATTTATCTCTGTCGAATTAATAATACTTTCTCCTCATTTTTCTTGTTCAAACGATTCCTTATCATATACATGATAAGCTTGTCCTGTATATTCAAACATTTTTGAAAAAAATGCCTAATAATCAACCAACATTTATTTGCTTAAAAATGATGGTTTTTAATTAAATTCATAAATAGATGCATATATGTATGTTATTAAATTATTATATAGTATTGAAATATAAACATGACAAAAAAAAAAAAAAAAAAAAAAAAAAAAAAAAAAAAAAAAAAAGAACTATAAGCCATAAGCAAAGTCCAAATGGAGAACTGGAAAGGGAAATAGTTGATTAAGGAGGTGAAAAGTAATAGAAGAGAAAAGGAAGAAAGCAGAGATTGTTGTTAGTACTACAAATTGTATTAATGGATCATATTGGTTTAGTGTATAGATTGTGTTATTGGGCCATATAGTGGTATAATTCTCCATTTATAATAGAAATAAGAGATAACAAGTCCATGGATGTCTAAACAAATCCATAAAAGTCTGAGATAGATATCTAAACAAATCAATGAAAGTCTATGTGGATTTATAAAAGTCCGTAGAAATCCATGAAAATCTATCACTTAAAAAATGTCCTTAAATGTCCTCAAGAATCCTAATTGAATACACCTCCCTTAATGTATTACATTCAGTTATTTTGTTTGATTTTTTAAGTTGTAAAATCACTTAATGAGCACCTAAAACCACTTGTTTTGAAAAGTGAAATTTTTTCACTTTTCACAACACAAATCTAGGAGAATTTAATACAAAGTTTTACTTCCAAAACTATCCTCACCAATTTAATCTATTTCCAATTTTGTCTTCTGTTAAAGCCCTAATTGTATTTATAATTTAATCTATTTCCTGCTCTTGCCTTTTCCTTCTTTTTTTTCTTTTTTTTTTTTGGGTCTTGCTGGCGTGGTTTGGTTGTTTGCTTTTGTTGCTATTTGTGCTCTGCTCTTGGGCTATTGTTGCCTTAAAAAAAAAAAAAAAATGATATTCATGTTGTTATTCATTAATAGTGATATTAAATTTAGAACCAATTCACAAACCAACCAACCCAGAATAATATAAATTTGAATAATTATTAATAACTAAATAAATTTATTTTATAATTAATTTACATGTTAGAGTTGTCCTTAATATATTAAAATGTAAATATATAACAAATAATAGTTAAAAGGGTATAGAGGTAAAAGTATTTATTTTCAGATATTTATAACTTAAAAAAAAAAAAAAAAAAACAAATAACATATCATTATGTTCAGTTTTCAATTAAAAAATAAACATGTTTTTCAGTTTTCAGTTTTCAGTCACTATTCAGTCTTCAGTAACATTCAGCACTGTTCAGTCTTCAGACAAAAAATCAAACAGAGCCTACATAATATCTAAATTATTTTTAAATTCTAGAATTAAGTATTCTATATATTTTTGAGAGTGCAATGACTCCCAAGAGTGATGTTTTCCATTCCATACATTTTTACTATTATTAGACCATATTCGATGCATATTGGCACAAAATAATAGTAAAGTACTATATTTGACATGTTATATATATTTTTACATTGTAATCTAATACACAATTTTATTTGAAATGCTATTTTTTTTTTAAAGTGTAGATATATATATATTGACAATATCTATTAATTTAGGACCAGATATTTTTTTTTTTAAAGCTTTCGCCATTGGTAGGATTCGAGCCGCTGACTTGGGAGTCATTTGCCTAAACCCTAAACTCGTCCATCTATCAGCTGAGCTACGCCATCTTAATGCCAATAGTACCAACAAATGCTATTTCTTGATATGAACACCAACAAAGGCTATTTCTAAAAGTGGGATCAAGAATTCTTTATTTATTTTCACAAAGAAAACCAAGATAGCACAATGATTCTTTATTTTAGGGTTTTCGTTAAATATAGATAATGAGGAGTAATCCAATTTTAAATTTACAAAGTAATAATATTGTTAAATGAATTTCATTAAATTTCTCAAAACATTGTATTCATATATTTCGAATGAATCAAACTAATATAAGAATATTGTATAATTTAATTAGTGTTCGCATTTGCATTTCATTATATAACCAAATTTATAACTCTTATAATTTAATTTGACTTTTTAAAAATAAAATAAAATATAATAATTTATTTATTTAGAATATATATTTTAGACCAAATTTATAACTCTTATAATTTAATTTAACTTTTTAAAAATAAATTAAAATTTTGTAATATATTTATTTATAGTACACATTTTAGGGGACGTCTCGTTATATCCTCCTAACTAGTGATTTATAGCTGTCATAGACTCTGTATCTTATTTTTGCTTATCCCATTTTTAATCTCGACCGTATAAGTACTAACAAAAAGACCAAGTCAATCTCCATCGAAAACCAATGTAAACTTTCATACATTTATTTATTTTATTTTTTTTTTTTGAGGAAATTTTCATACATTTATTTAATATGGGCTTTCTTGGACAATTAAATCAATTCTGAGATAAAACAATATAATAACAACCAAATTAAGTTGAGTCTTGAGATACGTATAAAAAGAGAAATAATACAATTCTTACCATCACCGCCACTGCATGATAATAATGACTTGTCATTATTAAGAATTGAATTTGAGATCTCAAATCAAGAGTTATAAGCTTTTACCACTTGACTACAACATTTAATATGTTAAAAATTGAACAATATTTATATATAACCTATAAGAGTTGTTAGAAAAAAAAAAAAAAAAAAAAAAAAAAAAACTTATTAGATAGATTTAAATTTATCCTCATCAGTCACCAAAGCAAGAAAAATCTAGCTAATTAATTAACCACAATGAAAGCTATTAATTTCCTTGTACTTTTATTCTCCTGGCTTTGGCTTCCTCATTTGCCTCTGCCTCTGACCCTAGTCCTCTTCAGGACTTCTGTGTAGCCATTGATGACTACAAAAATGGTGGTATGTGCTATTTCTACATATTTCTACATATTTGAGACCGACCTATTTTTACATAAATCCCAGTCAATCGGGTATAACTTATCCATTTTACACCCTTATTCTTCATTGTACCTAGTTTTGCATGGCTTTTATGACGATTTGTATAAATTTTATCAAATGCCTACGTTCTTATATTGTGAAAACATAAATTTTATTTTTTTACTCTTTAATATAAAAAAAGAGTTACTGACAGATAAAATATAACAAATTAACATATTTGAAGTCAGAAGGAAAATAAAGATAAAGTTAATACATCTATTCTAGAAAAGAATTATAATATTTATTTCTTTCATGCAGTGTTTGTGAATGGGAAATTCTGCAAGGACCCAATGCTTGCCACACCAGACGACTTCTTCTTTTCAGGGCTCAACATCCCCCGTAACACATCGAATCCGGTTGGCTCCACTGTGACTCCTGTAAATGTAGCCCAAATTGCAGGACTCAACACTCTCAGTGTATCCTTAGCTCGCATTGACTATGCACCATACGGCCAAAACCCGCCCCACACTCACCCTCGAGCCTCAGAGATCCTAGTAGTCTAGGAAGGCACTCTCTACGTTGGTTTTGTGACATCAAACCCTGAAAACAAACGCTTCACTAAAATTCTAAACAAGGGAGATGTGTTTGTGTTCCCAATTGGGCTCATTCACTTCCATTTCAATATTGGAAAAACCAATGCAGTTGCCTTTGCTGGTCTGAGTAGCCAGAACCCTGGTGTCATCACTATCGCTAACACCATTTTTGGGTCGGATCCTCCCATCAATCCTGATGTTCTGGCTAGAGCATTCCAGTTGGATCAGAATGTGGTGAAATCTCTTCAGGCCAAGTTCTGGTGGGACAACAATTAAAGAATTAATATGTAAAATGTTGCATTGAAGTTAATTTGCAGCTTGCTAGAATAATAAATGTTTGACATGTTATACTTCTTGATTAATTTATGATATAATAAAGAGAGTTGATCAAGTTATCTATTGGCCGATTATTTTAATGTTGGCCGATTATTTTAATTTCGTTACCAGGTTATTGACAGATAACGAAAGCACCAATTTGGAAATTCCGATGCCAATCTTAATCATCAATCTTTAGTTCCACTACAAATTTTAAATTTGAGCCAAAGTAAGAATATTAAATTTTGTTGAATATTCTTAATATTAAATAGATATGCTATCATTGAAAAAATATCTACATTGAGATCTCTTACCCATCTTATTTTTGCTTATCTTTCAAGTATCCGTTGACATGTGGCAAACAAGCAAAAGAATGGCTGAGATTAGTTTACTTTATTTTTTTCTCTCTTTATCTTGATTTCCTTTCCTTTTCCTTTATTTTTTTTACTCTCTTTCTCTTGATTGATCAAACGACACTATATGTTTCTTTCAAACAAAAAAAATAACCCTCATCTGGTTGTCGTGACCCACACCCCCCACAGCAATCACGCTGTCGTGACCCACCTCTCATCTGGTCGCCGTGAACAAGATTAGCCCTCCCCTCATCTCGCCGGCGATTAGACCTAGAACCACCCCTCCGTCTCGCCACCAGCGATGAGACCCAATCCCTAGCTCCGGTGACGATTGAATTAGGATACCAATCTGGTAATTTTTCATCATCTTCTAATTTTTTTAGCAATAATTTTTTATCTATTTGATGTTAACAGTGTATACAACTTTCTTCTAGAATTTAATGAAAAAGAAAAAGAAAACACAAAATTTTGAATGAATTTCCATTGTTCAGTCAATTACCTGAAGTTTAATGACAGCATCAAAGCTGAATATTTCATCGGGTTCAAACATGTTTTCAAGTTTTAGATGTAGAAATAATGTCCAATAAATATTAAAACAAGAAGCATTGGAAAAGGATTTGGATTTGAAGGAAAGAGATGATAAAATTAATCAATAGAAAGAAACCAAAAAAAAAATAAAGGAAATGGATCAATTAGGAGAAAGAGGAAAAGAAATCAAGAGAAAGAGAGAAAACAATAAAGTAAACTAATCTTAGCCATTCTTTTTCTTATTTGCCACATGTCAGCAGATGCTTGAAAGATGAGCAAAAATAAGATGGGTAGGGGATTTCAATCCTTCTATTATTAGGGGTGTTCCAAAATGTTAAAATCCGTAATCAATTGGTTTAGTTAGTGAAATCTTTTTGAGGAATGCTAAATACACTCTCCCAACACACTCTCTCAATCTACTCTTTCTTATTTTACTTTTTTATATGAAAGTTGAGCCATAATAAATGGTTTGTCTATTCGATCATATTATTTACAACTCAAACAAAACATTCTCTTCCCAAATTGCCCTTTTACTTTTTACCAACTATAATTTATAATATTTTTTATCTAATTAAAAAAACATTTTTAAGTGTATATATATATATATATATATAATATGTGTGTGTAATGATTTTTACAATCAATTTTTTTTCATATTAAATAAATGTTGAATGAAATAAGTGGAAATATAAATTATTTTTTTAAGTAATTATGTTTTTTTAAAGGAGAATAGGATTCCATAGAGAATTAGATAAAATAGATTGCAGATTATATTTGGTATAAAATATGTTTTTGAAGGAATATAAATGATGTTTATGAGTAAAAAAAATCAAATTTTTTTTTTTAAAAGACAAAAATATATTCACAATTGCTAGCTTGTGTACTCTTTTTTTGAAATTTAATTAAGACGACAAATAATAGTGAAGAACCGGCAGAGGTTCTTTTTATATCGACAATCAAGATATTGTTGCTCCAGTCAATTGAATTGATCAGATCGATAATAAAATATGACCACTTCCGCCATGTCTGTAGTTGTTGAAGAATGGTTCATTCTGGGAATAGAATAGATAATATTTAAAATATTTAAGACTTGGCAAGCTTTTCATATCTGCTCCAACAAGGGAAAAGCAAAGACTTGTTCAATAAACCCCGTCTATAAGTAAACTTGTTTGCATTGCAAGATTTCTCATTCCTCATTAAAGCACTAACACACTTGAAACAATTTTAGATAAACACATCCTAATTTATAATCACCATGAAAGTTGTTCACTTTCTTGTAGCTTCTATCTTCTTTGCTTTGGCTTCCTCCTTGGCCTCTGCTTCTGACCCTAGCCCTCTTCAGGATTTCTGTGTAGCCATCAATGACACAAAGAATGTTGGTAAGTTTTTTCTTTTTATGTATAAATCCTACAAATTTATGCATGACATGTTATATTTATAGTAATTAATTAATTCACCAACATCTATTTAATTTTTCTGTGCAGTGTTTGTGAATGGGAAGTTCTGCAAGGACCCAAAGCTTGCCACACCAAATGATTTCTTCTTTTCGGGGCTCAACAATCCCAGAAACACAGAAAATCAAGTTGGTTCAACTGTGACTCCTGTAAATGTAGCCCAAATTCCAGGACTCAACACTCTTGGCATTTCCCTGGCTCGTATCGATTTCGCACCATATGGTGGCCTGAACCCACCCCACACTCACCCTAGAGCCACTGAGATTCTGGTAGTCCAGGAGGGGACTCTTTATGTTGGTTTTGTCACATCAAACCCTGAAAATAAACTCTTCACCAAGGTGCTCAACAAGGGTGATGTGTTTGTATTTCCAGTTGGGCTCATTCACTTTCAATTCAACATAGGAAAGACCAAGGCAGTTGCCATAGCTGCTTTGAGCAGCCAGAATCCTGGTGTCATCACAATAGCAAACGCAGTCTTCGGATCGAATCCTGCCATTAATTCTGATGTTCTCTCCAAGGCCTTCCAGTTGGACCAGAATGCTGTGAAATCTCTTCAAAAGAAGTTCTGGTGGGATAACAATTAGAGGAGGAATGATTGAAGCAGCCAAGGAAATATATTTTAGCTAATGCAATGATAATAACTATTGCCATTCATTTGTTATTCATTCTAATGTTAATTAATCCTATTTATGATATAATAAAGATATTGTTGATTGAGCATGGAATAATAAATTCTTCCAGTTTGTTGACATTTACGCTATTTATTCAATTTCCGTCTCTCTCAAAATTGCCTTTTGTGTACAAAAGTAAACCGAAATTTGAATATGTGTTTACTAAATTTTGTCGAGATTAAAAAACATTACTCAATATATTACTATATTAAAGATTTATTAATTTATAAAGTTGGTGAAAAGGTGGGATGTTTTTGAACTAGTCTTTTCAATTTTTGAAAGTAATATATTAAACATGAAATTATCACATTTCAATAAATATCATCTACTTAAAAAAATAAAATAAAAAAATCATCTATCATGCATATAATTATCTTGGAAGATGTATATTCTGAGTGAATTTTTCATATGTAATTATCTATTAATTCAATCACATCAACTCATTATTTAATTTGACAAAATAAGGTTTGCATCGTTTAATATATGGTATTCTCAAGAGTGCAAGATAGTCAAAAAAGATAAGAGAGATTACTAGAGAGAGAAGCTCTGCCTCATTGGAGTGTTTATGGGGGATGTTTAAACCGTTTGGCAAGGTTAGGGACATCTATCTCTCGGCGGCTAATAGCTTCAGGAAAGGTTATGCGTTCGTAAGGTTTGGATCATTAGAAGAAGCAAGAAGGGTGGCAGATTTAACTAATGGAATGCATGTGTATGGTTGGCCCATTAGCTCCAAAGTTGCTCAATATAGATGGAATAAAAGGAGAATGGATGCGTCTAGAGGGGTTGATAGGAAAAAAACAGAGTATGCCTTTAAGGAAGTTCATCTCAGAAATTTTGAAGACCAGAAAGAACATAAGAGATGAGGCCTGTCTTTTACAGCGGTGAAGGGTGACCAGAGGAAGGTAGCTAATAGAGGGATCGGGCTAAAGGATGAACTTATGACGATGATGCTAGATTGGAAAGACGTGGATATCAAGTGGCTAGATAGATGTGCAATTGGGGTGCTAAAAAAATTTGCTAGTGTCAAGGTCAACAAGAGGTTGATTGATAGAGGTTTCGGTTTTTCCTCTAGATACATGGGTGGGAAAGCCATTTTGTGGTGTTTTGAATCAGAAAATGATTGTGAGAGGTTAATTAATAATAGCTTCTTCTAGGATGACACCTTTGTATTAATGGATTTCTGGTCCAAACCGATTGAATCCCAATGTAGTCTTGTGCGGGTTAAGTTTCAAGGATTCCTTTGTATCTCTGGAATGAGACCTTTTTCAAAAAGTTGGGGAATCTGATGGGAGACTTTATTCTTGGGGAGGATGATACAGTCCATAGAAGAAGACTTGATAGAGGAAAAATGCTATTAGCTATACCAGGTGATCGTTCATGTCCTGACAAGGTGAAAGTGATTGATAGAGCTTGGTCTTTCTAGTGGTGAAATCTCTTCAGGCCAAGTTCTAGTGGGACAACAATTAAAGAATTAATATGTAAAATGTTGCAGTGAAGTTAATTTACAGCTTGCTTGAATAATAAATGTTTGACATGTTATACTTCTGATTAATTTGCGTGTCATATGATGTAGAGCCCAGCTGTAGTTGAGCATGGTTTTCATGCTTACTGACCTGGATCTGATTTCCAGGAGTTGTAACTTGTAAGCCTTTGGCTTTTTCCATCAAAAAATAAAATAAAATAAAATAAATAAAGAGGATTGCTTTGTGTAACCTTGATCAAGTTATCTGTTGGCCGATTATTTTGCTCTTCTTTCCTTTTGACTTTTGTGTGTCACTGCTGACATGTAGTATGTCAAATAAGGATAATGCTTGGTACTGACTGGTTAGTACTCAAGATACTGACCCACCAATGAAGTGTTGACACGTGACATTTTTTCTTTAACTTTTTACATTTATCTCCTTGCATTCTTTCAAAATGAGCCACGTGTCAACACCCCATTGGTCGGGTCAATACCCAAACATTGTCTGTCAAATAAATTTTAAGATGAGTCAGCTGGTTGACCAGGTTGTTGACAGATAACGAAAGCACCAATTTGGAAATTCCGATGCCAATCTCATTCATCAATCTTTAGTTCCATTACAAATTTTAAATTTGAGCCAAATAAGAATATTAAATTTTGTTGAATATTCTTAATATTAAATAGATATGCTATCATTGCAAAAATATCTATTCAAAGCATTCTATTATTAGGATTTAGGGGTGTTCCAAAATGTTAAAATTCGTAATCAATTGGTTTAGTTGGTGAAATCTTTTATGGTCACCTAATTAAAAACTTTAGATTCAAATTGCAGTTTTAGTTGGTAAGATGAAGGAAATATTGAATCAAATTAGCCATACTTATATTCTGTTAAAAGTTGCATTATTTGTTTATAAAATAAAATAATTGGATGACAAGTTATGATCATGGTGATATTTTCTCTGATCAAAATAAAAAAATTGATATTTGTTTCAGTAGATTGTTATAAGTTATAACATTCACACTTGATCATGAAGAGATCAATTCAATCTACCATAAAACGTGAGGTTTCTTGCTGATTGATATATTAATTTATGGTTGTTACTTTAAGGGGGAATGGGAATAACAGAATCATTCTTTGTGAAGTAGTGATCCCTCCATATTATTCAAATTAAATATATATATATATATATAGAGAGAGAGAGAGAGAGAGTCTTAAAAGAGATCTCTTTTATATATATATATATATATATATATATATATTCACAATTGCTAGCTTGTGTACTATTTTTTGAAATTTAATTAAGACGACAAATAATAGTGAAGAACCGGCAGAGGTTCTTTTTATATCCGCAGTCAATATATTGTTGCTCCAGTCAAATGAATTGACCAGATAATAAAATATGACCACTTCCGCCATGTCCGAAATTTGAAGTGATCAAAAAATATATATTCGGAATATATATGTCGGTAGTTTTTGAAGAATGGTTCATTCTGGTAATAGAATAGATAATATTTAAAATATTTAAGACTTGGCAAGCTTTTCATATCTGATCCAACAAGGGAAAAGCGCGCAAAGACTGGTTCAATAAACCCCATCTATAAGTAAACTTGTTTGCCATGCAAGATTTCTCATTCCTCATTAAAGCACTAACACACTTGAAACAAGTTTAGATAAACACAGCCTAATTTATAATCACCATGAAAGTTGTTCAGTACTTTCTTGTAGCTTTTGTCTTCTTGGCTTTGGCTTCCTCCTTGGCCTCTGCTTCTGACCCTAGCCCTCTTCAGGATTTCTGTGTAGCCATCAATGACACCAAGAATGTTGGTAAGTTTGTTCCTTTTATGTATAAATCCTACAAATTTATGCATGATTTGTTATATTTATAGTAATTAAATAATTCATATCCAACATCTATTTAATTTTTCTATGCAGTGTTTGTGAATGGGAAGTTCTGCAAGGACCCAAAGCTTGCCACACCAAATGACTTCTTCTTTTCGGGGCTCAACAATCCCAGAAACACAGAAAATCAAGTTGGTTCAACTGTGACTCCTGTAAATGTAGCCCAAATTCCAGGACTCAACACTCTCGGCATTTCCCTGGCTCGTATCGATTTTGCACCATATGGTGGCCTGAACCCACCCCACACTCACCCTAGAGCCACTGAGATTCTGGTAGTCCAGGAGGGGACTCTTTATGTTGGTTTTGTCACATCAAACCCTGAAAATAAACTCTTCACCAAGGTGCTTAACAAGGGTGATGTGTTTGTATTTCCAGTTGGGCTCATTCACTTTCAATTCAACATAGGAAAAACCAAGGCAGTTGCCATAGCTGCTTTGAGCAGCCAGAATCCTGGTGTCATCACAATAGCAAATGCAGTCTTCGGATTGAATCCTGCCATTAATCCTGATGTTCTCTCCAAGGCCTTCCAGTTGGACCAGAATGTTGTGAAATCTCTTCAGAAGAAGTTTTGGTGGGATAACAATTAGTGGAGGAATGATTGAAGTGGCCAAGGAAATATATTGTAGCTAATGCAATGATAATAACTATTGCCATTCATTTGTTATTCATTCTAATGTTAATTAATCCTATTTATGATATAATAAAGAAATTGTTTTTTATTTATTTTTATTTATTTTATTTTTTATGAAACGGCAATATTATTAAAAAACTAGAGTTTCTATCCCCTTCTCTCAGCCAATTTGTCCTTGACCTTTGCCTCCACAATTGTTCCCCCTTTCTAAACACTTTCCATAACCGAGAGAGAAGGTCTAACTGCTCCTTTCTCAAAACAGCCGTCCAGCCCACTATCCCAGCCTGAGCATCCACAACCACCAGCCTCTCCTCCAACTCCTTACTTCCCTACGAAACCTCTTTGTTCAAACTTAACCATCTCTTAATACTACCTTTGGCTCCCCTTGATCTGGCTACCAAGCGCAACCCATTGGACCCAGACACCTTGCAACCTTTCCAACTTTTCTTAGCCTCCTCCACCAACCCTTTATTATCAAGCCACCCATTGAAAAAACGAAACGGAATAGGCCCCCAATCAGCAGCCTTTTCACCTATCATTATTGCGCAATGATCTGAAATAGACCGCGGTAAACCTCTCTGCACAATGTTAGGGAACCACAAAAGAAAATTCGGAGATAACAGAAAACGGTCCAGTCTAGCCCAAGCAACCGATTCCTTACTGTTAGACCATGTAAAAGGCGAACCTATCATAGGTAAATCCAAAACCTTTGCGTTACTCACAAAATTATTGAAATTCCTAATGGAACTCAAATCACAACTCTTCCCTTCCTCTCAATTGGATCAAGAACAGTATTGAAATCTCCCCCGAAACACCAGGGAAGAGCAAAAGAATTCTGAACCTCCACGAAATAATCCCACATTTGCTTCCTTTCCCCTTCC